>CM068308.1:2829379-3236879 GCA_034768735.1 Schistosoma mekongi
TCAAATTTGTGGCCATATAGGGCGCGTGTGTATTGTCATAAAAGAAGATATATAATAGCGTTTCTATGGTTAATTGGCGTTTCAGTTGGTATTCGTTAGACCTCCCCCCCCCCCCCCCCCCCAAAGTAGCTCTAGATTACAAATATAGTTCTACTAATAGAATCAATTCATTTATATTATGCCGTCAATGGCCATGAAGAAAAAAAAAAAAACACAGCTGTTGTTATTCGGTGGCCAAAAAGAATCCAAAAATCTATCGGATCTTCATTCGCCTTTTATTGGAACATCATACTACTAAGCTTATCTGGCTTAACATTGCAGCGTTTCACAGAGTCATCATTGAATTAAAATGGTTTGTGCAGAGTATAAGTATTAGGTTTGGATGCATAGGGTATCACTGAAGACTATGGTAGAATGCGACAGCAAATTTCGTCCCTTCAGTAGTAAAATCTGTCCAAAAATATTCACTCACCATTTGCGACCACTGAGTTGCGCTCCAGGACTTTAAGTCTTACGGCCAACAGCTATATCCATCTGAAATACTAAAACTGGAAGGAATCAAGGATGTACACTTCTAGAAGCCTTTATGCTCAGTACTCTCATGATTGTCATATGTGTTTCCATTCCCAAATTATTGTAGCCCTTATTATGATCCTAATTATCCTGAACTTTTTATACAACTCCCTGTCCACACAATTCAGCCTTTAAATGCCCCCACATTGTTCCTTTTTTTTTTTTTCCACACTATTAAACATTTGGTTCAGTGCGTGAAATAAATAACTAGCGACTTACCTCCTACTATTGGTGTTTGCCTTTTTCTATTCATACATCTATGAAAAGTCTTAAATCACTCAAGTATCGTGACAACTTTTCCTCGTTTTCATATCTAACAGATAACAACAAATGCCAGCTGACTGATACTACTTGGTTTTAGTGTTCAAACTCTTACAGAATTATGACGTCGGTGACAAAAAATGTTTAGAATAATAGTTCAAGTTAGTAAACATTTTTTATTTGCACATAAAATGGCGCCATATAAAATATTAGGCGATACTCTGATGTAATCATTGTCTCCAGTGATAAACATAGTAGGTCTGGTGACCCGTGTTAATCACATTTCACATAGTACCTTTCCGAAATACTTCTCACCCAATATCCGATATCTGCGTGACGAGTAAGTTTAAGCCAAGTGGTTTATTGGAACTCGCGTTTTGTTATACAGGTTTGGTCAGAAGACTTTGATAGTGCCAGGTGTGCGAAGTCTATCTTTTAGACTGTGTAATAATTTCAAGTTAAGAAAGTTAATTCGTGTGTTGATATAACTTTGGGGTGAGTAAGTGATTTTTTGTCTCAGAGCCATGAGGTTTCAAGTGCTAACAGCTATCATTTAATTAAACGATCGGATTGTTGTGGAATTATGATACACGTTGGCGGAGTTATGAGAGTAATCAGTTGAACAAGACAGTTAAATGAAGTATAGAGGGATACTACGACAAATGAGTGACTACGAAATGTAAAAATAAAATAAGACAAAGTAGGGTTGAGTTGTGTCATAAAATTCTACAACGAACTTGCTGAATTTCAGAACATCATCCAGCCTGGCTGAGTAAAGGACAACAGTGACAAGTAAACAGCTCTATGCTTGCCCATTTGGTTGATACGAAACATCTAGTAGACGTCAAAAGTGCTCCTAAAATTATTGATCGGGTCCCACCTAACCTGCCGTATGGTTTACGTATACGTCTTCTACATATAGCAGAAGCATTGACATCTACATTCTTAATCCGGGCTTCTGTGTACTTAAGAAATGTGTACATCTTCATTCCTTGTAATGGCCATCACAATAACCGATACTTGGATAGTTTACAAATGACTTATCGCACTCAGTTCTCTCATTATTATTATTATTATTATTATCACGATATACAATTGTCTACATGACTTCAAAGATCTATCACCTTTTAATTGCCACTTAACCCCTACGCAGCTGTTTTACCATCAGACTTGTAATTGTTTTATCAGTCTTCCCAACTGGTATTACGTAATCAGCAATATGCCAACCCATTCACTTATCATTTGTACACTTTCAGAACGATAATTACCTTATTCACCGTCATGTCTTAATTGCTTTGTTAATTAGTCTTAATTATTCTATAAACACCCCTGGACTTGTAAAATTAATATGTAACACACCACTGATTATTTGGTACTCATTTTAAACCTATTGTGAATTATATATACTAGAGTAGATATTAGATAAAAACTTATTGAAAAGAAATTTTTTCGCTCCTCTCGTTCCTTCTTTATGCCTAGATTGGAATTTTCTTGTATAATGAACACTTTGGTTTAGACTTGTAACCGTTTGACTTTCCAACTCACATTCGTTGTTGGTTGCATTAATGCGCGTCTGATTAATAGTATGTGTCGATTGTGATGGATCTGTTCTATCCCTCCTCCTGATGATTGCGGACAGTATGGCCAGTATTCATTCAGTGAACACTCACTGGCATTTGACGACGGTTTGGGTAGTCTCTATATCGGTGTGTAGTTGATCACCTGGGCACCTCTTAAAGACCATGGAACGGTTACTATTACGACCTGCCAACTTGTTCGGTTGAGGAGAATTCTGTTTTAACAATAAGACCATATGAAGGAAATTAATTGTTCACACTAAGGGTTTAACTAGGTTGCCTGCCCTGGTCATTTAATGCCCCATCTATCACTTAACAAGAGCGGTACTGAAATTGCTTAACCTTATTGACATAACGTATAAGTTAGAAATATTCAAATAGTTGTAGACGGAATAGGAAAAACTTTCGTTTCAAGGGCTTGCGTTTCTAGCAGCAATAAATCACCAGTTTCACCAGGTGCAGACCTAGATATATAAAGTGTATATATGAATCCAGAGACAGAAGAAGTATTAGCGGAATAGCACGAGAATTTGGCCCGAGTCTTTTTCTTAAAGGCCTTGACAGAATTTTCATGGACTATTCTGATAGGTAAGGATTTCCAGGATTTGACCATTCTTGATATGATGAGGTTGTATCTACAACCCAATCTATTGTACCGTGCCTCAAGGTCCTAGGTGTTCGCTCTAAGATGTGTATTCGAATTCATTCAAGGCAGATGTCATAAGTGGTGCCAAGGACTTCATAAGTCATTGTAAGGTCCCACCTAAGCAGCCTGTATTCTTTGGAATACAAGCCTAGCGGTAACAAGCATTCCTCATATGACTTTAACTTCAGTCCACTGACGGATCTCGTGGCTCCTTTGTAAATTTGTTCCGGAGTATTCCTGTCGTTCTGCAGTGAGTGTCGAAACGTTATGTTTCTATGCTCTAAATGAAGGTATTATGAAACTATTGAAAACTACATCGGAGGTCCTACTATCAAACTGTTCAGAAACGTGCTCAGGAGTTAGAAGTGCAAGGCCGACTGAGGTGTGTGATCTGTTTTGTGCTGTAGATACATATCATCGCGCTCTGTTCAGTTGCAAAATTGACCGTTTTATCCGCCCAAATTTTAAGTCGTATCAGATCGTCCTACAGTGACAGTCTATCCCCTTAGTTGCCTAATCCCCTCCAAAATTTGACGTCATTAGTACTTACTTACTTACTTATGCCCGTTACTCATCGCTGAGGAGCATAGGCCGCTCACCAGGGTTCTCCAATCAACTCTGTCATGAGCAGTCCTTTCCAGCCGCTTCCAGTTGCTGCTCATCCTTTTAATGTCTGCTTCCAATTCTCGACGCAGCGTGTTCCTTGGCCTTCCTCTTTTCCGTTTCCCAACAGGATTCCATGTTAGTGCTTGTCTTGTGATGCAGTCTGATGGTTTGCGTAATGTATGCCCTATCCATTTCCAACGTCTTTTCCTAATATCCTCTTCGGCTGGAAGTTGGTTTGCCCTTTCCCATAGTAAGATGTTGCTGATGATTTCCGGCAAACGGACATTCAGTATCTTGCGTAGGCAGTTGTTTATAAACACTTGTATCCGTCTGATGATGTTTGCAGTAATTCTCCACGTTTCAGCTCCATACAGCAGGACTGTCTTCACGTTCGAATTGAAGAGTCTGACTTTGAGGTTAGTTGATATTTGTTTTGAGTTAAAAATGTTTTTCAACTGTAGGAATGTTACCTTGGCTTTACCAATCCTTGCCTTTACATCTGCATCGGACCCCTCTTGTTCATCAATGATGCTCCCCAGATATGTGAAAGTATTTACTTCCAGAGTTTCTCCATCAAGTTGAATTGGGTTGATGCTTTCTGTGTTGTATTTAAGAATCTTGCTCTTTCCCTTATCTATGTTCAGGCCTACTGATGCTGAGGTTGCTGCTACACACTAGTTGTCTTCACTTGCATTTGTTGGTGTATGAGCTAAGAGAGCTAGATCATCTGCGAACTCCAAATCATCGAGTTGCATCCTACTTGTCCATTCAATTCCGTACATCCCCTCAAATGTGGAGATCTTCATGATCCAGTCAACCACTAGGAGGAAGAGAAAAGGTGAGAGTAGGCAACCTTGTCTGACTCCGGTCCTCACTGGGAATGCATTTGTCAGTTGTCCTCCATGCACAATTTTGCACTATGTTCCGTCGTAAGAGTTCCGGATGATGTTGACGAGTTTCTCTGGTACGCCGTAGTGTCGAAGAAGTTTCCATAGTGTTCTCCTATCTACACTGTCAAACGCCTTCTCATAATCAATGAAGTTGATGTACAGTGGCGATTACCATTCAATTGATTGTTCAACGATGATCCGTAGTGTTGCGATTTGGTCCGTGCACGACCGATCCTTACGAAAACCAGCTTGTTGATCTCGAAGTTGAGCCTCCACTGAATCTTTCATTCTGTTCAACAATACTCTGTTAAAGACTTTCCCTGGTATCGACAGTAGCGTGATCCCTCTGTAGTTGTCACATTTGCTCAAATCTCCTTTCTTTGGTATCTTGATTAGATGTCCTTCTTTCCAGTCTGCCGGCACTTGTTCTTCCTCCCAGATCTTTTTGAATAAAACGTGGAGTATCCTTGCTGTTAGGTCGATATCTGATTTGAGTGCTTCAGCTGGTATATTGTCAGGTCCTGCTGCTTTCCCACTTTTCATTTGTCTGATGGCCATCTTGATTTCTTCCATCGTTGGTGGAGTGACATCTATCAGGAGATCTGTAAGTGCTGCTTCAATGTCCGGTGGGTTCAGTGGAGCAGGCCCATTCAAGAGTTCCTCAAAGTGCTCTACCCACTTATTCTTTTATTCTTGAATCTCAGTGAGTGTCTTGCCTTCTTTGTCCTTGATAGGTCGCTCTGGTTTACCATGTTTATCTGCCAGTTTCTTCGTTGTGTCGTATAGCTGTTTCATATTTCCTTCTCTTGCAGCCCTCTCTGCTGTCGTTGCAAGGCCTTCGATGTATTTCCGTTTGTCAGCTCTAATGCTCTTCTTTACTTGCTTATTTGCTTCTGAGTATTCAGCTTGAGCCTTGATTTTCTCTGCTCTTGTTCGGCTGTTGTTGATTTCTATCTTCTTGTTCCTCCTTTGTTGAGTTTTGCTCAATGTCTCAGTGGAGATCCATTCCTCATAATGGTGCTTCTTGCGGCCCAGAACCCCCTGACACGTTGACGTTAGTGCTTATTTGATTTCTTTCCAGTTATCCTCCAAAGTGGTTTCTTCTTCCGGTAGATCTTGTAAGGCTTGGAACCTGTTGTTGAGAGATATTTTGAATTCGTTGAGTTTGTCAGTGTCACGGAGAAAGCCTGTATTGAACCGCTGTACTGCTGCCATTCCAGTTGTCCACTGCTTCTCTAGCTTCAGTTTCATTTTAGAAACCACCAGGTGGTGGTCTGAAGCTATGTCAGCTCCTCTCCTGGTTCTTACATCTTCCATTGATCTTCTAAATTTTTTATTGATACATATATGATCGATTTGATTCACAGTAGTATGATCCGGTGAGACCCATGTAGCCTTGTGTATGCGTTTGTGGGCGAATAGTGTACCACCTATAACCAATTTGTTGAAGGCACATAGGTTTGTAAATCTTTCACCATTCTCATTTCTGTCTCCTAGTCCCTGTCGTCCCATGATTTCTTCATATCCAGTGTTGTCCATTCCGACTTCGGCGTTGAGGTCCCCCATCAGTATTGTCAGATCCTTTCCTCGACACTTTGCTATAACTGATTGCAGTCTATCATAAAACTGATCTTGTATTCATCGTTGCCGTCGTTGGTTGGTGCATAACATTGGATAATATTCATTGTAATTCTTTTCTTCATTGTTTTAAAAAATGCTTTGATGATCCTGGGTCCATGTGGTTCCCATCCCACAAGTGCATTACGTGCCTCCTTGGACAGCGTCAGAGCAACCCTTGGGTGTGAGGAGCATTTTCCTCCTCGTGGCCAGAGTATAGCAGCATCTCTCCCGAAGCCAATGTTTTCTGTTCAGCTTGAGTCCAATGGGTTCCGCTGATTCTGAGCACTGTTAAGTTGTATCTCTTCATTTGTGCAGCTATTTGATTTGCCTTCCCGCTCTCCCACATTGTCCAAACATTCCATGTACCTATAAAAATATTTGCTATGGTTGTTAGAAGGGGAGGCATCGGCCTCATAACTTCCGAAGAATTTCGGCTTTCATCATGAGGCGTCATAAACAGTCCTTTCACTCCCAGGGCAGGGTTTAAACGATTTATCTTGTTTAATCTGGTTTGCGTTTTTTAGCAAGTTTGGATTTTTACGGGAGGGGGTGCTAGCCCCATGCCCAACCCTCCTCCTTTACCCGGGCTTGGGACCGGCAGTAATCCTAGGAGGGCTACAGGCGGAGTTACGTCATTAGTAAGTAGTCGTAATTTGAGAGCCACTCGTTGAGGTAGGTCTTTTGTATAGATTGGAGCATGGAGTGGTTCCAGAACTGAGTCTTGAGGAACACCACTGTGACAGCCTATGAAAATGAGTGATTTACTCTTACCTTGAGTCTCCTCGCACTTGACGAGAGTTAAACAAGTCTAATAGTGGAGGTCTAATACCTGTCTGAGCTAGTTTGTGGATGAGACAAGCAAAGTTAACTCAGCTGAAGGCTTTTGAGAAATCGTGATATACTGTGTCAAAGATGCCGTTTCGGTCAGGGATGCTAGTTATTTACACAGACAGCAGGTTTGCAATTTAGGAGTGACCTTCACTAAAACCATACTGTTGGGACGTAAAGGGAGTAGTAGATTTCAGATAGTCACTTAGGCTGTTACAGAACAGGGATTACATAATTTTAGACTGCAGGGTAGGAATAATCGCTGGCCGGTAGTTCGTAGGATCATTGTATCGGCCACCTTTGAAGATTGGAGCGATGTGAGCCAGCTTTCACCTGCCTGAAATTACACTTTGTTTCAGACTATGCATAAACAGTTTGCTGAGTGGCGGCAAAAATTGAGCTCCTTCTCTTAGGACGAAGGGATGGATTGTGTCCGGCCCAGAGGAGGTACGTTTGATTAACTGTTTCAGTTTTTGAGAAACTCTTCCGTGGGATTAGATACAGTGATCCCTGTTTCCCCTGCTATACCTGTTACTTAAAGTTATCGGTTAGGATGTTAGGTTTCATTAAGCGGCCAGAAGCTCTGGTAAAGACAAAATTCAAGCATGATGGTACCTGACAGTACCCTCCAACGAGTTTCTGACTCCATGTATTCAGATAAACCCGGATCCGTGGTAAGTTAAACTGATCATGCTTCAATCGAATATCCCCATCATTTTATGTGGGGTCAGCAGAGTTGGGTTTTTGGGAGAATGGAGTCCTTTTGGATTCAAATATGAGTATGTCGTAATTCGAGAGATCGACTTTCTGTTTCTGACATCCGGTTACCACACTAGGTGTGGTGGATACTACTTATAAGGTCATCAATAAGTAGTAGGTAGCAGGACGTCAAAGGAAATGAGAAAGAGTCGGTAAACAGCATACAAGGCGAGTTGCGAGGTGGCAAGATGTAAAGCATGATTAAAATACAGAGGAGAATCGAGAGCAACCACGAGAAGCAAGCTAATAAACGACACAGTCCAGAGAACTCGAAGGATGTGCGAATTGATGCTTGGAAGTAAGGTACATAATATTGTATGACATACTCTGTTTTCGCCTGATAAATCATTGCTTACCCAATTGGTCTTTTCACATAGGTATCAATATAAGGCTTCCTATAATTAGGTCAGATCAGACATTTTGTAGAACATCAAACATATTTTTTGAGGCTGGGGGAATTTCGAGATGGTATTGGCATGTGTCACTAAGAGGCAACTTATGCATAGTGCTACCCCACAACACACACTGATGTTTCCGTGGTTACGGAGCAGTGAAATTTTGCTGCCCATGTTTTGAGATAATCCCCATGATTTGGTTATCCCTAAGAAGTCGGTGTCATAGTTGACTTGGTCTTTATCCGTTGACTAGATCCTTTGAGTTAGAATATAATGTTACTACCGGCCCTCGTATAGTTACTTACGATCTAATTACAGAGAACCGCTACAACTTGATTCTCCATGCAACCTCGGTGAATGTGAGAATGACTCAGTCGTCGTAACACACTTATACTTGTGTAGCAATTACGAATATCAGCATTTTGCTAGATAGCAACAAACTTTCTGGTAGTATTTCTCCCTCATCTATTACAGGAAACGGCCAGTAACAAGTAGTTAAACCATTTTATTTAATAGAATTTAGGCATGTGAGTATAGGCAATTGATACTATCTATGAGGATAGTAACCTGGTAATAACACACACACACACACCCTGAAGGTAAAAGTACTTGAATAAGCTGTAAGGCGAAGTGAAAGGTTATGCAAAATCACTTCACCCTAGAAAGGCATTTATCATGGAGTTATTTAATATCAGAAACCCATTAATATTCCATCTTACGTTGGGCTATATGACAATCGAGTAATATTGGGTTGAATTACATTTTCTCAGTTAGTTTGGTTTATATGAGCATCTCAACGTTTTTGTTTCATCTACTTCTATTTGTTTACTGTGCATCGGAGATTAGTATTTGATAGGAATTTATGCCCAAAATAATGCAAGGAGGTTGAGGAACGTTGTGAGGTTCTATAACTTATCCTCATCCACTTGGAACAAGAACTGATTAAGCAAGGAGACTGTAATTACTCGCTTCACACTTATTCTGTATTTATCACAGCGCCATGCCTTTCATAATTTTTTCATCCATGTTCTTATTAAGTTTTAGTTGGTTCCAGTAATTACGGCAACATTTTTTCCAATTAGTCGTATGCAGGAGTGCTTGGGACTTTTCCGTTGTATGCTTGATTAAAATGCAATACATTGTATCCGACTCATGTCTTCGTAAAAATTAAGCATCGCTACTTCCTTTTTAACTTATTGACTGACCACTTTCTGTCTTTAGCCTAAAATCAAAACTATCATTCTACAATCATAACTGGATATCATCATACTAGGAACTAGACCGAATCAACATGACAACAGTGTAAAAAGACTGTTTACTTTACAGTAACACTTCACTGAGATGGAAATACATAAATTCAAATACATGAAGGAATTAAATGAAGGTTGGAAGAGAAAAATAAGAGGTCAATAAATTAATAATGTCTATATTTCTCTTAGCTGAACGTACCATGATTGGTGCAGTCATGTAGCTGAACTACCGTCACTGGGTGGCACCAAATATCTGAAAGAAGACGCTGAAATATCAAGTATCGAACCCAAATAAATCATCCGTTTTCTACACACTTGACACCAGCGATAACTAACAGGCAGGCGCTGCCAGGACCTATGACACTCTGGGTTTCGTCTGAAGGCAGTTAGGAGTGGTCACCCCTGAACGCATTCGTGTCACCCACGAGACCTATATCCAGCCGCGTTTCGAGACATAGTATAAATGCTCCCCCCAGTCCTCAAACGGGATGTGATCTCATTAGAAAATATGCAGAGACGGGCAACGAAGTGAGTCACGAGTCATATAAAGACTGACTGCGTTCCATCAGTCTATTCTTTCTTAGCTGCGGAAGAAAGGAGGATGACATAGTAAATGTTAGCAAAATACTTAATAGCCCAGCCCAGTTGTCCAAGGCTGTTACTTTAGAATCCTCATAGTCTACAATTAGACAATCTCGCCCCTAAAAGCAAGCACTCGAACTTGGTCATATTTCTTCATAGTGAGTTTTCTTACCCTAAAATGATCACCTCATTGAAGTGACCTCAGCTGACTCATGAAATGCCATTGAGGGGCAGTTGAACAAATATGTATTCACACACGGAATTCCGTCCACATTCTGGAAAAGGGACCAACTACTTTTTCATCAGTCCCTCAAGTTGTGCACCTATGATTTATTGCTATCTTATATAACATAGTTCATTCAACCTATCAGCCAATCTTTAGATTAATTTATATCCCTGTTTTTAGCATTTCTTTCCCCCACCTATCTTCTCTTCTTTTTCTATTCGTATTTTACTACTTTTTTACCTAACCGACTATTCATGGACATGATGGCTGCTGGTTTATGTTAACTAACCGTTCTGAGACACACTCATTCACTTTCAAGCATCATCATCCCTCAAGACAATTACTACAATGGTAGGGTATTACGAAGTTGAACAGCAATAATTCTCACACTGGATACTACCAAAACCCAGAACCCCACTTCAGCATCAAGTCTAAATTAACTCATCATGAAGATATTGGATACTGAAAAGATATTGGCTATTGAATAGGCACTGGATTTATTGTGATTTCGGTATGATTTTGCATAATGGAGTAATATTATCGTTTATTATTTCTAGCAATAGTATAAGTCATGATATTACAAATGACGCACAACTCAAAGAGCACACACTAGTTTGAGACGAGTTTATATATATATATATATATATATATATATATATATAAAAACTCGTCTCAAACTAGTGTGGTAGACTTATAAGTCTACCATACATACATCACTTATACAGAAATCAAAGCTCTAGTTCTCATAAATCTATCTAGTCCAATATCGTCTCCTGGCAGAATAAGCTAACCTAACAGTGTTAGGCAACTTGTCTTGTCTAACACAGTCAACTGTTCTGCACAGTTCTATAGAGCTCTTAGCGAAATCTGATTATTTAGTGCAATTTTGGTCAGTAACTAACCTCAGTAAATGAAACATACTTATAAATAGCTGATCTTATGATGATTAAATATCTGTGTTTAGTGCGGAAAGGGAATTGGTAAGCCTTTTGACGGTTTTACGATTTATACATCTGTACAATAACTGTCAGTCTGCCATGAACAACGTGGAACCCGTCACATGCACATGAGTCCTAGTTGCCATACCACATTATCACGACGAGGTCAAATCTACAAGATTAACATCACAATATACTTTAACAGGAAAAACTGAAGCAAACGATTAATGGAATCTAAGATCTTGAACATAAAGAGTGGATACATTTACACCGCTGTGACGGATTCTAAGACATGACATCCATTGTCCCCAGCCATTTATCGCAGTTATCACGCAAACCTCAACCAGGCAGTCAGTATCTACCGGCATAGCTTGGACCAACAGTCGGCGAGTCTATGTACTGATGATATGTTTTTGGTCTTATCATCCCTAGCTTTCTTTCATTCTATTCCTACGCCGGTCAACATTATGCGACGAGGTAGGTATGGTTATACATCCTGGACGACTTCATTTTTACTTAATACACGTTTCAGCCACCTCAGTCGATAAGGGTTTACATCCTCTTCGGCTGAATTGCCAATCGTTCCTTGTACTGTGTGTTTAACATCAATATTACTTATTCGGTTATTCTGTGGTATACAGACATTCAGTCTTCATTGACAAGGATAGTAGGTCTGGTGACTTGTATTAATCCTTTAAGTGGTTGTTTCATTCTAGACCCAGCTCCTCTTTGAAAGAGTTCACCGATAAAGCTGATCACCTGTTCAGGTAGCGCGTCCCAGTCCTTGACGGCTCTATGTGAGAAACGGGCCCGCACTCTGAAGTTTATTCAATCTCGCTTTTCGAACCATTTTGAGGTGGCCTCTGAGATGATTAGTTCCATAAGAAGCAAAATGGCAAGACATATTAACACGTAGGTCATTATTTAACATACGGAATGCCAATGTAAGGTTACCTCGTGTTCTACGATGAAATTAGGGGGAAAGATACCGGCTTTGCAGTCGCTTATTGTAGGGGAGGTTTCAGTTGTCTGTTACTAAATTAATTCCTACTCGTTGAATTCGTTCAAGTGTCTTGACATCCTTAATAAGATAGGGACTTGCTGCTTGGATACAGTATTGAAGATGAGGTCTCACGTTCATGGGATACAAAATCTGGAACATCACTTCATCAAAACATTTGGATGTTCTGCGGAGTGATCACAACCCTCTAAACCCTTTAGCTGCTACCGCGTTTCAGTATGCAGTGGTTTTCAAGTCATGACTTATGATTACTCCTAAATTCTTACATCTTTCAACTTGTAGAAGTGGTGCATTATTCAAGGTGTATTGATAGCCGTTACCGCGGCCGATGTACATTAGTACATTTACTGTAATTAATTTCTAACCCCCAACTTCAAGACTATCAAGCCGATTCGTTTAAGTCAGATTTGAGATTAAGCTGGCCGTTTTCCAAATGTTCGTCAGCAAATAAGAGTGTCTTTGATTTCAGTTGACATGGCAATTCATTAACGTAAAGCAAAAGTAAGAGAGGGCCAGAAATGGCACCTTGTGTGACTCGGCTTAGTACAGGCTTCCATTCGGAGAGTGATCCGTTAGCTCGAACTCTCCGCCCACATAAGAAATTCTGTCCAACTCTGAATTGGCCTTATTATCTCGAAGTTTGATAGTTGCTGTATGAGGCCGACATGAAACTTCATCAAATGCCTTGTTGAAGTCAATGAATACTACATCCACAGACAGTCCCTTATCAATAGCTTCTGCCTAGTCTTCCCTCGCAGTTAACAAGTTTGCAAGACAAGGACGGCACTTACGAAACCTATGTTACTTTGGAGTCGGCAAGTTTTGTAACTCTACATGTAATAATATTTTATTACGGATTATTTCTTCGAAGATTTTATCTATTATGCTAGTCAAACTGACGGTCCTATAGTTAGATGCCGGTTGTCTACTTCCATCTTGAAAAACGGGACTGATTATTGCATCTTCCCAATCTCTTGGAAGTTGCTCTTTCTAAAGACATTGGTCAGAGACCTGAGGCTAACACATATTTCTTGTTTTCACCGCCCGTGTTTCACATCTATAGGTTAGAACAGCGGAGTGCTGTGCAGTACACTCGGTATTTTGTTGAAGGATAGATATCTCGCCACAAATGACTGGAAGTTAGCAAAAGCCAAGCGAGCTTTTCGAATCCTAGTTAAGATTTCGTCGGACGCCAACCCATTAGGGCTGATAAAACCTTCGTTATAAATGAAGTGGTTTATGCACTCAACTATTTCAAACCCTATGACCGATCTAGGCGATAATGCAGACCAGTGCTGGAGAAACATTTTGTATCTAGAGGGTGCAGAGACGTATCCTACATAAACTTGCATTATTACTCAAGGGTTTCAGGAGACTGCATATTGTCAGTGTCGTCGAGTTGGAATATGTCGTCTACGTATTCTAAGTCGACTAGTGGGTTGCCTAGAGGGCGATTAATCCCTAGAGAGTTAAATAAAGAAAGCAAGGCTTCTAGGAAAACATCCGTGACGAAAGCAAGTAAAAAAGGAGATAAGGGGCATCGTTGACAAACCCCACATGAGGCTGACAGTACACCATAAGCTTGGACTCGACCTGTGGGCCTTCATAAGGTTTACATACTCTTGAAGTACGCCTTTTAATGACCGTACTGTCACAGCGTCTGGACATACGCAGTCAAAAGTTGCCTCCAAGTCAAAAAACATAAACATTATCTAACAATAGTAGATATACCTATTTTAGGACTTGATAAAGAGTAAATATCTGGTCAATGCGCCTTCGCCTATATCTGAAACCAGTCTGGTTTTTCCAAGTTTGCTGTACCCTAGCTTCAAACAAACGTCGGAGGATTACAGAAGCTAGTGATTTATATACCGTGTTAGTCAAGTTGATTCCTCTGTGGTTGTCGCGACTTCGACATTGTTCTATCGGCAACAGAGGGAATGGATCTTAGACCTGGAGGTGAACAGTCGTCAGGATATAAGGTCGAACAAAACAACTAAGGGCATCCGTTTGCATAACTTAAATTGTCGTTTACTTGCATCGTGCAGGTCCTCCATATATACAGCGATACAATTAAAATAAATGACATTGGACCGAATATATCCTTTTCGTCCAAATTACTTTAAAACATTGTACACATCACAACTGGAAAGTTTAGGACAAACTTCACTGTTAGCATCAAGTAGTCTTTTTAAATTAACCTGCTCGTCGGGGGTGTTCATCTAGTGATTTATTCCAGAAAAAATCTTCGTATTTAAGCGTCATGTATACGCCCATTAACTACATGGAATCCGCTTCCTTCACTTGCTATCATATATGTAAGGCCATAAATTCACTTAAGTCGTTATGTATTGGATGGTATACCATCCATTTACTTCAAATCTGGTGAACCCGATATCCTGTTACTCGTAATAAAACTATTTAATCTCTCGGAACAAACACTTATCTTAATGGATGGAAAACCTCATATGTAATTCCTTGATTCAAATCAAGAGACAGGATCACAGAAGAGTCAGTTTGACTAACATAGTGTTTAAAACACTAGCTTCTGTAATCCTCCGACGTTTGTTTGAAGCTAGGGTACAGCAAACTTGGAAAAACCAGACTGGTTTCAGATATAGGCGAAGGCACATTGATCAGATATTTACTCTTTATCAAGTCCTAAAATAGGTATATCTACTATTGTTAGATAATGTTTATGTTTTTTGACTTGGAGGCAACTTTTGACTGCGTATGTCCAGATGCTGTGACGGTACCGTCATCAAAAGGCGTACTTCAGAAGTACAGTGACTGTGAAATACTCGACAGTTGCTACTGCGCATGTTTATTCCTAGAGTAAATAATTAAGTTACTTTATGCGAAGGCATTTGTTTCTCGTAAGTGGAATTTCATACTTAACATTAGTTGTATTGTACATAAATATTTTTTTTTTGTTTTATAATTTTTCGTGCAGAAGAAGCAGTACTTCCGTATACAAAAGAAGTTTCTATATTTCAGTCACTATCATACAATCAAACATTAATGACACGTAACAGTATGCTGCACGAAGTTATGCTTTTCTTATTTGACCTTGTTTGGCGTGTGAGAACACATCTAGTATTTCATTCATATGAAGCATTTTTTTTACTAAGAATCCATCGAAATTGAACACAGGAGGATTAGATAATTTCTTGATGATATACTTATATAAATTACATCAGATTGTACATGGAAAATATATCAAATAAGCTTTGAAAAAAATATATGTATACACGGTTACCTTCTTACTCTCTTTATAAAAGAAAATAAAAACAGATTATTAGTTGATTGCCGATGAAGAATTGCAAAGCAAAGACTGAATGTGTTTAGTTAATTGTACACATTTCAAGAACTTAGAGTTGTCTGACAAAGAAAGTACAAACGATAGTGTTGTTTTCTGAAGTGGTAGGTCAGGTGGATTAAATTTTTTCAGCTCATCATCGTTACCAGGCAATGCTCTATATATATCAATAAAATAATATGGTAATTGTGTGGTTGTTAATTCAGATGTCGATTTTGTCTTCGTTTTGTCAGGTGAATGTTTTTTGCCACCAGGTTTTTCTAAAGATGAATCTAAACTCTGAATATTTGATGCTGATATTCTACGTTTGTTTGAGGGTCCCGATTTAGATCCAGAAGTAACAGATACATTTGTCGTGGTATTATTATCTGTGATTGGAATTAAGTTGTCTCTACTTAAAGACATCTCACCATTTTCGGTTATTTGGCTACTTCCTTTCAACCAACGTAACGGGCTTACAAAAGTCAAACGCTTCAGAAGTCCGACAATGGGACTGACTACGACAACTTTATTTATTGAATCTCCACCGTCGGACATCTCTCTAGGGAGTAAAAAACAGGTTCAATGAATACTAGTGAACTACAAAATATGAGATATGGACTATTTCTATCTACAGATAAGTACAGATATTTTGTTCTTGAAGCTCAACAGTGAGGCGTTAGATGTTATTCACAATAAATACAGTGCAATTCTAGTAGGACACAATCCAGTGATAAGCCCTAGTCACTTTGTGGTGAAACACTAACAAGTTATTAATTATGTGATGCATTTGATAGTTCACTTGAAGTAAACGAAGATTAACTACTAGTTGACTAATCGCACTTAGCTTTTACCCATCTTGTCTATTCATTTTTGAATGCCATATTTTACAGACAATTTGGGTTTCAGTCATTGTATTAAAAAAATTGAACTCATAGACCTTAAATCAAATGTATTCACTCTTTTTGTTCGAGATCTTAAGTTTCATTATTATTTCTTACATATGTTTGCTTTACTCTTTCCTGTCGAATTATATTGTGGTGTTAATCTTGTTAAGTGGATCTCGTCGTGATAATGTGGTGTGGTAACTTGAGCATTTGTACCATGTCCTACGTCGTATTTAACTGACTGTTAAGTAATCCCTCGTAGGATACTTTTTCAGTAGATGTTTTCAATGACTGATACTGGAATCTAAAATTTATCATAAAAGCTACGAAGTTGTAGCAAAGCCATATTACAAAGGAGTTATTCCACTCTCAAACTTCTTTTAATCAATGTGTGTACATAGATTGAATATTTTCACTACTACATCTTTGAATATTAGTCGAAAATATGCACAGACTAAATGAATAAACTTACTCATTAGATTGAATACTTGAATTTGTTCGCTCATAACTATCTTCCAAACTATCACTTAATTCATGAATACATCCTTCTTGACGATATGATAGCCAACGTTGAGAATTTGATTTAAATAACTCTTTGTTAATTGTTGAATTATTTTCGGAAATTGATTTCCTACGGATAATTGGTGTTACTGGAGCATAGGCATCATTATTATCGTGTGAAAAAAGTGGAGGTGTTGGGGAAAGTGTATAATTAATTTGAATGACATCGTGTGGACCACTTGTAATAATACTGTTGTTATTGTTATTTTCTTTAATTGGATGATCTACGTTCAGTAGTGAACAATTAGACAGATAATCTTCTAAAACTAACAGTCCATCTTCAGAATTTAAATCAATGTAATCGTTTAAAAATTCCCAATATTCATACCAATTTGTCCCAAATACGCGTGATAGATACCTGTAATAAAGTGTATGTATACTAAGTAATACCAAATAAGTAGATTGAAAGGTCACTTATGTACTGTGTTTTGAAGTGCGCTTTTTGTATGAGGGGCTGATAGTACCACCCAGCTATCCAACGCGATGTAGTTGTGATTGGCGAAAAAAATGTCTTTATTGACTGGAGACGGAGTGACCTACAGTAACCATATCGTTCAATCATTTATGATATTTAATCACATTATCGTATATTTAATATTTTGTATTCAAGCACATTATCTTACTAGGTAAAAAAACTCTCTCCTCCTTACGGTCTTGTTTTTGGTTTCAGTTCATTTTCAGGTCTGAGACAGTAATCGTATGTCATGAGCGGTTATCACTCTGTCATATAATATCATTTCATTCTTATGTCAAATCATTCAAAACATCAATTCATAAATCATAACAGGTTGAGTATCGAATACTTTAATCATTAAATCATTACTGACATAGTAAATTAGTTTAAGTATACGAACCCTTTCAAAGTACTCTTAAGACAGCCCGTATAACATGTTAAGTTAACCAATGGTATAAATTATGTCGAGTGATACATTATTCAATATATTTACTAAAATTGGTTAGAATTTTTACTTAAAGCATTTTCAGATTAATCACAAGTCAAATTAATGTTTGTCAAAGCGTATACACAGAAATGATGTAGGTATAATCAACGTAGAACCTGGCACATGTGTGCATCCGTTCAAGTTGCCATACCTCCATGGCACTGCAAGATTAACACCACCACCATTAGTAGAAGTTACTTCAATAAAATAAAATAATAATAGTAACAAGGAGCGTGAACATATAGAATATGGTTCAGGAAACGTAGAAAGAAAGTTATGGAATAATTTCAAACTCATGATTTAGGGGAGGACAATGAGTAAATGCATCTGCGCCATTGTGACCGATTCTGGGCCATGTCACTCAGTGTTTCTAGCCACTGGTTACGGTAATCGCGATGACCCCATCCAGGTAGTCTGCAGCTACCGACATGACTCAGATCGGCAGTCAGTGACTTCATGGACTGATGCCATGTTTTCGTTTGGCCACCTCCATCCTATTCCTATATCAGCTAACATTGCGCGTCGAGGCAGACGGTGGTTCAGTATACACAACACATGTCCCAACCACCTCAGTCGATGAAGATACACAACCTCATCGACTGATTTACCATATTTGCCTAACACCCGTAGTCTAACCTCGTTATTACTTACTCAGTGATCCCAGCTAGCGCGAACGATGTTTTGTAGACATCGATGGTCAGAAACTAATAACCTTCGAGTGTCATCTACCCTTGATGGCCACGTCTCACACCTATACAGTAAGACAGCGAACTGTTGCGCAGTGCACTCTCCCTTTCGCTGAGAGACGAATATCTCGTCTACGCCATAGGCGACGTAAGTTGGCAAAAGCCAAACGAGCTTTTTGAATTCGTACTGAGATTTCGTCAGAGACTAACCCATTACGGCTAATCAGACTTCCAACATAAGTGAAGTGGTCGACGTGCTTAACTACTTCACTTTCTATCTTTAGTCCAGGTGTTGACGAAAACCAGTCCTGGAGCAATAGTTTGCATTTAGAGGGGGAGAAACACATTCCGAAAATGCTTGCATTCGAGCGTATTGTTGTTGAAAGTTTCTGCATCGTGTCAGCGTCTTCGCCAAACAGGACTGTATCGTCAGCATATTCTAAGTCAATAAATGGATCTCCTGGTAGGAGACCAATTCCTGAAATGTCAGACGATGAAAGTGTAGTTTCCAACAGTATGTCAACTATGAAATTAAACTAAAATGGAGAAAGTGGGCAGCCTTGACGGACACCGCTTGATGTTACAAGTTCAGATGACAGTTCGCCATATGCTCTGACACGACTAATAGTGTTTGAGTAACACAGAAATGAATTATTTCATTATAGTCTTTCGTAAATACACATAAACAGATCAACTTACCGTCCCTGGCGTTCATATCCCTTCTCAGAATCAATTAAACGCAGATGTGAGAAAGATTTGTAATCAACAGCATTAGGCATATTAAATTGAAGCCATTTCTTTCGAAATTGAATAGCCTATTATAATAGAGAAATTGAAGTTAGTGCAATTCTTCTTAGGCTATGCTATTTTTGTTGGAAAGATAATATTGTTAAATTGAATGCTTTTATCAATAACAGAATTCATGTTACAGGAACACAGAGAGCAAATATATGCTGGTGTATTTGACTGTGAGCCATGTCTACTGAATAAGAACTAGAAGTACTAGTTAGATGCCTAAACTAGCATTAGTATGCGTGGAGCAAAATCTGCAATCGAGCAACTGGTAATATATGAATAAATTTAACCATGTGAACAAATACGAAGTCGATAAAAATGGAATAACTTAGTTCATTATAAAAATACATATTCAAGGCTATGGATATATCCAGCATATTGATGAGTAACTTAGAATCCACTCGAATTAGAATTTAAGATAAATAATGTAATTACTTGATATCTGTCATAGAATAATGTTGGTTGAGTACCACTCAAATTAAGAGAGCACAAAGCTACCTCAATTCGTCTACAATGATCAGCTCACTAGTGACTGGTGTAGTTTAGACTTGTCCAGAGTAAACAATCATCATTAATAATAATGTAAGGTCGCCGCGATATGTCAAATTGATGGGGGTGGGGATTCCACCATTGGACACCGACCCAGTAGTGCGGAGCGTTTAGCATTCGCCAACCCTCAGGCCCTGGAAAAACCCGAGGAGCCTAATACTAAGACGAAGCTGCCCAGTTTACCCTGGTTTCTAGTGGTGCCAAACTAACATCGATCTTTGAGGAATGAAAACAGTTAGATTTAATAATGTATTTGTAAAATCATGTTTTGAAGCTCTAATTTAACTAATGAAGCAAACTGTTTCATACAAAATAGACATCTCAAGTGTTATCTATGTGGGAGCTGTGTAATTTTCATCATGAGGTAAGTTGGAAAACTATTGGAAACCAGACAAGCACTGAATAGTAGTCACGTCATAGTTTGAAATTTATCAGTAGTGAATTTCCACTGTTTTTAAATATTAACCGAGGGTTTTGAAAGCACCATGCTTTCCATGAAATTATGGGGTTGTGGTCATGATTTTGACCTTTCATGTGTGTGGAACTCTGAAGTCTGTATACAGGATGAAGCAGCTATTCAATGATCGAAAGTTTTCTATGATTTTTCAACTGACATCATTATGTAATGAAAGCTATCATTATAACATAGCTATCTTTGAGATTGGGAGGTCTGACTAAAATTGGGATTCCGATCTAGTTTACATTAAAGATATCGTTGTCCTCATGAAATCTGGTTTGTGGGTTTACAGTATTGACTAACTTATAGAAGAGATTAGTTTGGTGAGAATTTAGAGGAACCATTTTTAAACCAGTAAACTAACAGTACTAAGTTAGAGAAAACGTTTTTAACAAAATTAAGGGTATTCATGGGGGGTGGATATCGAGTAGTCGGAAGGAAACCCTAGAACTCGGTATCGCCGTACTTGACACTCATCACTAAGACATGCCTGAAATATTGAGAAAACTGATGTTCCAAGGTGGATCTGATCCTCAGTCACTCAGTTTTACAACCTGTGGTCATTATCACTGAAATATTTTTGAGCCGTCACTTACTCCCTCTAGGAATGAGATATTTGCACTCACTGATTATTGAGTAGTGACCAATGTGATGTTGGTCTATTGTTAATTGGAGTCTATCAATTAGGTTACAATGTGGCTACTAGTATAAGTAACTGGACATCACCAGCATAATATGATGGTTGGAGGTATTCAATTCTATAAAGATACATTTCTACATCATTGTAGTTTCAGTTTGAACAGTACTTTATGTCTCGTTCCGGATAATAATGATCAACTTATTTGCTTCAAAATAATTTCTATCAAATGCTATGTGATAGGGAAAGTAACAGAAAAAGGCACTCAATAGTTTTTTCAACTTAACTAATAGAAATTCTCAATCTAGACTTAGTCCATCAAAAAGTTACCTAATTCATGGATCTTACAATGATATAACCATCGTGATGTTTACTAACTAGTAGATTACATTCTGTTTCCAGCTTACATGATAAGTGATAGACAATTATGGGATTAATTGTAATCATGGATTACTTATGTACTCTGAGTTAGCCTCAATCTGGTAGCCTGTGGATGTGCATGAGTTGTAAACAATATTATTTGACTTTTAGTAATAAAGCTTTTTTATGAAGTGTTAGTGATACTGTTGGTTAATCAAGAGGTAGAAATGTGTATAGAAGTTGAGTTCGACTGCATGTAGAACATAGAAGTCATCTTTGAATCATTGGGTCATAATTTAAGAGTACTATATGATAAGAGCTAACCATTATTTACTGTAATCAATAAGTTTATAAGAAAGTCAAATTATTGGACAACTTTTCATAAAAACTTTAAGCTTTTTCTCTTTGAAATGAACAACTAATAACTAGTTATCAGCTAACATTGTCTCGTTCTTAAGCCCAGTTAATTTGCAATATTGAAATGATAGTTTCACAGCTTTATATTCCATCTTTACAACTGATTATTTATTAGTATTAACAGGTTACATACCTGTCTACATATCACAATTTCAACCATCATTCATTTAACAATCATGCACTAATCATGTTAGATTTAATGAGTAGTGAGATGGTTGTAAAATCCCAGATGTATGGAGACTTTCGATTTCTAACGCTTAGTGGTTTTAGCTTAAATCGCTTCTTCAGTGAATGAATGAATAACTGGATCAAATTAATTAGTACAAAGGAACAAATCAAATACTTATTACAAAGACGAAAACAACGACAAGTCTGACCATGTATGTTAAAGATGAAATGATTTTATACCATTTTATATAAATAGATTTCAGTGGAATAGGAGAAGCAAGAAAGTTAATTACTAAGTTAACCCTTGGTAACGATATCTATAGTTTCTACACTGTTAATGTCTTGAGCAAACGAGGCAAATTCACTTACTCAATCTAGGTCAATTTAAAACTCAATACAATAATAGTCTAGTCAACAATGATAATGATACCTAAAATCTTTAGAACATAATAACTCAACATAGTATTCTTGATTACTAATACTACAAATGTACATCGAGATGTATATTACCTGGACCAACTAATTAAACTACCTTTTTGTTTCAAAAGTAGATTAGCCTGGTTTCAACAACGAATCCGAATTTCTAAACTAGTAGAAAAGTTATCTTCAAAGTTGTATCCATGCGCATCCCGAATAACTATGAGACAGGAATACTCTATGTGTAGATTTACTACAGAACTGCCGCCAAATAATGAAAATTTGAATAACATCTCTTAGATTGAAAAGGTGATACACTAAAATATCGTAAATGTGCATAAACAAACTTAAATGACTACATAAAACAAAAAAAACAGGTTTGAAATGCCATCCTTAAGAGATGCATTACGCATTGAAAATATGTTTAACAATCTACACTTACAACATCACTTGGCATTGGTCCTGAGAAGCCCCGTATACGATGCAATGGACTATTAACTTCAAACAATGTAGAACTATTTCGATTTACCAAAGGACTTTTGAAAGAACTAGATTGTGAATTATATTGCACAGGATATGGTTTCACATGGGTTGTGTTTGTAAATATTTTACATGAATTCGGTGCATATAGGCCTATCATCATTTGGAATTCACGTGTGTTCAATGGGCCTAGTATCTTAGTTTGTATCATGTTTGATTCTGAAATTTCAACATCAGCTAATACGATATAACTATGGGGAAAAAACATTAAAAAAAAACCATAAAATCTAAATTGGTAGGAGATACTACGAAATTAACAATAATAAATGAATTTGATGTCAAGAATTAGTTTGGGTTAGACATCAATTGAAAATTAAGAATTGGCAATAGACATCTGATTCATCTTAGAATGAAACTTGTCATCCATGCCCATTCACGACCCCATCAGGGAATTGAGACAAGATTTATTGGTGAACACTAAACCATTAGACAACTAAGACGGCATCAAATTGTTGATATTTATAATTCAATCAACCTTATCCACTGCCATCGATTGGTAACTGCCTCACACCCGACATTGTTGGACTCCAATAATCACGAACTAGTAGGATTGTGAATATACGCCACTAAACAGTTTTATACTAGGGAGGAACAGCTATCCAGTATCAGTTCCTGATATTCAATAGTTATCTAACTCAAACCAATTCATGATATAAAAATGAAATACAACAATCTCCATAATATTCAAACTATAATAATAGGTGACTTTCACTTATTCAGAACGAATTTATCAACGTGTTTAGAATGAATACAATATGAAGATAACTTACAATTGATGGGTGACACCCTTAAGTATAATAATATTTGAATAAAACAACTGTATAGTGTATATTGACTATTTATAAATATTATGAAAAATAAAATAAAACAACTGTTACAACTATGCATATAATCATGGTAACAATTTAGATAAAATAGTTCTCATGATAAAATGACATCATATATCACTCTTAATGCAATACAGAATTATTGTAACTCGTACGTGATAAGTTGACTAGGCGCGAACAACTTTAGCACTTGAACCCTCCTAGTCGCAAATTTAGAAGATGAGTAGACAGGAAACTTTATTCCCAGTAAAATGGAGAGAATCAGTTCTATACAAAATAATTGTATATCTATAGTTTTCTGAAACAACAAAATCGGTATTATAATCCACCCAATCCGAACTAAGAAGTTTAACCTGTTACCCAATCAGAATGCGCTACATCGAGATTCTGGAAGGTTCTATAGATCAGTGATTGGATGGAATGTCTCCGGCTCATTCAAGGGTTCTGGGAGCCATTCCAACAACAATATACACTTTTATTCTGCATACTACTCTGTGCTTACATAACATACATTTCATTCATTATTCTAAGTATTAATAATAAACTGAATAGTCATAGATTAAAAGCATACACATTATCTTTGTGTAAGTGATATACAGGGTGCTTAAAGAAGATTGATTATCTTCAAGAACTGTTTCTCTATAGACTAGTTCATTAGTTTTGGTTGTATACAAAGTGAACATTTTATTCTTATTGTTATTCAGTTCCCATTGCCCTATACTTCCGTTTAACACAGTAACTGTTAGTATATCACTTCTTATTTATGAACTAGAGTTAACTGATTGTGTATACGTTGCTTAAGTTCACAGTTACGGTTACTCTTATTTTGTATTAATGTTAGTTTCCTAACTGGTTAACTGAGTAGTTAAGTTTTATGTATATATAATGAACTGTTGAAATATAATTGGATTATCTCTGGTTGGTTCATCAATCTTGTGTTCTACTTCTGTCTTGGGACTAAATGAACATCAGAGCAGATGTATAGGGACTAGTTAGGCACTCATTGGCGTTTGTTAATGTGACCACGCGCGCACAAGGTGACCTCAACTACTTGATCATATGCATCAACTATATCAGCTCTTTGTCAACGTCATAACAGTTGGAAGACATAATGGATAAAATATGAATGCTTCATACTAGAACGAAACAGCTGTCCAGTGATCTCTGGTTTTTAATCGTACCCTGCAAGCATCAGTCTGTGACATATTCAACCAACTAAAAATACCGATCTCCCCAAAACATCTCAATTGAATATTTGCATAATACTTTGAACTCAATGTGTTTCGTTACATTCAATCTCATCAACTACAGACATACTATTGATTTTAGATAGTTCAACATATTGATACACTTGTACATCATGAATCGAATTACACATTAGCTAACAAGAGAGTGTTTAGAAGGTGGAGTTGTAAAGAAGTTGAATTTTTCTGATGGCATCGTGGATGTGTACTGCTGAAGAGTCTTGTACTAAGACGAAACAGCTGCCCAGTCTCATTTTCTGATTTATTTTTTAATGGTTGTCTAAGTTAGACCAATTAATAATATTAAATTCATACTCATAAATAAGTTGGCTTTTGTCCAGACAGACAGACAGTTACAAAGTAGAACTTGGTACATAGGTACGTCAATTCAAGTTGCCATGCCTCAATTAGCAGATAGAGACTAAATTGTCGAATCAAATCCCAGAGTAGGGGAGGTAGTAACAGAGTTAGTATTAATGGAAGGGAATAGAGATCGGTGATAAGATTTAACAAAATATGATTCAGTAAAGAGAAAATTATGATAAGTTCACAAACTTAGAATTTGGAGGAAGACAAGGAGTGGATGCATCTGCGCCATTGCCAACGATTTTGAGCTATATCACACAAGGTCTCTAGCCATTTATTACGAGCGTCACGCGGACCCCAACCAGGTAGTCTGCATCTATTAACATGGCTCAGCCCAACTGTCAATGACTTCATGGACTGGTGCCACGTTTTGGTATGGCCGCCCCTAGCT
Source organism: Schistosoma mekongi (assembly GCA_034768735.1). Taxonomy (NCBI): domain Eukaryota; kingdom Metazoa; phylum Platyhelminthes; class Trematoda; order Strigeidida; family Schistosomatidae; genus Schistosoma; species Schistosoma mekongi. The sequence goes on from CM068308.1 coordinate 2,855,093, forward strand.
TTCTTCCAGCCTACTCCAATGAACTATGAATATGATTTGATGAAATAGCTCTACCATAGAGCTAAAAAGTTATGCAATACGGATAAACTTGATGATGAAATTATAATAATAGAATAATGTCTTCGAAAAAATGCTTACACAGAAACATCTGTAAAGAAATACATTAATCAATACAATTGCAAATTTGAAGTTAAAAGTCCCAAGAAGGGACAGACATTCATTTATTTCATGTTTAAAGGTGACAAAACCACTGAAAGAAATCAGTCTAAGAAAAAATAGTTATTAAGCAATTACTCTCTTAAATTGCTAAAATTATTTACAACAAGATACTAAATAAGCCAAATAAATATCCGTCAAATGATACTTCCAATTGTGATTACCACCTTACATCTACTTCCAAAAGAAGATATATTCGAAGGACAAAAATATGAGTCTTTACAATTAGTCAAACATATCTCAAAGAAATCACACCTAAAAGAAGGCAATCCCTTTAAGAAATTTGACTATACACCATCTAGTAGATATGAAAACTAAATTAGGCAAAACGAATATGTTTAGAATAATTAATAAACAACACAAAATCATCCTAGTAAAATCCATGGAGATCATTCGAATTACAACATTAGAACGTGCGTTTCGTCCTATTTGGGATTTATCGTCCGCATCACAATGTTGATATTCACATTGGGATGAGTCCTAAATAGGACGAAACGCGCGTCCTAAATTCCGCTTGTCAGTCACAATTGAACTTAAATATAACTTGTGTACTATCGCTATATTGAGGCAATCCGCTCAGGATGCACATATGGCAATAGAGACTAACCAGTTTTAGTCCATTACAAATCAACGGGAAAATATAATCTTATCCCAATCAACTTAATTGTGTATCAAGAGTGCGCACTGTCAATGAGGAGTCTCAAATTAGGATGAAAGAGCTATCTAGTAATACCTGGTTTTCAGTGGTATCAAACCAAAATCAATCTGTGACAAATACAAACTTAATACCTACCTCTATAAAATCACTTCAATTCAATTGTTTATCAATACTTGAAATTAAACTTAATTGCAACTTCATATTCCAAGTAGCCTGTTGTTAAGCAATGTACGTGTATATCAATATGTTGAACTATTTAAAATCAATAGGCTGAATGTAACTGATGAGATTGAATGCGACAAAATACATTGAATTCAAAATATTCTGTATATTATGTCATTCTTGCTTTATTTAACTTTATGAAGGGAACAAATTGTGTGAAACATAATAGTCGTGATTGCTTTCACAGCTAATAAACCTTTGAAAAACAGCTGAAATTGAATCTATTGTATGTAACTCACTAGAAAACTATAGGTTTATATACTTAGGAATGACTACTTTGTTGTGTAAAGCCTGATGTTATTATCAAGCTGCTTAAACCTGAGAGGAACACATTTCGAACCTTCCGACCAAAAGTTGAAAATCAAATGTGACAACTGTCTATTGGAATTAAAATCATACTCCACTCTATCAGATGAAACATCACTTCCTATATCTAAACAACAATTTATGAATATGAAGTTACTTTTTATTATGTGCTGACATCAGTTGGAGAACTAAGGAGTATTTAACTGATATTTTGTCTTTGTTGAAGACTGATCATTAGTGAATGAATCCAGTACCCTACACTGTATTAAACTCTAATGATGCAAAAGGTTCAGTAATGAATACTACATAATTGTGTCAGATTCATCATTCTGTTAGAGGTGCTGTTAGAAGTATGAGGACGGTTTTCACTTCCTGGCTGCCCACACTATGGAAGGATATTACTTCCTGAGGTACCTGAAAAGGAAACTGGATTAGTATTGGTCATAGTGACCTAAAAGCGCGATCGCAGAGCTCAAGGAGCAACTGCTTGAGACCGATCACGCACGACCTTGTTATGGGTTGTTTTCGAAGTGTTAGCTCCGTTCTTTAGAAGGTCTTACTGCCGGAGACGGAAATCCGTGGAGTAAGGTGAGGTGTGACGTTTTTAGGGTCGACCTTTTCTAACCCCTTCCTTCCTTTGTGAGAAGGCAGCATCGCTGCAGATGCTGGTTATCCAAAGGAAACACCTTACTGCTGTCACACCCCGCTCCAGCCAGCAGTACGACTTCGCCCTTAGATCTTAGGTTGCTGCCCTTAGTCTTATCGCTCTCCAACAGACCTGCTTGGTATGGTAGGACCTAGAAGAACAAGCGTTCCAGCTAATATATCTCGGTTGGATCATCACGATAGGCAAGCCCGACCACCACGTCAAGGTAGCAGCTACGGTCGGGTCATCATTCTGTGGTTTATATTATCAACTTTGATTAATTTACTACTTATTATGATAACTGATAATTAGTATTTTGACTCCGATATGATTAAAGAAGGATATGTGAAGACAATATCAATAGATCCTTATTAAGGTTGGAATATGGACGTATTCACAGTATAACTAACTATAATCGATTAACATTGTAACTTTGTGTTAAACTAATGCTTAATTTACTTAATAAAATCTGTTTGTACACATGAAATAAAAAAAGTAAAGAAGTAAGATGTATTTCTATGCCTCGTAGAAACAAAAAAAATACAAATATTCAATGTTGCAGTTGATTAGTTGTGTTTTGAATAGCCAAGAAGTAAAGCACTTGAACTGAAACAGTGAGTGACTGAGTCATAATAAAATATTTCGAGATTAAAGTAAACGTAACGGATATCAAACAAACAAAATGCATAAGAGCAAAGTGAGTTTTAAGCAACGTACGGTTGTAACAAGTTTCATCTACATAGTGAAAGGAATGATAATAATACCAACGGAAATGGAGACACTTAGTTACATTTCATTGCCTAGAACCATAATATTTAGAGTATATCATATGGATTCGACTTTTAATCAGAAACTCTTCTGACTAATCAAATGTGCCAGTTCGGTTAATAAGCTTTCTCCCAACCTGTTTCTTCTAATGCAACTAAACTAATGGAGCAAGTTACCTAACCAAGCCAGTTATTTAATTTACACACAATTCTACTTTAAACACTTATATTACTTACTTTGTAATTCTACTCTATCAAGGGTCGTAGAGTTTTTCCTTAAGCAAAAAATTATTATAATTTCCACTTATTACATTTAATGCTAGTGCTAAATACATTGTTTATGAAAAAAATAACACAAATGGAGTTCCCTAACTGCTGACTACATTTCAAATGTTATATACATGTTCTTTAAATAAGTGTATAAAGTTTACAAGACACTAGTTACACAACTCAAAGTTATACGTGAAAAGATAGGACCATTAGTACATTATCGATTGGAGACGTTTATGTTTACAAGTTATTTAATGTTCAGGACTGAATCATTCATCAATACTACATTATAGGTAAATTCATTTCGCGAAATCGGAAGGGAATGAAACGAGTGTTGTAGATTATATTGCAGATCATTTCTTAAAATAAAAATAGTATTAGTTATGAAGTAAATAAATAAACAACAATACTGGTGTTAAGATACATCAGCATTGAAAGGTAAAAACAACCAAACACTTAACACAATAAAGACAAGATATAAGTATACCTTTCATCAAAAATCTGTTGAATCCTGTCGACTATGTTACTAAGACAATCTGTATGAAGAGTTTTGTTTTGATTAATAAAACGACTGGCAGCCAAATCTGCAGGTGTTTGACCTGAGGAGTTAAGAGGGTTAAGTTTTGTTAAATGATGTCGCGCAAGCATGGAAACGCATTCAATATGACCATATTTGCTAGCAAAATGTAGTGGAGTTTCGAGGTTCTATAAAACATAAACGTAGCATTTCAATAAAGTTAGTATACTTAGACGAACTTTAAGGATTTGAAATTTAGCTACTCGTACGAAAACAATATTACTGATGTAAATCGAATTGATTATGTACGAGTGCATAAAAGTTTAACGTAAATACCCGTTTATTTAACAATAAATAGTAGGGTGAGTAGTAAAAAAATAAAAACGTAACACCATTACTGATAGTATTATGGAAATCCATCTAATACTTTTGGCCCAAACTTCAAAACAGTCGGAGATCCAGCTTCCATGACTCACAACTCCGAAAAATACTCGGCTTTATTAAGTGCTATATTCATAATAACTGCTTTATTCATAGATAGAAGGGTCTATTTAACGTAAAACATTACTCGAAAATGGTATAATATTCAGGACATATTAACAAAACATTAAACACTTAACTGCTGAAGTACATCAAGTGAAGAAAAGCTACTCAAACGAATTGCTTCAATGATATTCTTATTCTGATTACTTAATAATCAATAAGCATATAACTACGGAAAATGTTTGGAGTTAATTATTCAACAGCCAGAATGATTATATTTTATTGGTTCGACCATCCCTACTGTCTGACCTTTTACTCGTACATCAGCCAATATCATGCGACGAGGTAGACGGTGACTGAACACGCATAAAACATGTCCCAACTGTCATAACGATAAGGAGACAGACTATAACTCTCTACTTTTCTAGTCTATAATAATAAAAAGATGGACTAAATATTGGAAATATATCAAAACAATCAAAAATGAAGAGGCTTGTAAAAAGGAATAATAAAACTCAAGATCCAGGAGGAAATGAAGAGTGAATACACCGTTTTTAAAAAGATTATTTTAATTACTTTGGTTGTATGCATGTCTTCTGCACCCTAATCTAATGTTTTAATCATTAACTGCTGCCTTATCATTTTCTATTTACGAACTACAACTAATTAACTGTGCATCGGTTCCGCTCTTCCTCAGTTTCCTAACACTATTGTCCTTGTTCTGCACCACTCATATATTTTCCTAATTGGTCAGCTGTGTGGTCAGGCTCTGTATGCACATAAGTAAATACGTGGAACATAAACCGACTCTGATTGTTTGGCTTAGTTATATTGTATTCTTCTATTGGGTTTGGGATTATCAGGAACAAGGTAAATTAAAAGGAGTAGATAAGTCAGTTTGCGACCACCGTAATGGTTGCGGCAAGTTTGCATTTATAATTTGGCCACCGTTTATCTGCATCAGTCATAGTTCATGTCGTGTCAATTGCTCACGCGATCGTTCCACAATACATCAATTATTAAAAGACATACAAGATAAAAACCTTGTGGTTTACACATGCCTTCTGCTTTTGTAGCCTGCTTCACAGCCATAGGTAAATAGAGCTAATAGATGTGAAACATGCTTGTTCTTTAAGTGGCAGACGAATACCTCGCCTACGCCGCCAGTAATGCCAGTTGGTAAAGGCAAGTGGGCCTTCTGAATCCGTGTCGAGTTTTCGCAAAACATCAACCAACTAGGGCTAATCAAACTTGCAAAATAAGTGAGTATCCAACACAATTAATTCACTTATTATTAATCAATCTATGCGACGATGGACAGGGATCCTGAAACATTCTGGATTTAGAAGGTAAGAGAGGCATCCAAGATGCCGCTATACTGTTGTTCGAATGGGTTTGGAAATTACTGCATAATATAAGTGTCTTTACGAAATGACTGTCAGTTGCTTAATCTAAGCCAATAAGTAAGCCTGCTGGTATGAGATTAATCCCCTAAAAAGTTAGATGGTGTTATTTTGACAACATCTATGGTGAAATAAAACTAAAAATGATAGAAGACTCTTACGACAAACACCACATTAGTTTAGCAATCCTGATGACAGTTTGTCACAGCACTCCACCAGTGGAGTTAGAATAGACAAACTTCACAAGTTTAATATACTTTCGACGTGCCCCTTTTATTGAAACATCACCACAGAACCCCCCCAGTCTACGAAGTGGAATGACACTTTAAAACTAAGTAACATTGTTATTGGTGGGTGTCGGTATATCTGTTCTACAACATGTTGAAGAATGGATATTTGGCAAATACATCCACGTCTAGGTCTGAGACCAGTCTGGTTTCTCGATTTTGCTGCTTCCTAACTTCAGATAAATATTATTGATTAACAAGGCTAATATTTTAGATACTACACTGGTCAAACTTAGTGCTCTGAGATCATCACAAGAGAAACCCACTCCTTTCTTGTAAACTGGGACGATTATGGGGTGGAACCGGTCATATGAGATGATATCCATTATAATGTAAAGTATTTAGTTAAACACGCGTCAGTGGCTAATTAAAATTTAGGAGTAATCTAAAAAAACAAATTTATAATCAATTAGCTATAAAAGAACTTAATCTTGAATAACTAACAAATTTTCAATAAGATATTTTCATCATATATAATTTCCATATCATTATGCGCGAACAATCTATTCAAAGGATAAATTCGATAGGAACGTTTTCTAGGATATATACACAAACTTAATGCTATTGGCTAGGAACTATAAGTGCGAATATATTTTAAAAACAAAAATGATGAATTTAGTCAGATTCATATACTAAAATTCAGGAAACCAACTGGAGAAGCATACTCATTCTTCATGAAGCTGATCTCAGATAACTAGCACGACAAAGTAAACAGTGTGTTTTGTACGACACATAAGTCACTATGCTTGATCAGTTTCATGTAAACGATCAATTTCTCGTACTTTTAGCAGCACTTAGAACATATTTTATATAACCACTTGGGAATTTGAATTTTTTATTGTAATCTCGTCACCACTCAATACGAGATATTTAACAACTCAGAACACAATATAGTGATGAAACTATTGTTCATATATCATAAAAACTATATGTCAATTGCTTACTCCAAGCTCAGGGCTATTCAAATATAAATCCGTAACGTGCTGTTGACGCCAATAAGATGCTTCTCTTGGTGCATTTGGGTAAAGGCGTTCCCAAAATTTGTCAGAATCAAAACAATTTAGAAGAAAATGAAGCAATTTGACGTGTCCATTAGAAGCAATAACATGTAATGCATTATAGCGAAATCGTATCTTGAATTTGACATATTTTGTAGAAACAAGTAAAAAACGGAAAAATTGCTCAAAACGAACTTTTACGACATAAAATTGGCGCGAATCGATATATATATATATATATATATATATATATATATATATATATATATATATATAGCGTATGAATAAAGGAAAACAGGTGCAAAATGAAAGTGCTTCTGTTTTTTAAGAATTTGTCCAATTTGATTACTTTAAAGCCGCATTAGCACAAGCCTTGGATTACTAATTTATATAATCTTGAACAACGATACGAGAAGTATGTAATAACTACACAGTACTTGGATAGGAACTACAATAAGTACTAAATCCGCTTGTTAACTGAGGGAATTGATAACCAAGAACAATCTACGAATATTATCATAAAATACGTATTACTAATATGCAGTTTTCTAACAGACGATATAGAAAATTTCCATATAGGAAATACTTAAGATGGGTTAGATGTGAAAAATTAGTAGTAGAGCATGAAAACGGAGTGTCAATAACAGGTTTCCCCAAACTTTATCTGAGAGAATTACATTATTTTTTTCATTTGCTATGAAATTGCGACTATCAGACCAACCAATATTCTGAGCAGAGAAACAAAAAATGCTTGTGGCAAGCCTCAACACAGAACCGATATTCAGTAATTAATAAGATTACCACTATTTTATACTTGAGCCAGGCTAGTTTATAATTACCCCATCTGAACGCTGTCCAAATCATAAATCGGTTGATGTTATTCGAAGGTATATTTTTTGACTCATTACATATGCTAGGAATCACTAACATCACAAATCCACAAAACTTATCAACTCAAGACAAGGGTCCACGAGCGTTTATTTTTACGATACAACAAAATAAAAGGTCTGCACTGTATACAAATTTGTGAATACAACTGAAGGCACCATGACAGTTAAGAAATTATACTAACTTGCAGTATTGTGGGTGTATCGCTGGATGTCACCAGAACCATCGGATTATCGTCAATCATTTTCCTAACAGTATCAACATCTCCACTATTTAGTGATGAACGAAAACGGATCAAGGTTTGTTGACTGGCAGTAGGGTATGGGCTACTTTCAACGTCAGGCTTCGGAGACTTGGATTTTATGTACAAAAATATTATGACTTACTGGGGGATAAGGGCTGTTAAGCTTGTCATCGTCAACCGGAGTACTAGCAAATTTGTTGGCATCCACGTGATTTGTAAACAATTTAAGCCTAGCACCCTTGATACCACGTAGCGTTAAATAAGCTTTCTTGGGATCCAAGAAAACTTCACCATGACCTTTAGCACGAGGAGAAGCTATAGCGTAGAAACAAGCTGACAAAACAATAAAACTAGATTAAAATTTTACCTTCCGACCGACAGTCATAAAACTCATCATCCGAATCATAATTTGGAAAATCAACCATTCTAAACACATGACTTAAGTAAACAGCCTTGAGATTAAATTTTTGGCAATGTGGGTCAATATCTAATCAAATATATCTAATACTTTTGTGACGAACTAGTATAAACATGGGGATTTCTTAGTTTTGTGTCTTGATGCTATCAGTTTAGTTACAGGTCTTTAGTGTTATCCTACAGTAGTTATCTAGCTGTACAAATGCACTGGCCCTAGTGAAGTGAACAGGTGAATTAGTGCATTTTCTCTTTCTTTTATGTTTCGCTTATTTTCCACCAAATTCGGTTATAAATGCTTCTCGGAGTCAAATATTTGCTTTTATTTTTGCATATGTTTTCTAGTCTTTTGTTCTTTACCTTAATTTTTGTCCTTTATTTTTTTTCACTCGTGCCTACTATGTCAGACAATTGCGAAGTTTAAATGGGTATAGGTAAAGAAGTGAGAGGAACGATTTTAGCATTTAGGGGGTTGAGGAGGTGTAAAACAACTAAAGGGAATGGAAGAAGATAGAAGAGCGATCTCAGGCAGTAGAAATAATGCGAATGATAATAGTAATAATAATAGAAACAACCTCAATAATAAATAGTAAGGTGGATATAAACTAATAGGAGACCGGCTGATGTGATAGTAAGCTGGTTTGCAGAGACTTAGGTAGTGATCATTGATAGGAATTGTAGATAGGCACGCGATACGAATCTGATGGTGTTTTATTCCAAGATCCTTGGGATTTCCTTATTACATGAACTACACTACTCAACACTCGAACGCACACATGACAAACCTTTATGGACTATTTATTTGATTGAATTTATTGAATACAATCCCAACTATGCAACGTTTACCCAACAGCCATATATTCAATGTCGTGTACATAGAGGTTGGGTCCATTTACTAAAATTATGAAGAGAAACATTAACTGTCATTTCAGGAAGTCATACACACTATTCCTCATGGAATCACTAACTCAATCCGGTGAGTTACTGTACTTAGCTTATGCATTTGCTTCGTCTTTTTCTATTCTGTCCCATATTTGTTATAAAGTATAAGTATATCCATGTTGATTGTACATACATACATACATATCCATTCATACTATTATCTAACTGCATCAATCATCAAGCCTGGCTGATAAGAATATCTATGGAAACTTTAACAACGTCTAACTCCAAGCATCTAGCAAAACGTAGAAAAAGGCTGCGGTCCTACACCCCCACCGATCTACTAGTAGAAAAATCCAGAGTCCCACGATACGTATGTGAAATAGAACCTAACAAACATGTTCCCATCGCCATCGTTGATGACGTGATGAAGTCTTTTCTAACGAGACAGGATTCAGGTCACTGCAGGCATAGTGATGACTCGTAAGACCTTTATGACAACCTTAAGATTCTTAGCCCCCTCAACTGCCACATTAATCCTGATAATACTGATACATCAAATCAACTAGATGGAATGAACAGTATCGTCGATAACGTAGCCTCCGAAGTTTCTAAATGCATCAAACGCTCTAACAGTGTTATAATTTTAAATATTTCTGATGCCTTTTATGTATAAACTATGAAAATAAAACTCCCTAAGGTTAGCAATATGATTGAAGTACCATATTTATGTACAAGACTAGATAAAAACTTCCATTGCCCAAGTACGCAGGTATTATTCAAATTCAACACGCCAGTGGAGGCATGAGATTTGCTAAACTCATCCAATATGATCAGACAAGGCCATCTGTACAAAAATGTAAATCTAGTGCCAGATAAGACCCCATGTCAGCCTATGTCAGATAAGTTAGGCAAAAGACCTTTGGTGTTTAAGCGCCATGCTCACTGTAACATTGACAGCCCAAAAAGCACAGACGACAAGAAGACTATAAAAATACTACCCTCAGATACATCTGTTGAAACCATTAGAGTCGGAATACTGTAAAAAAATAAAAAGAATGGTAGCAACAATACACCTAGTATATGCGATATATACTTAGATTCACCAAAAACAAAAAGCAACACGTCGCATAATAATACTGGCAGGAAACTCAGGATGAGCTCAATAACATCGTTCTTAAGCACATCAGATGAAACCAATAAAAGATGGAATATTACAGGAGACATTAAGGATGATAATAATAGCTACACACGAAACATTCAAGGAGTAGACTTAAATTCATTAGAGATAAGAAGCAACGAGTTACCTCCTGACATTAGCACAACTAGCTCAATACTAACTCAATACTAGCTACAACAGTTATTCTAAGACACAACTCCAGACATCTAACGACGATTACACTATCGATTATTTTATTCATCCGGAAAGGCGACAATTAATGGAAAGCCACAAGACTCCCAAGTATTATCACAACACTCACGGAAAAGCAAAAGGAATACACACTCCACAAAAACCTGTACATCACAGAACCTAAACAAATTTAATTATGCATCATTGATTAACAGTCCTCGCAGATCTGAAGGCGTTCTTAGGCCTGTCCCACACACACCTGACACCGACCAAAAAATCTGCACGAAACAGGGCCATTAATTTGTTGTCCTGCCGGTTCCCCAACCGGCAACTGCAACTATACTAAGATTCACCACAAAATTAATAAAACTGCTTCCACTCCTTACAACCACCTTACTACTCCAGACACAACTTTGACAAAGGAGACAATGCAAGACACTTCAACAAAGACCCATTCAGAAACACAAACATCAATTAACTTATCAATGAACCAGCTTGCCATGCCGATTGAAACACCAGGCACCCAACCCGACGTTAGTTCATAGTTATTCATCTCACTCAATAATTTGACACCCAACTCGCTTAAAACAAGTTTACTATTGCAAGACTTCACACTTCACAAAAGGTCACAGTTACTCGTCATCTCATAAACGTTAAGTCACTTATAAACAAAATCAACTATTTCTAATCTATTATGACCATTACTAACCTGAGTATGGTATTGATTACCGAAACCTGGTGTAAACCAACTTTATCAGATAACAGAATAAACATCGATAATTATGCTCTCTTCCAAACTGACAGGCATAACACTAGTAAAGGTGGCACCATAATCTACACGCGTTCCGACTTAAAGGCCTGTAGGTTCAATAATGAACACCTAGGTAAGACAGGGGATTCAACATGAGTAAGTATAAACTGTGGCCATCAGAAGTACCTACTAGTAAGATGTATATATAGACCACCCAACGCAGACAGCACCTACGACAGAAATCTAAGCACTATATTCCTCTTGGCCTCACAGAAACCACACGCATCCAAAATAATCGGTTGAGACTTCAATTTGTCGAACATCGACTGGAAGTCGCCACTCACTTCGCAACGATTCTCTAAATTAAGAGACGATAGAATTTAATGGTTGGACACAACATGTCCAAATCCCAACAAGGGGAAACAATACCCTTGACCTCCTTTTTACTGTCAACTCTAATTTAACCTCAATGAACGTTAGCTCTGAATTCCACAGTAGGGATCACAAAGTCGTAATAAGCACATTTAATCACCAATTCACAAATAATCTCAACCCGAACGGACCTAAAAAATGCAAGTGCCAAAGGTACAACAACGAAACGTAGGAGCATATAGAGGCACTCATTCAATGCATAAGATAGGATTCATATCTCACCGCTGGAAATATTGACACAGCCATCTCAGTTCTCTACAGCAATCTGATCGCATGCATAGACTGCATAGCCCCATACGTAGAACGTGTGTCTGACGTTAACAGTGCATGTCTGCACATTCCGATATGTCTTAAGAGAAGATTGAGGCAACTAAAGCTTCCATACTACAAGCTCCACGACATAACTGCATTATATAATGTATACAAAATAATCGAAAATCTCAACACTGCCCAGCACAAATACTTACTCAATATGGAAGCCTAAGCAATCAAACAGCACCAACTCAATTTCCTCAATGATCAGGCCATTCAAATTTTACCTTGATCCAAAATCTAGTAAACTTCCCGCACTATTCATCACAAAGGACGGTATTAAAAATGACCCAGCTTTTATTAGCGAAAAATTTAGTAACTACCTCTCCACATACTGCTCCATAGAAACCAGAACCACTGCGAAGCCTTTATCCATGATGACATATAAGCGTCTGTCTACAGTAGAATTTACCAGCTCAAATATCAACAGAACCATAGCTACCCTGAAAAAATCTTATGATAATGCACCCAATGATATTCCAGCATCCCTCATGAAATATGGCAGTAGGGAATTGCCACTTCTCTGCCCGAAACTATTCACCCTATTCATTTGATAATCGTTCTTATTCATCCATGCGGAAAACATCGTTCATAACTCCGCGATTCAAAAGTGGATCACGAAACGTTATAGAAAACTACAGACCAATTAATTCGACATCCGTGCTTTCCAGAATCATGGAGAAAATCATTCATAAACAATTGTCACTATTCTTACTTCCAGAAAACCTGGTCAATCCATCTCAACATGGTTCCATGGCAAAACGCTCTTGTGCTACTTCACGCTTAGAATTTTTCAATTATATAACACTTGGAAGGGACAAAAGTTTCTCAATTATCGTACTTTATCCTGACTTCAGTAAGGCATCTGACAGTGTCCCCCACAACCTTCTCCTCTCAAAACTATACTCTTACAGCATACGAAACCCACTGCTACAATGATTTAAATCATTCCTAACAGGGATCTTTCAAATCGTAAGGTTCGGTTCTAGCTACTCAAAGCCAGTAAATGTAGTCAACGGAGTTGTACAAGCAAGTGTAATTGAACCGTTACTCTTTCTTCTCTTCGTCAGTGATGTATGCCAGGAATTTGTGCAAGGTAAAACCTGCCTTTTTGCTGATAACTTAAAGGTAGTATATTTATTCCCACCCACCACAAATACAAACACGATTACCAAAATAATACAAGAAGAAATCGACAATTTATCAGAACGGACTAAAATATGGCATCTCCACCTAAACGTACACAGAAGTGGATATATTTCTACTGGTCTCAGATGGAACCTCAGTTGTCGCCTATACACAAAACAAATAAAGCCTCTAAGCGTCGCTTGGGATTTGGGGATCCGATATCCAGATAGCATTAACTCCTCGGAGGATGTTGCATTCCAAACTTCCAAGGCGAAGAAGCTAACTGGATTTATAAGAAAAAATTTCCTCAATGTAAAATGAAAAATATTATTATACAAAAAGTGGATCCGTCAAATATTAGAATATGGTTGACTACTCTACAGCAACAGTAGTCGCATAGGTTTGATGAAAATCGAGAGAATTCAAAGCGAATTCACTAAGAGCCTAATAGACGACTGTGGCACACAAGCTTATCGGCAACGATGCGATAAACTAAAGTTAGAACCCCTTTGGTTCCGACGCTTGAAATTAAATCTCACTCTCATGCATTGCCTTATTAGTAGTGCTACTTACTCTTCGACATCACTGCCGACCCCCTACATCTCCTCACACAACCTGCACAATAAGGAAAATACTATTATTATCTAGAGATGTCACACACAGCTTCGCCAGACCTTTATCACAATGAGATATGCGACACTATGGAATAAACTTCAGAAGCATATTCGCCTCAGCAGTTTGTTAACGCGTTCAAAACACTATTTTACGAACACCTGTTAGGTGAAGGTTTATGTAACCTCCTCAACTACCCTGAAATAAATAATGGTACATACAAACAAAGTCCCAGTTCTGTATAAACAGTTTTATAATATATCAAATGCGTTCACAAAACACCATATGTCTATGGATTCATAGATAATAATGCAAATTTCCATACTGTTTCAACCGACATACACACACCTCTTTATTCACTTATGCAAAAATTCATAATTTTATTGCACTGGTACCTTTTTTATATATCTTCCATCATCACTAATATACCAATTCACAATTTTGACTACAATTTGACCTTTTAATTGCATTGGGTTCATTAGCTGTCTAATATACGTATTCATACTGAATTTATACTGTATGTACTCATTAATTTTAAAAATCACATACTTAATCATGTACACACACTTCTTTATTCCGAAATCTTACCCCTCTAATACCACTTGAGTGAAAACTCACAATTTCATCACACTGTTAGTTGCATAGTTTGACCTCTTCATTGATATAATTCTCTATGTATTTTACATAGTTAATAGTGCATATTTCCATTCTGTTCTAATCTTTTTATTATTATTACTATTATTATTATCCATCTTATGTCATCACTTATAAACTAATTCACAATTTCGATGACAAGTTGACCTTTTAATTATGTTGAATTTGTTAGTTAGCTAACAAACCTATTCACACAAAATGTAAACTACAATTACGTACTGAACATTTTAGAATTTTATTTATAATCTCTTCCTATAGTGTCATATACATATTTTTATTTACATGTTCTACATCATATTGGTCATTTTACTCCCAATACTACTTCGCTAATTTGATTCATTGAATTATTATACTCATCTGATGAAACCCAAAACTGCTTCTTTGCAATGCTTTTTGTAAATGAGTAGTATGTGATTAAAGTAAAAATAAAAATTACAGATAGGCGATGGTTGGCTGTTAGGCCGTAAATGGTGACCTAACTTCATATAAAGCTCTCTACCGTGAGTGAGTGAATGCTTCAGAAATCCTAGATGAAGGAGTGTTTTTGGCCGAGCAGACCCTGGGTAAGAGTAAATGAGATTTGATTCGTTCACCACCCCTAAAATAGCCCATCTTTAAACCCTTTCTAGAAGATTCATATCCCTCTGAAAGATGAGGCGGGGTGTGATGATGTTGAAATTTTCAATTCTGGCACAAGACGCACGTTTTAAATACTGTAAGACGGGGTTCCGGTATGAGCTTTTCTATCTGTCTGCAGACTCAATATAAGATTGCAGTGGCCTTTTCTTCAGCTGTGGTGTGGCATGCGCTAGTTTTTAGACCCTCTTAAAGGAGTGGCCATGGGCCACGTCCAATAGAGCTACTAATTGTGGTTTTACCCCAAAGTTTGTAGGTGGGGAGGTTCTCTGTGGGTGTGCAAATGTATTGGGTGCGGCATTCCTACAGATTAACTTCATATCAGCTGTTTAGGCCCATTCTTCTAGGGTTTGGATATCTTTATACAATTCCAGTACGTCTACATGACGTCTGATAGGTTTCCAAGTTTTACTTCATGGAGCTATGTGTGTAGGTGAGCCTATGTTTACTGGAAGGTCATCGATAAAAATTGGTGATAGAAAGTGGTCGAGTATTGCACCCTGTGACGATGTCCTCCAGGTAGAAATAATTCTGTTCATCTTGGAGCAGGACTATGGTTGCAAGTCAGTGGCCCAAACAAGTAAGTAAGGGGGGGTCCGTGGACTTCGAAACGACTGCTTTATTGGGGATAAGTTTGTACTGTACTGTATTGAGCGTCTCGGCGAAACCCAGGAAGATGACTTGCACAGGCGTGTTTTCTTCCCAGCGTACACCTCAACTGTCCCACACCAGTGAGTCGCTGGTGGGGCAGGACCCATCTTTCTGGAATTTGTGTTGGGCGTCATGAAAAAGGCTATGCTTGTCAGTGAGTCCTCTATTGTGATGGTTCAGTAGGCTATTTAGTGCTTTTGATAATGCAGGAAGCGAAGTTACTTTGTTTGTTATTTTTGTTATTTTAATTAAATAAGGTGGTATGATTTTGTATGGTCAGCTATTATCAAGAAATATGTACCTTTTTAAAAAAAGAAGTAAGGGTAGTGAATAGCGCCCGTAGGACTGTTATAGCTCGTACCACGTGCTCCTGATTTAGAAAAAATAAGCAACTGACAATTTTTATGATATGCAATGGCTATACGTCAAAAGACCGAGTTATATCAATGTGCTTGGTTGCATCTGTTTGCAGTCATATATTTAAAACCTGATCACTTAGATGTGGCAGTCAACTGTTTCTAGACTTTAACTCCACAGGTGTTAAGTCCTTGCATGAGAAGTTATTTGCTCGAAATAATCAACAAACTGATGTACTTTTTATTTTATAATATATTTGATGAACAAATAATCGTCATGTAGAGCACAAACTGAATCCATTAGAAGTACAACGTTCAACCTAAATCTATGATATTGCTGCGAACTGTTGTCAGTAGAGGAGCTATCTGAGAGTATTATATTCAGATTGTAGAGGATTTAATAGAGTGCTTGTACCAATAATCTTCGAAAATTATTAGTTGTTGCTTAACCGTCGATTAGGTTTGTAAATCTTAAAGACGTTAAATTTAAGGCAGATGATATAAACGCCGAGATTAACAGTGCTAGTTTAACAACATTAATGTGATACTAAAAATGTAGTTACTGAGCAAATGCATACTACAACTTGTTCAAGAAATTCGTTCTAATGGTTTCACATATGGTACCGATCATATTTATTACTATTATTCTGAAATTTAGTACAGAATTCACGCCAGTTTACAGGCATGCTCATTATGATACAGAAAGGTTAACTCTTGAACAATGGAACACAAAGTTTTACCAAAATGAGTGCTTGACTAATAATAACATTTACAGGACACTAGATTCATGTACGGGAAGATTAAATGTACACAAGAAAACCGTCAACCAACAGCTGGAAGATACTTTTCAGCCTTGAGTGTTCAGGGATGCATTAGTAGAGAACACTTATTAATATATGTAATCAGTTCAAGAGAAAGAGTGTCAAAAACGTAGCACAAGGAAGATTTAGGCACTACACGGTTGTTTGAACTAGTTAATTGTAGCGTCAAGTACGAACATGACCTTGTGTAGGACAACACCTTGCAGGTGGACGATTGAGATCGGAGGTACCACATTAAGGTATCATGAGTAGATCACAAAGATGCAATTTTCTTTTCAGCATGGATTCTGAGTGATATTTTCAACGTGACACAATAGTTGGGGACTGAAAAGATAAGAAAAAGGAACAAGAAGCAGGGTGAGAGGACACATAACCAATTAAGTACATGTGATTCCAGTGAGACCTAAAGTGTACATATTGCATTAACTAAAGTTTATTTGTTATTAGACTTTTTTATTCTGGGAAACGCCGGCTGATACTAGAGATAACTATGGCCAATTTTAGATCTACTTTATCTTATAAGATAAAGTATGAGAAAATAAAGGCATACTGCATCACCTCTAAGGAATGCATAGACATTGCTAGATTCCAAGGCACTCTCTGCTAGGTAGGAAAACGTTCTATTGCCTGTAGGTGAATAATTAAAAAGCATTTAAATTCTACAAGTAATTTTTTTAGTAGTGTTATCAGAAAAACTAAATGCCAGGAGGTCCATTGATAAATGTACCATAATCTGTATAAGTTGTGTTAAGTAA
The DNA here is from genome assembly GCA_034768735.1 of Schistosoma mekongi. NCBI lineage: Eukaryota > Metazoa > Platyhelminthes > Trematoda > Strigeidida > Schistosomatidae > Schistosoma > Schistosoma mekongi. The sequence continues at coordinate 2,872,753 of CM068308.1, forward strand.
GTTACAGATACCGGCATTGTCTAAATATAGGTTTATTGCCAATGTAAACTGTGATAAGGAGCTAGATTGTCATATGCTTTCTGGTAACCGGTTCCAGAGGTTAGCATAACGTGCAACAAAGAAGGAGGATTTCAGCTTACTAGTGGCTCTCTGCACTGTTACCGGGGAGTTTTGGTTCCGCAAGTCATACTTATGTTTCCGAGCATATATCAAGGCAGTACAATCTGTTGTAATTTCCTTATGAAGAATTTTATAGAGTATAGTAAGATTAAGTTTAATCCTTCTGACCCATAAAGGGTCTAACTTCCAAGCACAGCATCTAGCATCATAGGGTCGGCCAGGGGTTAATAGTCTAGTAAGACGCCGCTGAACTTTCTCTATTTTTTTCCGATCTAGTGAACGCATGCAACTATATATAATTGGGCAGTACTCAAGTAGAGGTCTAACACAAGTTTTATAAAGAATAACTTTAGATTCGCTAAGACGATAGTTACGATGAATAAAACCAATAAGTCTACGAGCTTTAGAGACCTGTGATGAAACATGCTCGGTAAAGGATAGACTTTTTGAATACCTTACTCCTAAATCACAGACGTCATTTAGATGACGAAATTCATGTTCGTTAAGGTGTAGGTTAATCTCGGGGTTAGATTCCCCGAAATATAGGTACCCTGACTTTTGTGTGTTAAGGATATGAAGCCATTTATTACACCATTCGCTTAGTTTATTGAGATCTCTCTGTATTATGTCGTTAACATCTTGACCTTCATCTGGGTGTAATTTATAGACAACCTTGAGGTCTTACCCTCTTGAAAACAGTGGCATGTGTCACTAACATACATAATAAATAATAATTGTCCTATGACTGAATCCTGGGAGACACCACTAGTGATATTTTGAAGATGTGAGAGATATCGTCCTAGTTTCACTAATTGAATGCGATCTTTCAAAAACGAAGCTAACCAATCATTCAATTTGCTCGTTATCCCGAAGGCTTGTAATTTATTTAAGAGAGATGAGTGATGTACTTTGTCAAACGCTTTAGTGAAGTCAAAGCATAGGGTAACAATCAACTTTCCGTCATCTCTATTGTTTACTATATAGTCAAAGCATTCTAGGTGGCAAGTTATGCAGAATTTCTTAGACATGAAGCCGTTCTGGGAAGATATAATTAGTTTGTGCTTAACTGTGTGAGTGTAAATCGCCTCTTTTATAACTTTCTCCATCGCTCTAGATAAAACGGAAGAGTGATTAATTGGACAGTGGTTTCCAATGCTAAGCCTAGTGCCTTTTTTAAGTGAGGAATTATATGTGTGGCTCTCCATGAACTACAGAAAGTTCCATCTCCTAAAGAGAGATTAAATATTTTTGTGAGAAGTATTGGGAAGGCTGAGTTACTATATTTAATCAAATTAAGCGGTATTCCATCCTCTCCACTATTAGATGAAGGTTTTAGTGATCTTAAAGCATTTCTAACATTAGTAACTGTAAACTTCAAGCCAGTTAATTTATACTGGTTGAAGTTCCCAACCATGTACAGGGGATGCTCCTACATAATTTTACTGAAAGATCTTGTGGATTAACATGGTGAAGATTGACGAGTTGTTCGTGAGTTATGTAGACAAAGCTGCTTCTAGACGCTTGGGACAGAAAACATTCTAAGATTTGCTCTCACCTCATAATCATGCATTGCTAAACGTTTTGAACGGTTGTCAATCGTACACAACATACCTTTAACGATTAAGTTACTAATTATGTAGCGGAAAAGTCATTGACTGCCAAGTTTAATATAATGTTGTCTAGCTTGTTTTAAAAATAGGGAAGTGTGTGCTGACACCATAGTTCAGTAATTGCGCTAGTGTTTTAATGTCATGTTTAGATTAATTTGACTTCTGTTTTCCTAAACGTCTTCACTAAACAGAACTGTAAGAGTAACCGTACGTAAAGTCTCAATGCTGGACATAAAAAATTTAAACTTTAAGGATATTCACTAATTCACTAATATAAAATATACCTCTAGTGTGTAGTACTGTACACTGTGAGGCTTGCTACTGTTGGCTTCCTAATTAATTAATATCTTCATATATAGTCAATTTCAAAACAGTAACTCTACTAAAACCCTGTTACAAACAGACTATATCATGCCTGTAGACTGGTATGCTCTCATGTACAAATTGCTACGTGAGAATAAACTATTATTATTATTAAGTCAACTGGAATTATATGTAAAATACTAACAGGTTAATTTGAGGTTGATGAATCATATATTTAAATTATAAACTTTTTCATATAACCCGTGGCTACTACTTGGGATCAGGAACATATAACGTTCTCTGGCAATGAAGCTAAAGTGTTGATACTACGTAATTTTTTCGGACTGACAGAGTTAGTATAACGGTGGACATTTCTTGAAAATTGAGTGTTTGCTTCATTACTGCGTTGTAAAATTCATTTGCCTTGCGTAAAAATCTCTCCATTTTACTGTAGTGAGGGGTTTTCTTTAACTTGTGCTTGGCGCCACTTTATAGTGTCTTGTCCGTATAGTAAATTTTGTTTCTCTTCGTTTGCTGCTTTAATATATTAGTTATTGGCTTTATGCCCACAATCAGGTTATTATATGTGTTCCGTTGGCATATGATACTTACTTTTGATGTCCTCAGTTTTATTTTACTGAATTTCAAGGTCTTCTTTTAGGTCATATCGGGTTGACAATTTTCCTGTTTATACCTGAGTGATTTGACTCAGTTGGTTTATTACACGCATTATTTAATCCCCTTATTTGTTAGAGTTACTTCTTCTTGGACAAGCAACTAACCTCATGTCTCTTTACTACCTATCATAGATTAATTGTACAATTTACCTGAATCCCTTTCGTTGTATATGGAAAAGGAACTGTTGGGATTTGTACGCTAAATTTGTGTTTATTGTTAATCATAGTCCCACGTTTTACGCCAATAAATTGTGTTATTAAACATCCTATTGTAGATCCGTGAGCGAATAAATACCCGTCAATCCTATACAGAAAGGGCGCTAACTTTTAAACTTTATCTGGTTTTTCGGTCCTTACAGGGTTTTCGTATTGTTTAGCCCTAGACTTCCAAACTAACTGGTGGAGACCTTAATTGGCCAAACATCGACTAAAAATCTTCACTCCACAACGATTCTCTGAATTAATAGAGACGATAGAGTTAACTTAGTAGACACATGCCCAAATCCCAACCAGGAGAAATATCATGTTTGACCTACTTCCTGCTATTAACTTTGACTAAACCTTGATGAACGTCAGCTCGGAGTTCCATACTAGCGATACAAAGTTTCATAAAGCACATTTTATCGTCAACCAACGACTAATCACAGCCGAAACGGCCAAAAAACATGCAAATGTTGAAAGTGCAACAACGAAACACGGAAGCATATCCAGCCACTCGTCCGATGTATAAGATGGGACTAAAAATATTGATACATCTGTTTCAGATCTTCACAGAAAACTGATGAGCTGCTTAGACTGAATAGCCTTATACACCAAACGTGTTGTTTATGGTAACACAGCACGTCTAAATATTGCAAAATGCCTCAAGAAAAAATTGAGAACACTAAGGCTTTAATATTACAAGTATCGTGGTTTGTCTGCACTATATAATGTACACAAAATGGCCGAAAAGCCCAAATTTACCTAGCTCAAATACCCACTGAATATGAAAAGCAAACCAATGAGTAGCATTAACCCCATTTCATTCGATGATCAAGCTATTCAAATCTCACCTGGACCCAAAATTTGATAAATTCCTTACACTTTTTATTATAAGTGACGTTATTAAGGATGACCCAGTTTCTATTCGCGAACAATTTAGTAACATTTTCTCTAAATGCTATTCCACAGAAACCAGCGTTACTTCGACAACTCATCCGTGACGACATCTAGGCGTCTGTCTACAGTTCAGTGTACTAGCCTAAATATCAAGAGAGCTATAGCTATCCTGGAAAAATCTTGTTACAATGGGCCCGATGGTATTCCAGCACCCTTCCTGAAATGTGGCAGTAGTGAACTACAAATTCTCTGCACGAAACTATTCACCATTTATATAGACAATCGGTCTTATTCATCCATGTTAAAAATTGCTCATAACTCCGCGATTCAAAAGTGGATCACAAATTGTCAAAGATAACTACAGACTAATAACGGAAAAAGTCATTCACAAACGACTTTTATCATTCTTACTTCCTGGAAACTTGGTAAATCTATCTCAATATGGGTTTATGGTAAATCGCTCATGTGCGACGTTACACTTAGAATTTTTAACTATTAAACTCTTGGAAGGGTCGAAGGTTTCTCAATAATTGTACTTTATTTTGACTCTCGTAAAGAATTAGGTAGTTTCTCTCTTAACCTTCTCTTCTCAAAACTACACTCTTTTGGTTTACGGGGCCCACTGTTAAGTTGATTTAAATCATTTCTAACATGGCGTCGCCGAATTGTAAGTTTCGGATCCAGATACTCAAAGATAGTAAATGTTATTAAGGGAGTTGTATCAGGAAGTGTAATTGAACCACCACTCTTTTTTTCTTATCAATGACGTTTGCCAGCAATTTGTACAAGGTGCGGCCATCCTTTTTGCTGACGCCTTAAAGGTAGCCTACTCATTCTCACCCATTACTAATGAAAATGCAATTATAAAAAACAATCCAAGAAGAAATCGACAAATCATCTGAGTGGACTAAAATATTGCACCTTTTCCTAAACGTAGGCAAAAGTGAATGTATTTCCAGTGGTCACGACTGGAACCTAAATCTTAACCTTTACAAGGGACAAACAAAGCTCCTTGGTGTTTTCCATGAACCGTAGGTTTGACAGAGTAATAAAATAAACTTTTCAGAGCATGTAGCGATTCAAGTTTCCAAGGCAAGAAAGCTAAAGGGATTTATAGGGAAAAATTTAAGTGACCTAAAGTCGAAATTATTACCATGCAAAACTGTGTTCTTTCCATATTAAAATATGGTTGTCTACTTTGCAAACACACAGACTTAAAGACACAAGGAGAGTTTACCGAGCATTCACAGAAAGCCTACTGCGCTACTGTGGCACACAAGTCTATCGTTAAGGATGTGACAAATTGAAACTAGAACCTCTTTGAATGTGACGACTGAAGTTAAGTCTTACTTTCATATATCGCCCTATAGGTGGTATTTATTATTTTTTAACCACCTTTCCAGTTTTCTACATCTCCTTACACAATAAAAGTAACAAGGGAAACACTACCATTATCCTGCGGTGTAATACACAGTTAAGTCAAGACTTCATCATAGTGAGATACCAAATATTATGAAATAAACTCCCAATAAATGTTTGCTGCATCAAATCGTTAACCGAATTTAAAACACTACTTAATAATTGCTTGCTGAATAAAGGGATATGTAGTCTCTGTAACAGCCATAGAGACAAGGTCCCATCCTTGTATAAACTGTCAAATATGTATCGGATGAGTTCAAAATTTACCAAATGGTTACCGATTTTCTATCCATTCCACATATTTAATAGAGCATATTTCTATTTCATATCAATCCTTTTCGCCTCTTTTCTATCACCACTTATACGACAATTAGCAACTACGTTAACAATTTCATAGTTTGATTTTATAGCGTATAAGAGCTGAGTTGCGAAAGTGACAAGGAGCAAAGTCCAATCACAATACGCAGGAGTAAGGAAAACAACCAAGGGAAGCAGGACTACAGGCAACATTGGTCAACGAACATAAAAGACATGCAAATAGATAATCAAACGTAATGTACACATTAGTTATGATGTTCTCTATTTTCACTGAATAAACAATTTGCATTGGCTAAGTCAATTTCTCACAAAATGATTTCCAACATTTACTTAACCGGATATTCATCTAGAAGAATCCCGACTACCAGTCGGTGAAACATACGAAGAGGCAGAAGGGTTCTGAAGAAGTGACAGACAAATATGTGTTGATTTTGATCACAAAGAATAATAGTTGATAGTCCGTTATGTCAACAACGCGAAGAGAATTTAGAACGAGTAGCAAATGACGAATACTATATTACATCCTGTGCAGACTACATATACACAACGTAACAATCGAAAGAAGTATTGTATATAGATAGGTATCAATGATGAATGTGGTAATACCAACTTAAAATGACTGTCGATGGGTAGGAATGCGTGTATAATACACATAATTAAGGGCTATTGAAGTGATATTAGAAAAGCATTTACATATATACTGTCAGTCTGTGTACACTCAGTTGAACAAAAAATTTGTCCACATACGACAAGCCACATAGATTGTCACGGATATGTAGTCTCCTGTAACAGCCATAGAGACAAGGTCCCATCCTTGTATAAACTGTCAAATATGTACGGATGAGTTCAAAATTTACCAAATGGTTACCGATTTCTATCCATTCCACTATTTAATAGAGCAATTTTCTATTTCATATCAATCCTTTTCGCCTCTTTTCTATCACCACTTATACGACAATTAGCAACTACGTTAACAATTTCATAGTTTGATTTTATAGCGTATAAGAGCTGAGTTGCGAAAGTGACAAGGAGCAAAGTCAATCACAATACGCAGGAGTAAGGAAAACAACCAAGGGAAGCAGGACTACAGGCAACATTGGTCAACGAACATAAAAGACATGCAAATAGATAATCAAACGTAATGTACACATTAGTTATGATGTTCTCTATTTTCACTGAATAAACAATTTGCATTGGCTAAGTCAATTTCTCACAAAATGATTTCCAACATTTACTTAACCGGATATTCATCTAGAAGAATCCCGACTACCAGTCGGTGAAACATACGAAGAGGCAGAAGGGTTCTGAAGAAGTGACAGACAAATATGTGTTGATTTTGATCACAAAGAATAATAGTTGATAGTCCGTTATGTCAACAACGCGAAGAGAATTTAGAACGAGTAGCAAATGACGAATACTATATTACATCCTGTGCAGACTACATATACACAACGTAACAATCGAAAGAAGTATTGTATATAGATAGGTATCAATGATGAATGTGGTAATACCAACTTAAAATGACTGTCGATGGGTAGGAATGCGTGTATAATACACATAATTAAGGGCTATTGAAGTGATATTAGAAAAGCATTTACATATATACTGTCAGTCTGTGTACACTCAGTTGAACAAAAAATTTGTCCACATACGACAAGCCACATAGATTGTCACATGATAACAGTTAATATACTGAAGCGATAAGGCGAGTATATATATATATATGTGCTAATGTTAGCTTATTTGTGTTACATAACTAGTAACAGATACATACTCAAAAATGTTTGCATGTGTGTAGAATGATAGGCCAAATAACAGAACGAAAAGAGCAGCAAAAATAGTTGTAGTATAAAACTAACAGATAGAGACTGCTTAATGTTGTAGTCAATAATAACGATTTTCGACAGTTGGTTTGCGCCAGTGAAGCATGATAAGTTACTATAAATAAACAAATAAATAAATAAATAGTTTTTATTGTCATGTATCATTTTGTACATGAGGGCATGCCAGTTTACAGGCATGATCACAATGATATGACATACAGTTAGCAAAATAGACATTCTGTGAGAACTAATGATGTTTACGTGGAAACGTAACTGTTACTATGCAATGCTTATCAATGCCTCAGAAGGCAGAATGGTATAAAAATTGTGCGCACACATGATTATGATAGTCGTATAGCTAATTATAGTACAGTTTTTTAGTATATGGTCACGGAAGTGTAATAACAAGAGCAAGAAAGTCATGAAACAAGAGTTGCTAGCATTTCAAAGATGTGTATTTGGAAGACAAGTCAGACAGTTAAATAAACAAAAAGCCTAGGCTTTGAAGTGTCTCCATTATAATGTTTGGTGTGATCGTGGAAATTGAAACAGGACTCTCTGGTTTCGATTACCCAGACATCGCGGGTAGGTCACAAGTAAGATTGGGAAGTAACTTTGCAGGTTCAAATGTTGGTCATTACCAGTCACAGTTGATGATTCGGCAAAACGTTTTTAGGAGGTGTGCGGAAGCAGTTTTCATTTTTTCAGTGACAGTCGATTGTAAAACGCTGAGCTGTTCTCTTTAAAAACTTTAAACAGACCATCATACGATGGTGTGAGCAGTTTCTGAATTCACAATCAGACAGATACTGTTTGGTTTCCTTCTTTTTATTATCCGACTGGGGAGAGATCAAATTTAACTCCTGCATTGTTCGTATTCAGTATCCGGTGAAGTCAGTCACATTACTCTGAGTTTCATCGACTGAAAACAATAGTTATCCGGAAATGGTTGCTAAACATGCTCACTTGGTTCTTTGCCAATGCTATACGCGAGATTCGACCACGTCTACCTCGATCTAGCAGAACGTTTGCGAAGAGTTAAATGGAATTTCTTTGTGTGGATCGACACACAGTGTCCAGGAGATGTTTCACCCAAAGATATTGTGAATGATCATTTGTAACACTATCCTTGTACGAGACACTAAGTAATACGTTTTAAGGATTTGTACGTTGTTAGCGTTGTATGAATACGCGGATAGTGCCTTATATATCCTTATACTATTCTGTCACACGTTCTGCTGTTTGCTCCGCTTCTTTGTCAGTTTCGAATGAATGCAGCTCAGATACCACTTGTCCTGAGTCGTCTTCTGCACCTATTTCGTGCTTTATTATAGCTCAAATTAACATCTAATTCCTACACATCATTTGTCATTGTCTGACTAGCATTCTACTTACTGCTCTAGTGATACTCGCCTAAAATCTGGCTTTTGTTGTCATGTTAGAGGATTATATAATGTAGTGCATATTTTGGAAAACAACCTGCCGGATTAAGTTTGCTACTGTCCAAAGCAATCTATATTTATGTGAACTTTGAACACGCTTAGTGCACTTATTTCATGCATAGTATATCTCCTTGTAATTAATTTTTGACTGTTCATTTTAGCGTACTAGCATAGTGTATTCCAAGAGCACCAAAATATCACACCTGAAACGGTTGGTCGTGCTTTTTTAGAAAGCAGAATAGTAAACTTTGTTTGTCCACCTACAGTTACAACAGACCACCAGCGTCACACTGAATCTTGATCGTTCCACTTTCAGGTCAGGAAGGAAATGTAATTATCGACCTTCCCAAGGGAATGTATCTAGAAGGCTACTATCTTCTAAATTGATTTTACTACGGCCCCTTTGAAACTTGGATAAGACGGTTCCAACACTTTGGTATACCAAAAATGAGGAAAACCACCTGTTTATTTCCGCGTTGTTAATACTTATACCTTACTCTAGCTACATTTTTCCGCCAAATATTGATATTTCCTTTGAATGACATATGCCTGGTTAACAACTTTTTGCTTCCAAGGCCATGTGGAGACAAAAAAGTGATGCAAGAGAAAGTGAATATATTTTTATGCTCCCACATCATGACGCAACACAGGCACCCATAAGCTGCACAGCTCAGGAAAATATCATTAGAATGTTCATAAACACTAAACACATTAGGTTATTCTCTTTGTCTGGTATATCATGCGGTCCTGAAGAATCCACTAAGTAAGATGTACCAGCCAATAATTTCCCAAAATAAATAATTTCGCGGGCTCTCATAAATGATGTTGTTCATACGTGAAGTGGAACCGGCGACATAAATCTCCGGTTGTCAAGAAATCAGTTGGTTTATGCTGGTTCGCAATAAAGATATTCAATATTAAATAGGTGATTAGTCGCGTGGGCTCATTGACAAGCGCAACCTTTTACATTAAGCGCAACAGAGTTCTCGATAAGTAGGGCCTGAAATACATACATCCTTCTTGTGTGGATCGGTTAGACAGCAAGTTTAAGGGCAAATATCCTGGTCTTCTCGGTATTTTTGGACTTCATCAAAGCGTTTGACACAGTGTTAAACAGCCTTCCAATTTACCATGCAGTCACCATGGGCGTAACAGAACCACTGTTATCCTGTCTGCTAAACTACTACCATGGGAGAAAGTCTTGTGCCAAGGTGAACACGGTGTATTCTAACTGGAGGTTGTCCACGTCATTAGTTCCACAAGGATCTGTCCACGGTCTACTTCTGTTCCTCATTTTGATTAACGATTTACCACCAACTTCACGCCAGTCAATTCTTATTTGCCCGAACGACGTAAAGCTGTAGGGAATCATTGGAGATGACGGTTACCCTAATGGTTTGCAACACGACTTGGTTTGGACTGATAAATAGACGGTTGGCAGCAGCTTGAAGATCAACATGCAGGGTCAGTACGGCACTCCAGGTGGTACCCAAACAGACTATTACCTAATTGGACAACAAATGACTATCTTAAAAGAACGGGATCTAGGTTTGTTGGACACTAAATTAATCGGCAGCTGGGTATGTTGACATCAGAACTGTTTCAAATAATATTTAAACATCTATCCGACAGCATCTGGAAACTAAAAAATTGTCAATCTTACTTTCAGAAGAACGTCGACCTCCTAAAGAAGTTACGGAGGCACGTCACAAAGTGGGCTGCTGTTCTCATGAACAAACACTGACGGGCTACACTAACTGGAAACGTCGTCCCAACTGGGGTTATATCCAACTACCATCTAAATTCTGCGTAATCGTTCTGATACCCAATCAGAAGCAAACATTTATCGCAGGCTCTTCGGCATTTTGCGCTCTTTTTAAGTGAATGTTGGTTTACTACGTATTATCACTCTCTTTTCAATATCACTGCAGTGTTTCATGCTACAGCGTTCAAAAATCATGTTACCCGTCTAACATTTTACAAAATGATGGTGTTTTTTGTCTCTGAGTAAAGTGTGTATTATTGATTTATTGATGTAAAACCATGAACATTTTGCCGTTTTGATGTTCGCTCGATCAAAAAGACGTTTGTTTGGAGTAATTTTCTCCGATCTGCGGAAACAGTCTAAAATTTTCGCAATTCGGAGCGTCAACTGTATAGCTGATATTAATGATGCTGCTGGCTTGGAGTTTCAACTGAGGCATTGTGAGAAGGTTATTGGAGCTTGCGGCTAATATATTTTGTAAAAGAAATACAAATTCGCATACTTTGTTTTTGTCAACTGTAACTTAAACAGTCTGTCACTTTTCGTAGGTTTTCGAAGGCCCTTTATATCTGGTATTAGGGACGTTTCTGAGGTAATCATAGAGAATCGACATTTCGTAACATGGAATGGATTTCTTAAAGCCACTGGTCATTACAAAAAGTTAGTTGTACTTAACTATTGCTTGTCTAGTACTAAATATTGTTGACATAAGGGGAAACAAGTTGAACAAACTAGATCCGGAAGTGCACTGCTGTTTACGTTTGCTGCTCCGGTCATAAAATGTACCATATAGAAGAAATTTATTGTTACTATTAAATCTCTGAAATCTAAGTTCGATGGTTGTAAAGTTGACTGACCGCATCATTATACTACGAACCAACCCTCGGACTATTGCCCGTAAGAGAATCCAAACACAGCTTTATCATTGAGAATATTTCTCACTGTAAATACATTGGTTGATGCAACTACTTTGGCTGTCTCATTGGAAAATTTCATGATGTAAGCTCATGACCAAAAGTTCGATTACACCAAGTCAAAAGCTTCGTGGGAAAAGAGTTGAACACTTGCGAATAGTTCTGTTGGCTCAAATATCTCATCATGTAGCGCGATAACTTTTACAGCATCTTCTTAGTCTCATCATTCTTCGGATTTGAGTTCTACTCTTCCCATTTTATGGAAATCTATTAACCATTATTCATGAATTTGACTGACCTAAGATTGGAAGTGGATGGATTCCAATCTATATGTAAGTGAAAAACGTCACAAAAATAAAGAATGAATAATACGGGTAAATTTAAAAGTGAGAATAAAAATATTTATAAAACGCTAAACTGCAGTAAAATGTAAAAAATGTAAAAATGCAAAATATCAGCTAAAGCTGCCAGGACTAGAGTGTTCGCGTAGCTAGACACCTACTATCGGAAATAACCAAATGTTCAAAACTGACGAAGCAAACTGGATCACAGTAGATCACTGTACAGTTATTAGATATTGAATGGGAACATATCGCATTATAAACTCCATATGCTCTGAAGGTCGTTGGTCCGCTGTGCGGGGAATTTAGAGCTACTTTAGGATAATGGTTTTTGATTAGTGTGTTTGAAGTATGGGCAATGCTCAAGCCTTGGAAAGACAGCGGCTTCCAAGTGATCGAAATGAAACATCGAGCTCAAGGGATGTGAAAGATTTTGAAACTCGTTGGAAATCTTTTATGAATTCACTTGACGTTTCGACCGAACATATCAAACAAATTGAATTGTTAGATGAATGTAAAAAGGCAGAGCTGCTGTCAAACTACGTATGCACCAAGTTGTGTTTTATGTCTTCTTCAGGAATCAAAAGTTCCTAAGCGCTCTGCTTTTCATTGTGTTACGCTCCTTAAAGCCAATCGAATTGAATTCATTTGGGTTCGTCTAATGCTTCGTTAATAAAGTTTTGTAGAAAAAGAAAGTGGATGGTTCAGCTTTTCGTTCCCTTCTGTCTTCTGTAGAAATCTCGCTACGCACCAACAACGTTGAGTAATTTGTTGCAATATGTTTGAATTCTAGATGGGTTTATGACTTTTTAGATTTTGAGGGCTTGGAGACATTAGCGGATCTAATGTTGCAATGTATGCATTTTTTGTCCGAGTGAGTTACTCGAATTGTTGCGTGATTTTCATCAGACAGGACACAACATTTGGTCCACGAAGGTTTTGTGGGAGTAAAGCCTCCAACGAAATCTACCGCGCTCGTTATGAAATATCTTCCTCTTCAGAAGTTCCTGACTACATTCGTAGTAATAGCATAAGGTCAACTCAGTCTCCAGGTAATAACGGTTGATTTGTTTTCACAGATCCTATGTGTCCTTTAGGCAGTGAGGTCTTACCTTCATCGATTCTCCACAGCACTTGCTCAATAAAAGGTTTTTCACTGACTGCAACATTCTTAGAATTCCTCAAGGATTGTTTACATTTATCGCTTCGTTGCCTTAAAGCCATATTGAATAATCAGGTTGGTTGTTTGATCACTTTTTGTTATTGGTCTTTTTAGAGAGGGTGTAAGAAAGCTATGGAGCATCCACTTGTCATTAGTCTAATAACCTTCTGTCTTCTACATCCTAATTATTCGTAAGTGTAATAATTGCTTATGCCGTTGTAATTCACCTTTAATTTTTTGTGTTTTGATAGTGTCATGTCTCATAATGGTTGTTGTAATCTAATTCGAAACGTAGTTCACTCATCATAATTATACTTACTCAATGAAAATACAGTACTTGGTATCTCTTGTAGGTTGTGTATATCTAATTCTGTCAAAAGCTAAACAAATTTGATGAGATTATGTCTTTATAAGCCCAGATATCATGGAAATACCTTGTTCGACTACACCAAATATCCAACTTAGTAGTGTATTTTTTCAAGTTGGATTGTGACTGCCAAGTGGAATCCAGGACGCGCATTTCATTCCATTTGAGACTCATCGGCTTAGGATGCACATATAACAACTGAGACTGACTAGTTTCAATCCATAACAAATCAACAGGAGGGTACAAGTTCACCTTAATAATTAGTAGTGTATTTGTTTGGTTTCTACTAAAGTTCCTTTTTCCTGACAAAGTAATCTCACCAAATCAGGTAGTAGTAGTCAGTATCACACTAAGGACTCATCCTGATTATGAAACATAAGAAGCGTAATTATGATAAAGCCCAACATCATCTCTATATGTTATCTTTCTGAGGCAAAGTTATAGTGTTTCAGACTTACATTTATCTCGACCAACTAAAGGGATACAGAATATTAAACAAATTCTTCGACACTTATTATTACTGATTAAAATTACGTGAAAATATCCCCTAAATAATTTATTTTACAATATATTACTACTGAGCGTCACAAGGATAGCACCATTTTTTCACTATTGCTGTCGGTCACAAACTTTGCTTTACGTGGTTTCTAACCACATGTAGCACATTTAGCTTACAAATTGATAATATAGTCCAAGTCAGTAGTCAATAACCTTAAAAATTACTTCCACATCTTAACCATTCCTTTTGTTTTTCATTAAGGCGAATTTCGCTTGTCTTATGGGCATTGACAACAAAAGCAATGCGTTATAAGGTTGATAGGATGGATGTGGATCGGCAGTTCCATTTTGAAAACCTCTATAATTTTAATTGGTACTAATTAATGATCTTGACACGTAATAGATTTGTTGCGCATGACGTACATAGAAGCATATTCCTTTGTATCTATTCTCCTTTCAAAATATTACACTTATATTTTCTAGGCAGCAATCTTTCCGGCTCAATTGAAGGTATGTAATTATGAATCATGACTGGTTTTTTTTTCAGATGAAGGTTGCTGTCATTTACTTATCGTTTAGTGAGTGCAAAGTTCTAAACACAGTCCATATCATGCAACTGAGAGTTAAGATGAGTTTTGAAGCTTTTGAAACGTTTTATGTGTTAAGGTCACAGTACGAAAGTTTTGAACTTTTCACACAAATTACTTAGAAAAAGTGATTTGGTAGGTCATGATAGTTAGTATTACACGAATCAAAAAACATTTGTACATATTTTGTATGCATTTGCAATTTATGCATTGTTTTTAACATAATTTCCACTTATTTAAGTAAGTACCAAAAACTGGCTAAATACTTTGGAAAAGAATGCTGTTATGGAATCTTAAGATATTCGTTTAAGATTTTATAGTCAGTTGTTTTGTAAGGCTGATCACTTCACCATCAATTCCTAAAATGATTCATCATTTTTACTAGATTAAATGCTTTTCTATAACGTAACCCAGTCATTATCCTCCTACTGAGTCATTTTTATAAGTTTATCTACTCAAATATGATAAAATCGATACACTGCATCCATCTATGCGATACTAAGCTGTAATTTATTTTTACACATGTTTACTTTGTAGGACAAAAACACATGCGCTTGATATTCTCACTGCATTGTGTTTAATCGAGGGAGGACATGTAAAAGTTTTGCAATCCTTTGATAGGTTGCGAGTCGTGATGGGTGAAGGGTTGAGATTCGAATTACTTTTGGCAGCATTTAGGTACCATGAATCACTTGATGAAGACGACTACAATTTGGATTTTGCAGTGAGTTGTTTTACTGTATTTACCGTGGTTTATGGATAACTCACTGTTAATTTATCTGTTGTAGGAACAGATAGTTGGATGCGATTTATTTCTTATTAAGTGTTTAGGGCATTTTGTTATTCTGCTTAGCTGTGTCGATATAGCTGAATAACTTAGTAACAAATCTTCGAACTAACATTCTAGATTATATTCAATTACTTTATGTAGATATGTCAACGGCTTCAGCCAAATTTGTTTACTTAATTTTATACTTCAAGAATTGGTTTGGTTGCTCGTACATAACAAGTTGATTGCATTAATTAAGCTCGTTTCTTTAATTGAATTGATTAGTTAAATGAAGACAGTTTAGTGTTTGTTTGATCCAAATCGTACTGTGGCTTCTCTTGAAATAATAATTTCTATAAAAATGAATTGATACTGTTACTTATTGGGTCTGTTTGTTTTGGAGAGCAACCGGTAAAATGATCTCAAGTTACTCTATGAATTCTAGGCTTTTATTATAAGGGATAACAAGTGGTTACTTTGACTCAATAGTGTAATGCGTAATATTGATATTTGAAGTGGTGGGTTTCGAAATTTCAAGGAAACATCATAACTTACTGCAATAGAAATCATCTTGTTGGTGGTTATTAGTGGGAAGAAATACACATGTTCGCGCAATAAGGACTACCATTTACTATTTAACTTATCTTCTATCTATGTTTTTGTGACTATATTCGTTAATTAAGTTCTTGATGGTACTGATTAATAAGAGTGCTTCAAACTATATGTTTTCCGCGAAAGATTATTATCTTATTTACCACTAAACAAGGAAATCATGCTATTAGGAGTCTTCCAATGTTTTTTTTTACGTCCGAAGTTTGCGCTTAACTAATTGTCGTTAAATCAGGTTAAACATTAGTAGTTTGTACGAGATTGCAGAACAGGTTAGTAATTGGGTTATTAGTTATGTTAGCCAAATATTTTGTTCAGGTTTATGGTTTAGTTGAGATTGTGTTCTTAAACAACATATAACTCATGAGTGTTTACTTGACTTTCACATATTAACTGTTGAATGTGTTATTTTGACAGTGCAAATTCACAGGTTTGTTCATTAAATACACTTTTTTAAAGGTAACATGCGTTCAATTTCTCAATATTGTTGTTCATTCACCAGAGAATATTAATTTACGAGTATATTTACAATATGAACTCCATCTACTTGGATTTGATGAGTTATTGAAAGTAAGTCATACTATTGCGTAAAATTATTTCATTTCTCTTGATTACTTAACAGTTCTTACTACGAGTAAGATTTCATTTTGTTTCTAAAAATTCAGTTTGTAACCATTAAAAAAAGTTACATATTTATTATATCCTAGAGATGAAAAACCATTTTTAAAATAAATAATCAATCAGTTGAATAGCCTACAATAATTTCATACTATGTTCAGTGTGTCTCCTAGTGAGTATTACAAAGACTCTTTTGATTGATATAATTTTATTTAGTAGTGCTGTTTGTACTAGTTCTGGTGGCAGCAAGATGGATTGCATATAATGAAGTATATAACTTAGGCAGATTTATTTAACACCTATGAGATAGAGATAATTTATAAACCAGATAATGTTTTAATGATGTCCACCAACTAGAGAATTGTACACAGCACAACTTATGTAATATTTCATTTTCCACTTATTGGCTTAGAATATGCTAATGATATAGTCCTGTTTAGCGAAGACGCGGCTTAGATGCAGAATCTTTTAACAGCAATAAACTCCAATGCAAGCATGTTCGGAATGCGTTTCTCCCTCTCTAAATGCAAACTATTGCTCCAGGACTGGTTTTCGTCAACACCTGGACTAAAGATAGGGAGTGAAGTAGTTAAGCACGTCGACCACTTCACTTATGTTGGAAGTCTGATTAGCCCTAATGGGTTAGTCTCTGACGAAATCTCAGTACGAATTCAAAAAGCTCGTTTGGCTTTTGCCAACTTACGTCACCTATGGCGTAGACGAGATATTCGTCTCTCAGCGAAAGGGAGAGTGTACTGCGCAACAGTTCGCTCTGTCTTACTGTATGCGTGTGAGACGTGGCCATTAAGGGTAGATGACACTCGAAGGTTATTAGTTTTTGACCATCGATGTCTACAAAACATCGTTCGCGTTAGCTGGGATCACTGAGTAAGTAATAACGAGGTTAGAAGACGGGTGTTAGGCAAATATGGTAAATCAGTCGATGAGGTTGTGTATCTTCATCGACTGAGGTGGTTGGGACATGTGTTGTGTATACTGAACCACCGTCTGCCTCGACGCGCAATGTTAGCTGATATAGGAATAGGATGGATGAGAGTTAGAGGTGGCCAAACGAAAACATGGCATCAGTCCATGAAGTCACTGACTGCCGGTTTAAGTCGTGTCGGTAGCTGCAGACTACATGGATGGGGTCCTCGTGATTACCGTAACCAGTGGCTAAAAACACTGAGTGACATGGCCCAGAATCGGTCACAATGGCGCAGATGCATTTACTCATTGTCCTCCCCTAAATCATGAGTTTGAAATTATTCCATAACTTTCTCTCTACGTTTTCTGAACCATATTCTATATGTTCACACTCCTTGTTACTATTATTATTTTATTTTATTGAAGTAACTTCTACTAAATATTGGTGGTGGTGTTAATCTTGCAGTGCCATGGAGGTATGGCAACTTGAACCGATGTACACGTGTGCCAGGTTCTATGTTGATTATACATGCATACATACAATATTTCATTTACCATCAAACATTACATCTTCGAGATACCAATCTCAGTTTGTAAAATCTCATTTAGTTCTGTTTTATTCACCTGTTGTATGTCTATCTTAACATGTTTGCAATTGTTGGAAGTCTGATTAGCCCTAATGGGTTAGTCTCTGACGAAATCTCAGTACGAATTCAAAAAGCTCGTTTGGCTTTTGCCAACTTACGTCACCTATGGCGTAGACGAGATATTCGTCTCTCAGCGAAAGGGAGAGTGTACTGCGCAACAGTTCGCTCTGTCTTACTGTATGCGTGTGAGACGTGGCCATTAAGGGTAGATGACACTCGAAGGTTATTAGTTTTTGACCATCGATGTCTACAAAACATCGTTCGCGTTAGCTGGGATCACTGAGTAAGTAATAACGAGGTTAGAAGACGGGTGTTAGGCAAATATGGTAAATCAGTCGATGAGGTTGTGTATCTTCATCGACTGAGGTGGTTGGGACATGTGTTGTGTATACAAAACCACCTTCTACCTCGACGCGCAATGTTAGCTGATATAGGAATAGGATGGATGAGAGTTAGAGGTGGCCAAACGAAAACATGGCATCAGTCCATGAAGTCACTGACTGCCGGTT
This sequence comes from Schistosoma mekongi, assembly GCA_034768735.1. Classification (NCBI taxonomy): domain Eukaryota; kingdom Metazoa; phylum Platyhelminthes; class Trematoda; order Strigeidida; family Schistosomatidae; genus Schistosoma; species Schistosoma mekongi. The sequence goes on from CM068308.1 coordinate 2,891,276, forward strand.
ATTATTGTCGCTTGTGCTACTTTCACTACTATAGTAGTGGCTTTAGCAACTATTCTGAATCTGTAACACAAATGCATTATGTACGTAATCAATAAGCTATTAGTTTAATTTCATTTAAGATGACTGCATAAAATTGTTTATTCTAACGCTTTTAAGCATCAAATACTTGTAAAAAAATTTGTTTATTTATTAGGAAATTCGTGATCGTTCTGGTTCACGATTAAAAATTCAAATTGAAGCTTATTTAGATAACCGCGTAGATTGTTCATTATTATTAGAAGATGCTGAAGCTAAAGAAGCAGCTATTTTAGAACAAGAACGCTTAGAAAAACAATTAGAGTTAGAAATGACTATGGTGAGAAAATCTGAAGCAAATTTTAAGGTAAATTTTATATACACTAAATTATTGATCTTATGTTAGTTAATTTGTTAGCCTTTTCTATTCAAGCAATCAGATATTTATTTTAACCTATTACTTTCTTAAAGTTAGTATATTTGTGTTAGATACTTATTTCTAAAGTTGATTTCATGTTAACATATGCAATAATTGGTAGTTAAGATGTACACATAACATAGTGCTGTTTTGGTGAAGACACTGATAAAATGCTGAGTCATTCGATGACATTGACCAATATTGCGAGCATTCTTGGGATGTGATTCTCTTCTTATAAATGTAAACTGTTGCTTCAGGATTGGTGTTGATCAATACTTGAACTAAAGATAGATAGTGAATTATTTGATCGCGTTGACCACTTCACTTATCTTGGTAGTCTGATCATTCCTGATGTGTTAGTATTTGACGAAACGTCATCATGTATTTAGAAATCTCATTTGGCTTTGGTTGACTCTCGTCACTTATAGTGTAGATGAGATATCCGTCAGTCAATTAAAGAACGAGTATACTTATCAGCTATCCATTCTGTTGTATTGTTTGTATGTGAAACGTGGCTATTGAGAATTGACGACATTTGTCGGTTATTAATATTTGATCATAAATATGTTCAAAACGTCTCTAGATATGTAACAGTGTCAGACTCTGAGTATTAGGAAAAGATGGTAAGTCAGTTGATATGCTTGTAAATCCTGATCTACTGAAGCGGTTTAGACATTTATTACATTTACAAAACCACCTTCTACCTCGACGCACAATGCTAACTGATATCGGAGTAAGATGGGAGAAAACTACAGGGAACGCGCAAACCATAACACGAGATTCCTCCGTATAGTTACTGAAAGTTAGTCTGAGTTATGTCGGTAGACGTCGATTACTTTGTTAGGATCCTCGCGAATACTGTAACCTATGGCTGGAGACTCTTGGTGACATGGCTGAGAATGGGTGGCACTGGTGCAGACACATTCTTTCTTTGTGTTCAGTCAAATTATAGACTCAGAATTATTTTAGCTATATCGGGGTAATATTACTTACTTGGTCATTCTATAGTATGCGGGTGATACTACGAAGATTTCTATGATCATATACCCGGAGCCTACACAGAACTTCTATTTTCATACCCCATGTTTCTCATCTATAGGTTAAAACAGCGGATTGCTGTGCAGTGCACTCGGTCCTTTGTTGATAGATGGATATGCCATCCACCTCAAAAGTGGCACAAGTCAGAAAATGCTAAGTGAGCTTTCTGAATCCTAGCTGAGATTTGGTCGGACACCAGGCCACCAGAGGTAATGAGACTTCCGGCATAAGTGAGATGGTCAACGCGTTCAGCTGCTTCAGTCCCTATAGACAATCTAGATGATGGTGCAGATCAGATCCGGAGTAACATTTTGATTTATTGGGAGAGAAATGCATCCCAAATAAGCTTGCACTGTTACTGAAGGTGTTTAAGAGAGTTCGCATATTGTCAGCGTCTTAGAGTTAGGAGATGTCGTTTGCGTACTATAAGTCGACGAATGGGTTACCTGGAAGGCGGTTAGTTTCTGAAGAGTTAAATGAAGAAAGTAAGACTTCTAAGAGAACATCTGTGACGAAATTAAACAGAAAGGGAGATAGGAGGGCATCGTTGACAAACCCCATTTGAGGCTGACAGTTTTCATGACAGTTCGCCATAAGCTCTAAGTCGACCAGTTGTGTTTGGGCAGATAGCCTTCATAAGGTATACGTACTTTTGAGGTTCGCTATTTAGTGACAAACACTGCCACAGAACTTCTCAATCTACGGAGTCAAAAGGCGCCTTCTAATCAAGAATTATTATTATTGTCGGATACTGCAAGTATGCCTTTGTCCTGGAATCTGACGAAGAGTCAGTATTTAATCAATCTCCCTCGTATCACATTCTATATAACCACACCATTGAAGTAACTACTACATCTACTAAATTAGTATTAATCTTGCTGCACTACTGAGTTGTAGTAACTTGGACGGATACACTTATGTGCAGATTCTATGTTGTACATGTATGGACATACTAGCTGAGATCAATTAACTTATCTTGATCTATAGTTGAAGACCTTATGTATTACGTCTCAAAATCCAATGTAAATGTGCAAATTTTCTTCTTATTTGTCTTTCTCAAGATTTTAAATTTTAATTTTATCTTATAACTCATTTCATAATTTTTCCAATTCATTTTGAACCATATTTCTAATATTTTTCTATCTATCCCCGATCTGTCTAATCTATCTATAAAAATGTTATCGTATGGCTGCGTCCATAAAGTATCTCTTTTTTAAAAATGCTATCTTGAAGGTGTCTGCATGTTTCCTAACAAGTATAAAAGCAGTAGTAGGTGTTCTACGTTAGACAAGTTAACTGACATAAACATTTATAAAGAAGAAAGTTGAGAAACCTTGAGTTTCCGTCATTCAGTTTACGTAAAATTTTGCGGGTACAGATGAAATATGAATAATTTCCGACTAATTGATTGTCATGACGATTAATTTTCAGTGTCATTTTGTTATATATTAGATTTCAATCTTTTGAAGTAGGTTTCGTAGTCCAATTACATGAAAAGCTAGCTTTATCCTAACCTTACATGATTATGTTTTTATTTTTAAAACAAGGATATCAACAATACAATCGAAGCAGAAGTTATTATAATTAATTTCGGTACTTAGTAAGAAGATTGTAGACGTTTATCCTATTTTTAAATGATAACGTTTGTTATGTACAGCTCTCATATTTATGCTGAATAATAGATACATTGGTTGTAGGCTGTTTATGAAAAGTTTCAATAACAGTAGAAAGAAATGGAAGCTTAATGTATGCAGTAGATTTAATGATCAATGATATTGAGTGACTGTTTCATGACACCAGGTTTCGTAGTTATAAACACTGAACGTTGTGGACAAGTAATATCACTATCAAGATTTGATTTATCGATCTTTAATAAAATAAATAAATTGGATCAACTGTAGTTTGTTTGTAGCATCTGAATAACCAAAAAATCAAGTCTCTGACGTTTAACGACTTTATATAAGTCACTTCTACAGATAATGATTTTTCTTTGTAAATTACTACAAGTGTATATGTTAATTTAAAGCTTGATGCAATGGATCACCGGAAAGAATATCCCTTATGATACGAACTGGGGGGATATGCGGCGGAGAAATGAAAAGGTGTGAAGGTCACACAACACAAAAAGCTGCGAGTAAGAACTCTTATGTAGTACAATTTTAGTAATAGCATATTCATATCAAACATTTCATATAGAAGGCAAAGGCTTATCTTACCATTTATGAAGAATATGATTCAGTGTTTTAGCAGGGTAACTACTGACTTTTACTCTAAGCCATATCTGATACTGTCTGAAACCTTTGAGTTTCATGATTTCTGAGACTCATTTCTTGGAGTTGTAACGAGCCAACAAGTCCTAACTTAACGCAACTGTCTTTTATTACACGTTTCCATATCAACAACAAATTGCTTCTGTGTTTGTTTAGGTTTCGAATATCATAGTCCAAATATAAGATGCTGGTGCAATGTGTGCATAACATATTGAAATCATCCAAGCTAATGTTTTAAGAAGGCAGCAACTTTTAATTATATCCGTCATTATCATTAATACATGTTGACAGACTTCATCCTTGCTACTGTTACTTGGAAATGTACATTGAACACAGTTATTCGTTAGGATAGGTTTTACAAGTATAGACCTATCTGAGGGGGGGTTGAAGTCGCTCAGCAAGTTGACCACTTCACTTTTGATAGTTCCATGATCCCCTTTGCACTGATAGTCGCTAGACTTTCAGCATGTATTTAAAAACCCACTTTACCTTTGCCAATTCGATTCACTTGTAAAGCAGACTACATGTCCGTTTACTAATGAAGCGTTAGGCTCGGTCTAAATCACTTTATAGCTGTAAAACACTGTTTATTAAAGTAGAACATGTATCTAGACTACAATTATTTGGTCATAGATTTCTTAAAATCATTGTTCACCTTTGATGGTATAAAAGATTAAGGAATACTAAGGCTAGGGATAAAGTACCAGATGAAAATGACGAGTCAGTTAATGAGGTTGTGTATCCTCACCAACTGAGGTGGTCGGGATATATGAGACACATGCTCAACCATTGCTTACCTTAGCGCACCATGTTGAATGGAGTAGTATTCATTTGACAGATAAGAAAGGTCAGATGAAACCATATCATCAGTCAACAAAGTCGTTAAATTTTATCATTGTATCGTGAAACGAAATGCGAATTATTTGGTATAGGATTACGAGATAACAAACGGGTTGTATGGCTGAGAATCAGTTAAGGCTATGCATATGTATTCACTCTTTATCTTCACGTAAATCTTCAACTTTAACATTTTTCTTGTTCCTCGAATTCACAACCTTTTTCTAAAACTGCATTTTCTAATATTTGGTCTTTATTAATTCCTTTACCATTCGTCTCGTTAGTTTCACTTTTCACACATACACACTTATACCAGGTTCCTTATTGATTATGATTGACCAATTCTTATTGTACTATCATATACTTGAACATTTCATTTCCTCGCTCAGTAACGTGTCAGTTAACATAAACGTTATTGTTGAATACTTTCTATTGATTCAGTTTTGGTCATGTGTAGAGATAAGCAATGATCCAATTCTAAATGAATATCAGAATCGATCACAGTGGCTTAAGTGTATTCACTCTTTAACCTCATCTAGATCTTGAATTCTATTATTATTTTCTGCACACCTTTACTTTACTCTTCCCTCTTGTATTCTGTTATTACATTACCTCTGCAATCTCGTAGTGATAATGTGGTATAGCAACTTGAACCTACGAGCGTATGTGCCCGGTTCTACGTTGCTGCTGATGCTGCTGCTGCTGCTGCTGATGATGATGATGATGATGCTGATGATGATGAAATGAATATCAGTATTTTAAAACGTAATATTCTATATAATAATCGTACAACTTTCCTTCATCTACATTTGCCTACTCTTATTTTTCAGTAGTTAACATTTTAAGTACTCATTAAGTGAATAATCAATTATTTACAATTTCTATAGAATAACGAATAAAAAAAAAGAAGAAATTAACAAATAATGTTTGTGTTTACACATAGTTACATGTGAAAATGTGTTCTTCTTTTATAGAAACAATTATTCTACGAAATAATTAACAAACATTAAAAAAGTTAGCGGGGGGGGGTTTGTAGAGTTGGTTAACTGTCAATTTTGATATCACGAATTGATCTGAATCAGACAACCATTGATCACCTGGAAGCACTAAACAGCCGTTTCATCCTAGTATGGGACTCCTCAGCAGTGCGCATCCACGACCATACTAGGACGAAACAGCTGTTCAGTGCTTCCAGGTGATCAATGGTTGTCTGATTCAGATCAATTCGTGATATCAAAATTAAAAAAAAATTGTTGTTTATTTTCGATAGCAAGTTTGCTTAGTATGATAAATTATTGTGTACTTTTAAATGTGTAAACGATGGTTTTTGTATTAGAGATAAGTCAGTAATTAGATTATTATTGAAAGAAATCATTAGAAGTAGGAAATCATATTCACAAAGTTGAATACTACATCTATCCATTTATGTAACTTTGAGTAGATTGAAAAGAAACGACTAGGGAAGGAGGGGGGGAAGGGGGGGGTGGCTGCATCAAATCAATGTACAACATCATCACCATAAAGTTGGAACTTAATTGAACATCGCTAACTTAGTTTACACTTGTCTCTTTGTTTCCCTATTAGAGAAAGCATATAAATTTATCTGTTTATATACATCTTTAGAAGGTAATTTTTGACTGAAATATGTATCAATGAAACAATTCCTCATTCGACTCGTCAATGCAATTCCGATTAAATTTAACTATCGTATTAGTATGCTAAAAGGTAACTAACACCCTACGACAAAGTGCGTACTACTAGCCAGGAATGAGAGAAGACGTTATGAAATATGTGCTCACCTTTTCCCAATGTATGTGTGTATGTATGTATGTATAATCAACATAGAACCTGGCACATGTGTGCATCGGTTCAAGTTACCAATGTTATTTCATTAAATGGAATCGAAATATACTTAAGGTCTCGCAGCTAATTCCAGTAACAGCATTTGATCTATGATCAGTAGGCAGCATGAGTCCATTAAATTGAAATCAGTACGTGTTGATAATGACGGAACACGCTGCACGTTGGATAGACGTTGTTGAGATTCTAGATCAACACAGAAAGACGATGACCAAGGCGGTAATTCTCCACATTGTGACGTCCCTAAAACGTTACCGACCAATCATGGTTTATATTTCAAGAGCTAGGAGTTTACGTCCTGCCTGGACCAGCTAGATATTAAGAGGACCAGGACAACACCATGCTATTTGCAGACCAAGGGGTTAATAGGACAAAATATTGGCACTTTAAAGGAATGGCTGGGAGTAAAGCGAGGTAACCGGGAAATGAAGCTACCGAAGACATTGCTATCACATCATGCCTCGGTTTAGGGAACAACAAAATACTGTCTTCCCAGATGATATACAAGGGAAGGCTGGGACTACTTGGAAGCAATAAGACCTGATATCAGCCTCAGGTGGAATCTTACGAAGTGGAAGGACAAACGATGAGGAATGTACAACGGGAAAAAAGACGGACGTTAAGATATTGGAACAGCATCAATGGAAGCAGGAAAAACCCTTTTGATTGTAAGATCAAGTAAAATGAAGAGAACAAAAGAGCATAACGGGTGGCAGACTATGTGCACTGAAAGTGCTCATCAAATTGAAAGGACAGTCTGTCGTCTTCGCGAGACGCGGACCGATGTATACCATTAAGAACGATAACAAAGAGAAACGCGTAAAAGTTATCCGTCTCCAGAGGTAGATTCACTGGCATAATGAATCTGGATCGACAATACGGCTGGTCACGATATGTCTAAATAGATCAGCATGCCTATTAATTCGACAATTTGTAGGTGGGGGGAGGGGGAACCAAGTTTGGTGAATACTATTTGCACGATTTCATTGACGTAGTATACTGTCGAACGTCGAGCAAAGTATCAGCGTTCGAAAGTTGACAAAGAAGAGAGCAAGGTGTAAACAAAATGCGTAGAAAGTAAGAAAAGTGGCAATATAATTCAGTATAAAACAAATCGTGTATGTAATATACGACAATTTGCAAATAGACGAGTAGTTGTAACGCCTACATTATTTATCTTTTTCTGTAATTTCACAAAATAAATCATATTTTCCTTCCATCTAATTGATCATTCTTCATAATACACATGACTTTCCCTGTGTTTGAGTATTTTAAAACAATGAACTACTTTAAAATTCATTTAGTATTTGATGCATGTAAAACAACTGTTTTGATTATTCAATGATAAACATAATCTTATCAATAATGTGAAATATTTCAAGTCTCTAATAGAAATCACGATTGTGTTTACTTTGGTTTATTAAATCTTCCGTTAACACTTAAAACTGCACTAAAATTTATGCTACAGGCAAGTGTTTTGACCATATATTTTGATTATAAAAATCTCATCGATAATGTTTGATAAGTAAGAAGTTGGGTCAAATGACGTTGGTCTGTGAAATTCACCGTGATTTTGTAAAGTAGGTATTTAGCTGCATTAATCTGAACTGGCTCTTTGTATAGATAAACAGAAAATGTCAGTAAAACCTAACTAATTGATGCGCCTTATTTAGGATATAGTGTTTGATTTGCCACTATAGATTTATGGTTGTTCAATTTTAAAATATATATGTATGTTTAACAGTATTTGTTTAATGTACATTATCAAAAATTTCAGCTTCGAGAAACTGAACTTCTTCGTGTTATTAAATCACTACGTATAAAAAAACGTGAATTCGAAGTAGCTGCTGCTAATCGTGAATCTGTATTGTGTAAAGAAATTAATGAATTACGTTTTGCAGTTCAGTCGGCTCAACTAGAAGTTTCTGATTTGAAACAAAGTCTACATCTTGCACAAACAAGCACCACGAAATCGTTTAATTCAATGTCGACATCAACACATTTTGAAAGTCCAAAGGTGAACCTAACAGAAAGCAACATTAATATTGATCCTAATTCGCCTTCTGATCCTCCTACATTAGTAACACGATCTCTTTCGACTGAAGATCATTTATCTCCTTGCTATCATTGTAATGATGATCGCGACCAACAACATAATTATCGTCCTAGTCCTTCAGGTTCTGAAGCTTCATTAGACAATAACAACAGAAGTAATAATAAACAAGGCCCTTCAAACATCCAGACAGATAAAAATCCATTAACAATTTACCAGTCTGAATTGTCTGTTAAACATAATAACGAAGAGCAACACCAACCACCTGTGAAGCCCCAATGGAAAATGACAGATCGAAAGAAAAATCATTTATGTACGTTATTTACAATTTCATTTCAAAAATAAATAAAGGTCAAACTACTTTAATTAGTGCTTTAGTCGGTTAAGTTTAAATTTACAAAATTATGATTTCCCAGTTAATTTAATAACATTCTGAATATATAGTATAATCCTAAGAAAATTTTGTATTCCCAGAGTACATAATAACTCATTCATTGCTCAATGTGAGTCAAATCCACGGCCTAGTTTAGATAGAACATTTATTTAGTAGTTAAAACACACTCTGATTTCATCTATTAGGTTACAAGTTCGAACCTTGACCCCATTAAATTTGATCTGAATTGTCAGTTAACATTACTAGCCTTCACACTAAAAACATTGCTCAAAGTTGATTACATAAACATTTATATACTCAGTTGAAATGAGTTATGCTATTTAGTCATATACTGCTGGATATCCTAGTTTGTTTACTGGTGTGTGACCATTTAATTTAGATGCAATTCAAACTTTCCTGGAAATAGTAATCTGAACTGTTCAAAATTCTAGTTAACAATATTGATGATAAGCTATTTCTGAAAAGAAATCATTTATTTACTTCAACTATTTGTAAGACATTGCAGATAAATCCATGTTATGTATATCGTGAATGAATTTCAGAGTCTCTAATTCAGTCTTTGATTATTCTAGTCGATTATAAATGTATGTTAGTTACCTTCACAAGCTGGTATGATTTGAAGTACTAAAAGCTTTTCTGGGTTCACTATATACCTCTTTAATTTTAATTTAAAACTCACGGTTTTACAAGGACATCATTGTTTGATTTCACAATAGATTTGCCTCTGGAAATAACTCTCTCATCGTGTAAATCTTCATGAATCGATCTTCAACAGGAGGTCTACTGACTGACTTAAAATATGCAGATAACATAGTGCTATTTTGGTGAAGACGCTGATAAAATGCTGAGTCATTCGATGACATTGACCAATATTGCGAGCATTCTTGGGATGTGATTCTCTTCCTATAAATGTAAACTGTTGCTTCAGGATTGGTGTTGATCAATACTTGAACTAAAGATAGATAGTGAATCATTTGATCGCGTTGACCACTTCACTTATCTTGGTAGTCTGATCATTCCTGATGTGTTAGTATTTGACGAAACGTCATCATGTATTTAGAAATCTCATTTGGCTTTGGTTGACTCTCGTCACTTATAGTGTAGATGAGATATCCGTCAGTCAATTAAAGAACGAGTATACTTATCAGCTATCCATTCTGTTGTATTGTTTGTATGTGAAACGTGGCTATTGAGAATTGACGACATTTGTCGGTTATTAATATTTGATCATAAATATGTTGAGCAATCCTGACTGATATCGGAGTAGTATGGGAGGGAACTACTGTGGACGGCCAAACCAAAACATGGAACCCCCCTGTAGAGTTACTGACTATTAGTCTGAGCTATGTTGATAGGACATGACTACTTTGTCTCAATGCGATCTACTGGTTTAGCGTTTAATAGTAAAATTTCAGCTTCAATCATTGCCTGACATTGAGCAGCGATCACCTGTTTTAATTGGCGATAACTGTCTAACTTCCCACAGGTCCTTCAATCACATCTCATCGGTCTTAAATCCCACAAGCGATGACTAATCCTACAGATTTTCATACACCCGCGATACTGCACCTATAGCCACTCCCAGTCTTGCCTTGTTGCTTTGTTGCTCAAGCATGATAATTTGACTGATTTACCAAGATGCCAATTAGTCATTCACACGCATGTATTGTTATAATATAAACCGGTAATGTACAAGATATATATAGAAGATTTATTACTTTACCTCACTTCTGTTACATGACCAATCACATGTCTCCCTCCAGGCATGTCAATTAGAACTTCAGGATCATCTTGAAGTTGGTTACTAGCGTGCTGATTATTATAGTTGAATGATATTGCTCTGTTAATAATGTTATGACAGTTTTCAAAGCTAACTCTGTAATGCAGGTGAATTGTCAGATATTTACAATAAATTCTTATTGCGCAAGTAGTAGTGTCAGTCACTCAGTTACAACGTATTACTTAGTTCATGTGTACATCACTTCAAGTTGCCGTGCCCCAATTAGCAGACAGAGATTAGATTGTCGCATTAATTTCCAGAGTAGGGGAAATAGTAACAGAGTATATATGGAAAGGGATAGAGGTCGGAGATAAGACATAAGAAAATATGATTCAATAAAGAGTAAATTATGATAAGTTCAGAAACTTAGAATTTGGAGGAAGATAAGGAGTGGATGCATCTGCGCCATCACAAACGATTTGGAGCCGTATCACCTAAACTCTCTATCTACTCGTGATGATCATCACACGGACCCCAACCAGATAGTCTGCACCTATTAACATGACTCAGTCCAGCTGTCGATGACTTCATGGACTGGTTCCATGTTTTGGTTTGGCCACTGCTAGCTTTCTTCCATCTTACGCCTACACCAGACAGCATTGCTCGTCGAGGTTGGCGGTGGTCAGGCATACGTAACACGTGTCCTAACCACCTTAGCTGATGAAGATTTACTACTTCATCAATAGACTGACCGTACTTTTCCAGTACTCTTTTCCTAACCCACTTATTGCTTACTTGGTGGTCTCAGATAACACGAGTAATGCTTCGCAGACATCTATGATCGAATACTAGGAGCCTACGAATATCCTCTATCCTTTATGACCATGTTTCACATCCATAAAGTAAAATGGACTGAACTGCTGTGCAGTGAATGCGTCCTTTAGTCAGTAGACGGATGTGAAGCCTACGCCACAAGTGACGCAAATTGGCAAAGGCTAACTGAACCTTCTGTTTCCTAGCCGAGATTTCAGCAGACACCAGACCGTCAGGACTGATGGGGCTCCCAAGATAAATGAAGCAGTTAATACGTTCAGCTGCTTCGCTCCCTATCACTAACTTCAGTACGGAATCAAGCCAATCCTGAAGCAACATATTGTATTTGGATGGGGAGAATCGCATCCCAAACATGCTTGCGTTCATGTTTAAGGTAGTCAAGAGATGCTGCATTTTACCAGCATCTTCACCCAGGAGAAATATATCATCTGCATGTTGTAAGTGAGCAAGTTTATCTCCTGGAAGGAGGTCAACCCCGGAGAAGTCAGATGATGACAATGTTAACTCTAAAAGTATGTCAATCATAAAGTTAAATAAAAATGGGGAAAGCGGACAACGTTGACGAACACCACTTGAGGTAATCAGTTCGGACGACAATCCGCCATAAGCTCTGACTCGACATGTGGTGTTCGAGTAGAGAGCTTGTATAAGGTTAATGTACTGCTCTTGTACACCTTTCAGTGACAAACATTGCCACATAACCTTACGATCGATAGAGTCAAACGCCGCCTTAAGATCAAGGATAACAGCTATTGTTGGGCATCTAAAAGTGTACCTGAACCTGCCAAAGTGTGAATATCTGGTCTATTTAACAACGTCCAGGTCTGAAACCACCTTGATTTTCTCGAGTTTGCTCTTCATAAGCTTTAATTAGGCGTCGAAGTATGATTGAAGCTAATATTTTGGACACTATATTCGTTAAGCTGATTCCACGGTAATTGTTACAAGAGGACTTCTGTCCTTTCTTATAGATTGGAACGATTAGTGTTCGAGACCAGTCAGATAGGATCGCATCCAGTTCCCAGATTCTAGCCAAGATCCCGGTTAATCTCGTTGCTGAAGCTGGACCACCATCCTTAAATATCTCAGGGGCTAACCCATTAGGTCCTGCTGCTCTCCATCTCTTTAGATTCCCTATAGCCTTCTCAACCTCACTATGACTTGGGGGACTAATATTATTTGCCATGCGGATTGCTTGAGAGTGGTAGGCAACTGGGATGAGGCTGAGGGCCGATTGGACTGTTCTCTAAAGTGTTCTGTCCATCGGTTTAACCTTCTGGATTGACATTGAATAATGTTCCCATCTTTTTCTGGGATAATTTCACTCACAGTCGGATTTCTGATACCCGTTTCCTTGATAAGTCTGGGACATGTATTGCGCATGCCCGACCACCGTCTACCCCGTCGCGCGATGTTGGCTAGGGCTGAAGTAGGATGGAAGAAGGTTAGGAGTGGCCAAAGCAAAACATGGCATCAGTCCATGAAGTCCTTGACTATTGGTCTAAGCCATGTAGGTAGATGTAGGTTACCTGGTTGGGGTCCGCGTGAGGATCGCAATAAATGGACGGAGACACTTGGCGATACAGTGGCGCATGTGTATTCACTCTTTAGCCTCATCTAAATCTTGAATTCTATTATTATTTTCTGCACATCTTTACTTTACTCTCCCCTCTTGTATTCTGTTATAGTATTACCTCTGAAATCTCATAGTGCTAATGTGGTATGGCAACTTGAACCTATGGGCGTATGTGCCTGTTTCTACGTTGCTGCTGCTGCTACTGATGATGATAAGTCTGAACAGTTGCCAACTGTTACCTATCGCCGCTGCCTTTTCCATCTCTTTAGCTTTCGCCACCGACCACTGCTTACGATCATTGCGTTAGATCTTAACTATCTTGTGTTTAAGTTGTCTTCGCTCCTCATCGTGTTCAGAACTAGACGGAATGTGTTGTCGAGCCTCTACCAGTTCAGTAGATACAGCTGAAATCCACTGAGTTTTCTTAGCTTAATGGCTTAATTTACTAGTAGATATTACTGCTGTTTCATCAGCTTTTTGGATATCATTCCAAGCTGACTCGAGATGGGTACAGCTTACGTAGTTGACTAATTGGTTTTCTAGTTGTTCCTGAAATATATTATTGACTTTTTCATCATTAAGTTGAACTCTGAGGGGAATCCTTGCCGTGGATCTTTTACGTCCAGTGAGACGCAGACTAATACGCGCTCGTACTAAAGCTTGGTCTGAGTCTAAACATGTACTCCAAAATGAGCGGCAGTCTTCTACCTAGCCTATCCAACGGTGGCCGATGGCAGTGTGGTCTATTTGAGTCCAGCGGTGAATTGATTGTGGAGGTTATCATGCCAACTGATGTCTTTCCTTATGTTTAAAAATGGTGCTTGCGAGAGACAGACGGTTATATGAACGTAGTTGTATTAAACGATCACCATTATCTGTTCATTGAGCCTCGCCACCATTGGATCCACCTAGGTGCCTTTCGGTTTCGTCTAATCTACCTTCTTGGGCATTAAAGTCACCAGCCATAATCACTACATCACTACGCTTAGCTTTTCGAAGGAGGTTGGAAGGCTTTCTGTAAAATTTATCTTTTCCTTTATCTGAGGTGCGATTAGTGGGAGCGTAGGCGGAGAAAACAAAGAGGCAACGGTGTGTGTCCCTATCTTTCCGAGTTCTTACCGTCCCGTTTAGACGGACAGCGCATACGCGGCAGTCTATGGGAATCCAGTTAAGGAGAGCCTGCTTTTGAACTTAGTGCTATACCTACACCATCAAGGCCTCAAGTAGTAACGGTGGGGTCTCCAGAAATACGAAGGATGAACCGGGCGGGTTCTTTATTTCGGCAAGGTGAGGTGAAGCGAATGATTGTACTTGGATCCTGTATACGCGTTTCGGAGACGCAACAAACATCGATGGAGCGGGAATCTTTAGTCTTTAGTTTTATCGCTCTCCAACAGACCTGCTTGGTATGGTAGGACCTAGAGGAACATGCGTTCGAACCAATATAGCTCGGTTACATCACCACGATAAACAAGCCTGACCACTATATCAAGGTAGCAGCTACAGTCGTGATAGTGGAGTATGGAAGTATTTGACTGTCTTCATTTTAATCACTAATGCAAATTTGCGTGTAATATTTCTGTTTAAACATAAGTTTAGTATCACTATCGACCATCTTATATGAAGAGTCAATTAACCCATTGTACTCAGCTGAATGACTAAGACAAACAAACTGCAGTGATATCATTATGTGTTACGAATATAGTCAGATTATGCAATGATTCCTAGTGTATGATATATTATTTTGTTTTTTGATTCCCTTTATGTTTGCTTACTTTTTTTAGTTTCATCATGTAATCCTCAAAATTTATCAACATCTAAACAACTTGCCAATCAAGCAGCTAATTATTTAAGCGAACTAATCAAATTAGTTTCTAGTTTATCAAAGGAATTTCAAAAAACAACAGGATTATTCAATACTGAAAATGCTTTTCTCAATAATCACTTGATTACAATTTATCCGATTGGTTGGGAATTTTCATATGCTGATCATTTCAACTCCACTCCGAATCATGATGATGATAATGTGGCCACACAGCCAGCAGCATCATTGGAAACTGTATTCAGTGATTATATATTTAGAACATGTTATTTGGCAAATATATCAATGAAAGCTGATGGGATCTGTGCCAATTCTGAAGATTTCTTTCATATGCATTCTAATCAATTGCCAGAATTATGGATTAATTCATACCAAAGTCTATCACAGAATTTTCTAAGTAATCAAACTTCGACACCAGTTAACTCGTTGGAAAAGGTTGATTTAGCCTCTGCAAGGTGAAGATAATATATATATTTTCAATATTAAAATTCTCAGGATTTAATAAGTTTTGTGTTAAAACAGTGTAATGTCGTGAACATCTACTAATATGCATAACGGTTAGCCAAATTATTGATATAACCTAGCCGGAACCAATACGGTGAACGCGAACAATAATACTTATCGATCGATGCCCTTATATCTGCCTTGGTCCAGATAATCTCAAAACGGAAAGAAAAACACTCCTTTATATATATGCGTAACTCGACCACACGTCAAACCAATTAAGAAAATAACATCAATACAGAATTAGAGTAACACGGCTAGGAAACGTGTATATAACTAATTAGTTATATTTTATGAATGTAAATTTATATAGTAACAATTAATCGGTGGGATGGGAGGTTGGTGATGAGTGGAATATAACATGAAAGGAATGAAATGTTTAATTTAAATACAACTAAAATAATAAAATAGTCATCGGAAAAACAGTTCGTTGATTTACTCATTCACCCTGGTCTGCATCATCATCATTATTATTAAAATCAACATAGAACCTGGCACATGCGTGCATCGGTTCAAGTTGCCATACCACCATGGCACTGCAAGATTAACACCACCACCACTAGTAGAAATCACTTCAATAAAATAAAATAATAATAGTAACAAGGATTGTGAACATATAGAATATGGTTCAGGAGGCGTTGAAAGAAAGTAATGGAATAATTTAAAGCTCATGATTTAAGGGAGGACAATGAATGAATGCATCTGCGCCATTGTGACCGATTCTGGGCCATGTCACTCAGTGTTTTTAGCCACTGGTTACGGTAATCACGAGGACCCCATCCATGTAGTCTGCAGCTACCGACACGACTTAAACCGGCAGTCAGTGACTTCATGGACTGATGCCATGTTTTCGTTTGGCCACCTCTAACTCTCTTCCATCCTATTCCTATATTAGCTAACATTGCGCGTCGAGGCAGATGGTGGTTCAGTATACACAACACATGTCTCAAACATCTCAGTCGATGAAGATTCACAACCTCATCGACTGATTTACCACATTTTCCTAACACCCGTCGTCTAACCTCGTTATTACTTACTCAGTGATCCCAGCTAACGCGAGCGATGTTTCGTAGACATCGATGGTCAAAAACTAATAACCTTCGAGTTTCGTCTACCCTTAATGGCCACGTCTCACACCTATACAGTAAGACAGCGAACTGTTGCGCAGTGCACTCTCCCTTTCGCTGAGAGACGAATATCTCGTCTACGCCATAGGCGACGTAAGTTGGCAAAAGCCAAACGAGCTTTTTGAATTCGTACTGAGATTTCGTCAGAGACTAACCCATTAGGGCTAATCAGACTTCCAAGATAAGTGAAGTGGTCGACGTGCTTAACTACTTCACTCCCTATCTTTAGTTCAGGTGTTGACGAAAACCAGTCCTGGAGCAGTAGTTTGCATTTAATGCTTAGCCAAACCATTCCTAAATGCAATCTTAGCATTCTCAGTCTCAAAGTGATATCTAAAGGGTTTGCCTGATGTAACCTTTCTGCGACCAGCAAAACGCATAGAGATACGTGCTCTTACTAGGGCGAGGTCAGAATCTAGACACGTGCCCCAGAAAGAGCGGCAGTCCTCTTTACAGCCTCTCCAACGGCAGCTGATGCCGATATGATGAATTTGTGTCCATCGTTGTGTAGATGTTGGGGGTCGCAAGGTTAAACAATGTCTCACCTTATGCTTAAAGTTTGTGCTAGCTAAGAATAAACGGTAGTCTGAACATAACTGCAACAGACGATCTCCGTTCTCTGTTCTCTGTGCTGGGATGCCGAGTGACCCACCTAAGTGTTTTTCAGCCTGATTTAGCCTACCGTCTTTTGCATTAAAATCCCCTGCTTTAATTGCTATGTCTGAGCGCTTAACTTTCTGAAGAAGGCTAAAGAACTTCACATATAACTCGTCTTTCACTCCATCTATGCTGCAGTCAGTGGGGGCATAAGTAGAGACGACAAAAAAGTATCGGCGTGTATCCCTATCTTTCCGAGTTCGTACTGTACCATTTAGACGGATAGTACATAAACGACTGTCTACTGGAATCCACTCGAGAAGTGCATGTTCTGCCCGTAAGCTTAGTTCTATGCCTACACCAACAAGGCCACGTGAGCTTGCTATCGGATCTCCAGATAGACGAAGAGTGAATTGTGCGGTTTCGCCGCATCGATTAGGTGAGGTCAAACGGGTGACCATGCTGGGGTCCTGTACGAGTGTTTCGGAGGCACAGCATACACCTGTTGCAAGAGATTCTAGTGTTTTAGTTAAGGCAGCTTGTTGACCGACTTGACACGACTTACGTACGTTAAAAGCGCCAACATGAAGTTAAGAGCGCGGTTTCAGGGGACCTGGTATGACATTTCGAGAACTCGGATAACCAGTACGAGTGGCACGCATAGAAGATGTAGTAGGAGAAGTGCAGATAGTGGAAACCAGAGAAGGAGAGTGTGTTTAATCTTGAACAAAGTGGTCTCGAGTGCTGTTCGAGGTATGAGGGAGGTTATCACTTTCCGGTTGCCCCCCACCTTGGAGGAGTTCTTCTTGAAGTACCTGAAAAGGAAAGTGGATTACGGGAGGTCTTGATGACTCCAAAGTGTGACTGCAGCGGCCAGGGAACAACTGTTTGAGTTCGGTCACCTATATTAATTGTTGCTCCGGTTGTTGGAAGTTGCATTAGCCCCACGATTTCTATAAATGTTCGGCTTTCATCATGAGGCGTTATAACTTTTCGAAATGAAGACCTTCCAACTCCCAGGGCGGAATTTAAATTGTTTTTTCTGATTTGCACTTTTTTTGGCAAGGTTGTTGTTTTTACGGGATGAGGTTGCGCTAACCCTATGCCCAACCCTCCTCTTTTATCCGGGCTTGGGACCAGCGGTAACATCTGGAGGGTTCCAGGCCCGATCTATAAAGTGCGGATTTGCTGTTAGAAAATGTGACAAACAATAAATATTTAAACATGATAAATAGTTGCTATTTTACGCCCTTTAAAACACTTTAACGAATACGAATTGGTAATCTTATTTTGCTTAAATAAAATGTGTATCTAGGTAGCAATTGTACTTATTAATAATTTCACTGAAAAGATTGTTACAAATCATAAATTTGTGTCTCACCGAATGATTTTTCAGTGGAATCGCTGTATTTTTAAACATCTAATACTATTATACCAGACGATTCAGGAAGAGTGACTAACTTTCTGAACTTTTTTCCAGATGACTATTTCATTTATTTAATTATATGTAAATCGATTATTTTATATCTATTATCGTCATGTTCCTATTGCCCTAACCTTCCACTAGACTCATGAACTATCATATCATTTGCCATTCAGAAACTATGGTTAATTCACTATGCATCTGTACCCTCAGTTCCTAGTCATTATTGTTAATGTCTTCGTGTAAATGTTATTCTTCCTATTGGTGAGATGTATGGTCATGTTTTGTTATGTATATACATAGATTAGCGAAATATAATCTGAATATCTAATGGTTGGCTCAGTTGTCTTTTTTTCGTCATTTCGGCTGTAGGGACTAGTGGTCACAGGGCAGACATATGCACTCACTGATTGGTACTATCGAGGTAACTATTTCTCATATATTGTGATTGACTGTATTCCCAAGATATGACAAATATACGATCAGTGTTTTTGAAGTTTGATCTTTTTTTCATATACTTCCTTGTAAAAGTCCAGCAAGTATTATCAGCCATCGACCTAAATGAGGGGGGGGGTTAAATTCAAGTAAATGAAACTTTCATTTAATCAAGTTTGATTAATTATAATGACTCTGGAAGTTAGCAAATATCTTTCCAGCCAAAATAAACTTTAAATTTTGGCTTTCATATACGGAGTACTTTAGATTCTCAACTATTGAAAAAACTTAACTCTTGTGTTTTACTTATTAACAAATTTTCTCAATAATTTGAAATATATTTACAACCTTAAATCCTTATTTATAAGTTTAATATAATTGGGTGTTATAGTGATTGTTGAATGTCAATTTGATAT
This sequence comes from Schistosoma mekongi, assembly GCA_034768735.1. NCBI lineage: Eukaryota > Metazoa > Platyhelminthes > Trematoda > Strigeidida > Schistosomatidae > Schistosoma > Schistosoma mekongi. The sequence goes on from CM068308.1 coordinate 2,910,615, forward strand.
CACGAATTGATCTAAATTAGACAACCGTTAACCACCAGGGACTGGCACTATGTAGCTGTTTCGTCCTAGTATTGACCTGAATTAGAAATATCAACCGTTGGAAACCGACTCAGTGGTCTAATGGTATAGCGTTCACCGCAGTGCCAGAGGGTCTTGGGTCCAGTCCCTTATGGGGTCGTGGATGCCTACTGCCAAAGAGTCTAATACTATTACAAAACAGCTGCCCAGTGCTTCCTGGTGATCAGTTGTTGTCTAATTTAGACCAATTCACGATATCAAATTGATATTTAATATAATTGTCACAATAAGTATATTATTGGTTGTGCTTTGTCTTAAAAATCGATTGTGGGATTAATACTAAACGCGATAAGCACATACAATCGTACCTAAGAAATTCAAGTTTCACAACAACTTGAACATCAACTGTGAAAATCGTCGATTTCAGTTAATCCATGATTAAATATATTCACAATACATTCATAACGGTTGTACCTCTCAACAAGTCATGATTTATTGTTAGAAATTTGAGAATTCCATCTTCAGTATCGTACAATACAGTATCACCTAGTTTACCATTTGAAACTGAGTGCATAAAACAATTATTCCTTCTTGATCTGAAATATTTTAGTTGATGATATTCATGATACCTTATAGGATTGAGATAAAAATATTATTATTAGTATCACTACTACTATTATTATTGTTTATAGACATCATTATCAAGGTTAGATTTGATAATTTTTAATAAATTGGGTATTGAACAAGTAGTTTGTAGAACTGAGTAGTATGTTTACGATAGTTCAATGAGTAGAAATTGAAATTTTCGACGTTTCACAATTTCGAGTAAGCCACTTCTTGAGAAAACAATAGTAGATAACTGAATTACATTAACGTAAGTTTAAATAATTCAATAGAATAAATCAAAATCAAGGTATTTAGTACAATCAGGTTACAAGTCTGATCGTGTTGAAATCATGTGATTATGGGTCAAGGTTTTTCATAGTGAAACATGTTTATGTGTGTTTGTTAATCGTCAGTGGGTATATCTATTCAGTGTAAAGATCTCGCTAGCTGTGAATCTTTACAGTAGCGGTACGAAAATTATTGCTACAAGAAATTAATATTAACATCTTATAGTTTAATAATTTTCCTATTAATATTATTAAAAATGTACAAAAACGGAACGACCTATTCATACCTGGTAATAAATCAAATGAAACACCATGGATTAGTATCTTCGTTCTACCTAATCACCATGACACGGCAGAAGACTTGCATAGAATTCAAGCCCTCTACAAAATAACCAACACTCTGCGAGGTGCTTTAGTTAGAACAGAAGGAAAGATCTCATTCACCTCTACACAAGACTGTGTTTACAGGTTATTTTGTGTCGATTGTGACGCCTTCCATGTTAATGAATCTTCTCGAGAAATCATGATTCATGCCAAAGAGCATAAAAGCTACACAAAACAACACCGCAGTAATACTGTATGTTCAAAAGAATACAAATCAAATCAGCAATTGCAGTACATGCAGTTTACAACAACTACAAAATCGACACAAATAACCCTCAAATCATTCAAAAAGGTTTTTCGAAATTGTAATGATAGCTGGATAGTTAGATGATTTCAAATTTCGATAAAAAAGAAACCCGTTTCCACTCAATAAAAAGGAGGACCTTATTATTCATCCGATTTGGATAATCTATCCAAACAATAACTATTAAATGGGTCGAATTCCTCACATGTTAAACACACACAAGTTCTCCTCACTTCACTTAACACATTTTTCATATCCACTGACGAACAATAAACATACATAAACATGCCTCACTATGAAACACCTTGACCCATAATCACATGATTTCAACACGATCAGACTTGTAATCTGATTGTACTAAATACCATGATTATGATTTATTCTATTGAATTATTTAAAACTTACGTTAATGTATTAAGATAAACTTGTATATTCCCGTTGATTTGTTGTAGACTGAATCTGGTCAGCTTTATGTGCATCCTGAGCGGATTGCCTCGATATAGCGAGTTTTCACAAGTATTATATAATTTGGATTGTGACTGGCAAGTGGAATGCAGGACGCGCTTTTCGTCCTATTTGGGACTCATCGGCTGGATGTACCTGCTTCAGTACCTGACCAGCTTCAGTCTATAACAAATCAACGGGAATATACAAGTTTATCCTAATACCAATGTTCCCGTTGCACAAGTGTGACTGTCTGGACTCAGTAGTCTAGTGGTGAACGCGGTGGCGTTCGACACGAAACGGACTGAGTTCGAATCCCAGTGTGAACATCAACATTGGAATGCAGGTACGTTAATGTAATTCATTTATCTATTTTTGTTTTCTGAAGAAGTGGCTTATACGAAATCGTGAAACATCGGAAATTTCACTGTCTACTCATATAATTATCATAAGCACACTACCTAGTTTTATTATTATTATTATTTTAACTGATACTATTACTTACTAACTCATCGTAATGTTTGATTATAGTGACTATTCATTCATGTTACTGATGAATCTCAAATAAAATGAAGTTCGTTGTTTACCTCTATGTGTTTAAACAATAACAAATTATCATAATCCTATTTATTTTACTCTATTAGTTTTTCTTCTTATTATAGGCATTTGAAAATTGTTGATAATCTACATCAACTAGGACTTTTAACACCTTTCGATAAATCAACAATAAATGAAAATGATAATGAAATTGAAAAAAATATTATTAAATCAAAATTAATTAAATATTTATTACACATTCAATTGAATCCAATGATTACGCAATATTTATTAATAGAACTTCATTATTTAACAGTAAATATAATAAATAATAATAATAATAATAATAAAATAATTAATGACAATTTTATTAATATGAATTCATTAACTATTGAATTATTTAATCAAATTGAACGAGTATTAACAAAATATTTTGATCATTTAAATGTAGATGATTTATTTATTAATAAAATGCAACAATATTGGCCTTATCTATTCAATTTATTACATGTTAATCTTATTAAATTTACTTTAATTAATGAATTGAAACTTATTAATGAGGTAAGATATTATGGTATTTGATAAGGTTTTTTTTGTCTCATGTTAATGAAGATATAAATATGTTGAAAGTAAATGATAAAAAGTTATGTTTAAGTTGGATTGTGACTGACAAACAGAATCCAGGTTGCATGTTTCGTTCTTTTTTTGCGGCTCAGTTTGTTGCTTCATGTCAAACACCACCACGTTCACTACTAGGCTACTGTGTCCAGGCAGTCACACTTATGCAATCGGTATATGTGTAATTAAATTGAACTGATCAGTTTCAGTCTATAACTAATCAACGGGAAGATATAATCTTAACCTAAGTGCAAAAATGTCATTTAAATTCACATTAAAAAAGTAGATTTTTTGATCTCATCCAAAACGTGAATATTACTCTTTGAATGTACCAACGTCTGTAATTGATCATTATGGTTATTTCGAATTCCCTCTGTCAATATCATCATCTTTGCTTGAAATGATATGAGGTACAACCGATTGCTTGTTATAAACTTGTACACACCATTTACAGTGATCAATGACAAATACAACTTTCTTGTCGATGTCTAACGTCTGCCCTCATGCCTAGTCAGCCCCAGCCTGAAATAGGAAGAGCATAAAACTGACACCAACTAGACAAATAAAATTACATTTCAAGCACCTCTTTGTATATTCATTAAACCTGACCACATAGTCAGCCAAGGACGACAGTGATCGGGAACTTGAGTAACGTATAGACGTATAAATAGAAAGTGACACACGGATAGTCAATAAGTTAAACGGGAGGATAGAGCAAGGGTGCGTAATAATAATATAAATAATGTGTTCACTTTACACACAACTAAGATAATTGAAATAGTCTACTGACAACCAGGTCTAAGAGATAACTCAATCTTCTTTAGGTGCCGGACATATCAGGCGGGAGGAGCGGTAAATAGACTTTTTGTTATTCATTTTTTAAATACTGATGACCTAACGTTATGAATAGGTGATAATCAGAAGAATTGATTTTTTGACAGTAAGTTTTTCTAGTTAAATGGCTTAATCGTAATATTGCACGTAACAGAATACTTCTCACATGCACAAAGTTTAGTTGAACTTTCTAGAAAATGAACGTTAGCAGCTTTGAGGAAAATCATAGATGAATTTGTATTTCATGTTGATAAACGCTACAATAACATCAGACATGTCCCTACAATCAGCTAATAATCTATTTGTATGCTATATTGTCTGTAGGTATACATTTTATTTATCTGTTTAGTTTAAACCTATTTAATTGAATACGTCTTTTGTTTGACCGGATGGTAGCATTTGATTTATTGACAAACCACCCAACTATTTATGATATCTTGTTTCTCTAATGAGATGATTTTCATATAGGTTTTGTTATGCCGTTGAAAAGGGGCTGATACGATTGATGCGTATGACCATATGGTTCATGCGACTCTGCACGCACAAAGTTACAATAACGCGCGCCAACGAGAGTCTTCATCTGGTCACTGTCTGTCCGATGCTCACTTAGTCCCATCAGGAAATAAGCGAATACAAGATTGATGAACCAAGCAGACATAATCGTATTGTATTTCAAACATTCCCTTATATACACGCAAAACCAGATCACATCGTCAGAATAGGGCAAGGGCATTGTGATGATAATAGGAATAAAGTGTTCACATTGTATACAACCAAAATAATGAAACAGTCCCCGAAGATAATCAATCTTCTTTAGGTGCCCGGCATATCAGGTTTGTTCATGTTATTATTAGTTTTTATCAAGAATTAATACTAGCTAGTGTCAAAGTTATAGAAAATTTGTGAGTGGTGAACAATTTTGTATCATCACTGTCAGGGAACGTGTATATAATTAATTAGTTATATTTCATGAATGTAAATTGGCATAGCAACAGTTATTAGGTGAGATGAGAGGTTAGGTGGAGAGGGGTAGTAAGTGGAACATAAAAATAAGAAGAATGAAACGTTTGATTTACATACAATCAAAATAAATGAAATAGTCGTCGCAAAAACAGTCCCATGAGTTACTCGTTCACCTTGTTTCGCCTGAACTATCACATTTATACCTTATTATTAATAAGTTTTTTTCATGTCTTTTACTTGTTTATTTTTCCTTTTAACAGAACTTATCAATAATCCTCGAATGTTGTACAAGTTTACTAGTCAGTACTAAACTACCATTGATTATGCAATTAGTTTGGCGATGTACAAATATGTTGTTGAATAATTCCAAATCATCCGGTTTTCAGTTGAAATGTTTAGATTCTGTAAGCTTCTTTGAGTCAAGTAAACCTTTATAAAAAGTTCATTTTAAAACGACTTCACGTATTTACTAATTATTTGAATTAAAATTTAATTCCTATTTCAGTAGTATGACTATTTATTACTATTTTCACTTTTAATACTTTGTATAAAAAAAAACATTCATTTCATTGAATATGTCACAGATTGATGTTGGCAGAGAACCATTGGAAACCAGAGAACACTAGACATCTGTTTCGTTCTAATGGGGAAGTGAGAGTGGGAGTGAGACAGTTATCACCAATGACAATGGATGATCGTCGCGCTATATATTACAAATAGGGAATTCTACCATTGGATGCCGACCTAGTGGTGCAGATGGTTAGGCGTTCGCCGTCAACCTGAAGCCCGTGGTGCGGAATCTGGGGTGCGCACAGCTGAGGAGTTCCACACTAGAAAGAAAAAGCTGTCTAGTGCTCCCTGGTTTTCAATGGTACCCTGCCAACATCAATCTGTGACATATTCAATCAAATAAATAACCAATCTCCACAAAAATAACCATCCCAATTAAAATATTCATTCTTGCCCACTGATCATTAAGCTAATTGATCTAGTTTAATACACAACGATACCTTAGTTTTCAATTAATAGAAAATGTTAACTGGTTTCTTTCCAACATGTTGTTTATTTCCCTTCCCAAAATATTCACTACATCCCATTTTATACAAAGTGACTTTTTTATATGACTAAAACCTTTTAAAGTTAATTTTACTAATGTATTAGTTTATGTTCCTATCTGTATCCTACGATTTGCAGTTCATTCGACTTAATTCGATAAAATAAATAAACCAATCATATATATATATATACTAGAAATAATCCGCATCTTTGTTCTTACTGGCTAAGTTTCCGCTACGCATCTTAACTCTTTATTCCCCACAATAATGTTATAAATTTCATCCTTTCATTCAGTAATCTTTAGTTAATTCATTCATCAAAATCACTGAACTCATAACAAATAGCCTTTACTTCTCATTTATTAATAATTCCATGTCTTGAAGTATACTGTTTTATAATGTTGTCAGACGTCATTTAGTAATTATTTATATAGTCAAATTGTTTATTAATATGGCAGGAACAGTAAATGTTTCTGTTATAAGGCAAGAAATTTGGTTGGTTAAGCGAAACGTCAATTAGGTTCGCCTAGTCGATAAATGTGCGTCTGCCCTACGCCCACTTGGTCCCGAGCCGGAGATAGAAGGACTAATCAAACAGAGCCAGAATCGGAAAACAGGATTGGGAACATATTATATTTCACACATTCCTTTATATATACATAAAACCTGACCACACATTAAACTAATTAGAAAACTAACATTCATACAAAATGGAAGTAATAGTGAGTGTGAACCGGAGTACGTATACACAATTGATTAACCATATTTTATCAATAAGAAATGACATAATAACAGTTGAAGTGTCAAATGGAAGGATAAGGCAGGAGGAACTGAGTAATAATAGTAATAAAATGTTCACCTTGAACACAACAAAAATAATGAAGTAGTCTACAAAACAACAGTTCTCGAAGTTAATCAACCTTCTTTAGGTGCTCGGCATATCAGTTTCTTTATCGAGAGTAAATTTTCGTGTACTTATTACGCATTAGTGTATTTTTTAAGACAACAAAATATTCACTTTAAAAAAGAAACATTCTGTTGGGGCATATTTTAAAGGGTGATTTGTTATACATTTATTTGTGTAAATTAATCATGTCTATTAATGTTACTACTGACGCGTATGCTGAAAGAATAGTACACGTTTGTGAAGTTGTAGTTAATATAATATAATATTATATATATATATATATATATATATATATATATTGCTGTATCTCGTACGTGATAGCTTGACTAGCCGCAAACAACTATAGCACTCGAACGCCTTGAACCATCCTAGTCGTAAATTCAGAAGACGAGTAGATAGGAACTTTATTCTAGTAAAATGAAGTGAGTCAGTTCTGTACAAAATAATCATATATTTATAGTTTTCTGAAACAACAAAATCGGTATTATAATCCATCCAATCCGAACTAAAAAGTCTCAACCGTTACCCAATCAGAAAGCGCCACTTTGAACTTCTGGAAGGTTCTGTGGATCAGTGATTGGATAGAATGTTTCCGGCTCTTTCAAGGGTACTGGAGGTTTCGTTGAGGTTTCTGGAAGCCGCTTAAACATATATATATATATATATATATATATATATATATATATATATATACTCGACCTGCTACCTGACATTAGAGTCGGATGAAGGAAAGCTAGAGGTGGCTAAACTAAAACACGAGATTAGTTTATGAAATCGTTAATATCTTATCTGAACTATGTTGCTAAAAGCAGACTAATTGGTTGGGGTCCACTCGAATGTCGTAACCAATGATTGAAAGCTTTCGGTGACATGGCTGATAATCGGTCACAATGATGCAGGAGTATTTACTCTTTGTCTTAAATTGCAATCTTAAAATTATTTTTAACTTGTTACTCCACAGACTTATTCTTTCTCTTGGTATTATATTCTACATGTTTACACTTTATTCTTACTACCAATGAAGTAACTACTGCTTCTATTAATTTGGTTCTCATTTTGTTGTTCTTCTGAGAATCGCGACCTGGACGGATGTACATTTGTTCCAGGTTTTATATTTAACATGCGCACATGTATGTACTTGACTGTAAGATTTTTACAATTGAATAACGTCTACCAACAGCTTTACGTATGAATTACCTGTTATGACGTGAATGAATAGGACGAGGGTGATGATGATTGGTTGGTTGATGCGTACACCAATACGATGTGTGCCTAACTAAGAATGCACGATTGACCTAAGCCCATTCACCTCCCTAGGCCGACAATAAGACAACCAGAACTGAGAACAGGAAGACTGAGAGAGCAAGGTCCAAGGTCGTATTATATTTTAATCATGCATTTATATATACATAAAATCAGACCACACAGTAAGCCAATCGGAAATCTAACATTGATACAGAACAAAAGAAATAGTGGTAGTGAATGGGGAGAACTTGTACACAACAAAGTAGATGTAGTTCATAATAATAAACAATATACCAAGAGCAAAATATGCGAAACAAGAGAACCGGGCAAGGGGAACGTAACAGTCATAGAAATAAAATGTTAACACTGTCCACCGTTATAATAAATGAAATAATGTTCTAAATCACAGTTCCCGAAGATAGCCAATCTTCATTAGGTGCCCGGCATATCATTACCATATTTTGTTTATTGAGTAGTTTCAAAAAAACATTATTTACTATTTGAAATTCTTTTAAGGACTAGGAAAAGGTATTTAATGTATATATAATCAACATAGAACCTGGCACATGTGCGCATCGGTTCAAGTTGCCATACCTCTGGCACTGTAAGATTATCACCACCACCAATATTTGGTAGAAGTTACTTCAATAAAATAAAATAATAATAATAATTACAAGGAGTGTGAACATATAGAATATGGTTGAGGAAGCGTAGAAATAAAGTTATGGAATAATTTAAAGCTCATGATTTAAGGAAGGACAGTGAATGAATACATCTGCGCCATTGTGACCGATTGTGGGCCATGTTTGTCATTGTTTCTAGCCACTGGTTACGGTAATCGTCTTATCTTGTTATTACTTACTCGGTGATCCCAGCTAACACGCGAGCGATGTTTCGTAGACATCGATGGTCAAAACTAATAACTTTCGAGTGTCGTCTACCCTTAATGGCCACGTCTCACACCCATACAATAAGACAGAGCGAACTGTTGCGCAGTACACTCCCTTTCGTTGGGTGTCGAATATTTAAACAGTATGTTAACATCACTGCTAGCTCTAGCTTTACAAAAAAATGTTTCGATTTCATTTCAAGCAAGTCTATTAACGTTGTAATGAATGAAAGAGTGCATTACGATTGTCAAAACAAACCTATACAATTTCAGCACTGTTTATTAAAAATAGGTAGGAAATATGTTATAAGGGCATCTGTTTTCCCCGTCCCACATTTATGATAATACTATCGCTTCGCAACCTGAAGGTTCGAGTTTTATTATTGCATCGAATCTTTTATGTATATTTTTGAACAATTGTTCGGTGATCTTAGATCTGTAATGTTTTTGTAACCGCTGTCAGTTCCCAACACGAATCATCATCATGCCATAATTATCTCTTGTTAAAACATAAGCTAAAATCAACTAACTATTTATATACAACGCTTTAACAATTTTTACAAATAATGTATATACTGACAAGAATTTGCCAAATGTTTAGTTGTCAGCCTCCCTTAATATATAGAAGATAATGCAATATTTAGCATTATTTAATTATGTGGTACTGAGATCATAATGAACATTTACAACGTAAGTGAATGTTGTTGATGATGATGTAGACTAAATGTTCTTTCTTTTAATGTACGCATGCACAAACGCAGAATATCTATGAAGCTAATATCATATAGTTTCACTTATATCGATGAGTTCAAACATTTACAGATTAAGGAAATATTAAACTTTAGAAATGATTCATTCCAATATATGGTATCGAATTTCTGTAAACGTTATATTCATATAAGTTAGCAATCAGTAGACATTAGATAGAATCAATCCTATCAAGATCAAGCAATCACATGTTTAGAATTCAATCGAACAAACCAGTCAACAGTTCATGTGTTAGAAATTAAGCGTAAACAGTGCTATCAGGCTGAACTAACTTAATGCTTCATTCTATATAGCATTAATATTATACAAAATGAAAAAAAGAAAAAACAATCACTTCCCAATGAAATTATTTAACATATCTATGATTCAGTTAGTTCCAATCTACAAAAAGGGACAGAAATCCTCTAGTGATAACCATAGAGGAATCAGTTTGACTAACATAGTATCTAAAATATTAGCCACTTTAATCATCCGACGTTTAACCAACACTAGGGAACAGAAGACTCGAGAAAACGAGGCTGGTTTCAGACCTGGCCGGAGTTGCATTGATCACATATTCACCCTGCGCCAGATCCTTGAGCACAGACATATGTACCAACGTCCGACTATAGTTGTATTTCTTGACTTGAAAGCAGCTTTCGACCCCGTAGATCGTGAAGTCTTGTGGCAGTGTTTGTCATTAAAAGACGTATCTCAAAAGTACATAAACCTTATAAAAGCTCACCACTCGGTCACCACCGGTCGCGTCAGAGTATATGGCGAATTGTCACGAGAAATTTCATCCTCAAGTGAGGTTCTACAGGGTTGCCCCTTGTCTCCTTTTTTACTTAATTTTGTCATAGATGTACTCTTAGAAATCTCACTCATTTATTTTAACTCCTCAGTAATTAATCCCCTTCCAGGAAGTCCTCCCATCGACTTAGGATACGCAAACGATATGGTCCTATTTGATAAAGACGCTGACAATATGCAGTCTCTTGAGCACCTTGAGTAACAATGAAAACACACTCGGGATGCGCTTCTCCCCTTCCAAATGCAAAATGTTACTCCACGACTGACCTGCATTTTCACCTAGATTAGTTATAGGGAGTGAAGTAATTGAATGCGTTGACCGCTTCACTTATATCGGAAGTCTTATCACCCCTAGTGGGTAGGTGTCTGACGAAATCTCAGCACGGATTCAGAAAGCCTGATTGGCATTCGCCAATTTACACCACTTGTGGCGCAGGCGAGATATCCGTGTCTCAACGAAAGGCCGGGTGTACTGCGCAGCAGTCCGTGCCATTTTAACATATGGCTGCGAAACGTGGGCCATGAAAACTCAAGATATGAGTCGACTTCAGGTATTTAACCATAGGAATCTTCATAGCATCGCTAGCATATCATGAAACAGTCAAATAAGTAATATTGAGGTTAAACAAAAGGTTCTTGGGAAACACGGTAAATCAATCGAAGAGGTCAATAACCTTCATCGACTGAGATGGCTGGGACATGTATTGCGTATGCCCGACCACCGTCTACTCCGTCGCGCGATATTGGCTAGGGTTGAAGTAGGATGGAAGAAGGTTAGGGGTGGCCAAAGCAAAACATGGCATCAGTCCATAAAGTCCTTGATTATTGGTCTAAGCCATGTAGGTAGATGTAGGTTACCTGGTTGGGGTCCGCGTGATGATCGCAACAAATGGCTGGAGACACTCGGCGATATGGCTCAGATTCGGTCACAGTGGCGCAAGTGTATTCACTCTTTAACCTCATCTATATCTTGAATTCTATTGTTATTTTCTGGACATCTTTACTTTAATCCTCCGTCTTGTATTCTGTCTATACGTTACTTCAATAATCTCGTGGTATGGCAACTTGAACCTACAGGCGCTTGTGCCCGGTTCTACGTTGCTGATGATGATGATGATTCAATTAGGATGGTTATTTTTGTGGAGATTGGTTGTTTATTTGATTGAATGTGTTACAGATTGATGTTAACAGGTTACCATCGAAAACCAAGGAGCACTGGACAATTGTTCCACACTAGAACGAAACATCTGTTCAGTTCTCCCTGGTTTTCAATGGTACCCCTACTAACATCAATCTGTAACATATTTAATCAAATATCTATGATTATCAATGTTCTTGATTGTAAGTACGATTATAATATGTTTTACTGAACAATATATATGTATCTTGTGTACACTTCTTTCATTTGTATATATGAAAATATTAGTGATGATTCACTAAATTTAATCAGTTCTTTTTTTTTCTACTCTTCATTTATTTAAACTAACTTTTGTATTCAACTAAACGTTTTTTTTTTCTTTTTATGCTTGTTTCTGTCTTTGTTACCAGTTTGTGTAGTGAATCGTTCTCTCTTTCTCTCTCTCTCTCTTCCTTTTTCGATTTTTTTTTTTAGATTAAATATGAAGTCTTTGTGTTTATGTTTAGAATGATTATCATTATTGATAGTCTTTTATTAACTTTGTTTTGTAATGTTATGTAGTCTGCCTTATTATGATTTGATTTCTTTTGAATATCTGGTAAACGATAGACATTCTAGGACTGTTTAATGCATATCATGTTAATAGTTGATATTGTTATTGTTTTGTAACTATGAACTTTTACCTTTCAATATTTATAGTATTCGTCAGATCATTGTTGAACAAATCTTATCATGATTATGACTAGAATTTGTTGAATATAAGATAATAGTATCTAATTCAGGGAAGTTGTAGAATGTGTACAGGATGCATCAATCAGATCTATAATCATGAAATAATGTAGGTCTTCGTAAATCCCATCTATGATATTCATAAATATCTTTTAAATGAAGATAACAAAAAATTCACAACTAATACAATTCGATTATCATAGATTGTGCAGTACTGATAAAATTCAGTAACAGTTACAACTGATCTATCTATAAAGATAAACATATTCAGAGACCTCAGACGTGTGGAAATGTTGGGATTATTCACATAAATTTCGAAGTGGTTGCAAATATCGTATTTAATTGTCATTTATGTGGCATCATTCTATTGGTCTGTCGTTGAACTTCTTGCTCTCGGATTGCTTCAGTTTCAATGGGGATTTCTAATCAGCTCAAAAATATTAATACATTCACTTTTTGTGCATACTTAAACTTACTGAAGAAGAAGTTTTATATACTTCTATCTTTTAATTTACCACTTAGGAGATCATCGTCATTTGAGTTTTAATAAGTTAGTATTCAAATTTTGTAAGCGGTAGTTTAAGTTCACCTACTATGTATATCATCACCAATAAAATTCGTGGAGCATTAAACTATTGTTTCATTGTATTTTATAACTCATCCACTTCTCCCGTTTGTCTATTCTGTCTTTAAAATATGGATTGATTCGCTGTTAAAGAAATATTTTGCGTCTAGAATACTGACTGATCATTAAAATTACGTTGAAAACTAAAAATTCACTCGATGAGTTGCTACTTAATACATACATCAGTTATAGACTGTTATCATCAGTCTGTGTAATCACTGTTGGTGGTGGTGGTGAACACCTAATTTCCAAAGTAAGAATAAAGAAATTTGTAGAATAAAATGAATTCATTTTACTTCATGCCTTCTCATCGGCTGTCAGTGACTATAGTCATTGAAGTTGAGATTAGACTGATATAGATGAATGTAGCATACATAGAATGAACAACAGCTCTGTCTAACATAGTAGTTAAGATTAAAAAATATTCATATTTTAAAAGTAGATATTCTCGACCACAATTATCGAAGTTACAATGGAATGTGAACATCATAGTTTATTGAACTATCTAAACTTGAACATTAAGCAATAAAATGATGTGAAGAGACCCATTTTTATTCGACTTGTATTCAAAGGGGATCTAATTTCCAGTAAGATTGACAAGGAGACAAAAACAGCACTAAAATGAAGCTTCTCTGCCCCACAGTTTTTGTTAATCTACAATACCAAGTGCTCTTTAAATCAATCAAAAGTGGACCATTCTCTTTCTGAAGTTGCCTCTAAATGTATTTATGAATTTACTGATATGCCGGGCACCTAATCAAGATTGGCTATCTTCAGGAACTGTGCTTTAGAACATTATTTCAATTATTATAACTGTGGACAGTGTTAACATTTCATTTCTACGACTGTTACGCTCCCGTTGCCCAGTTCTCTCGTTTTGAACATTTACTCTTGGCGCATTGTTTATTTACTATGAACTATGCTTACTTAATTGTGTACACGTTGTGACATTCACCGCCACTCTTCCCTTTGTTCTATACAAATGTTAGATTCTTGATTGGTTCACTGTGTGGTCTGATTTTATGTGTATATAAAGGCATGATTAAAATATAATACGTTCTCGGTTCTCAGTCTTCCTGTTCTCAATTCTGGTTGTCCTATTGTCGGCCTGGGGTTGAGTGGGCTTAGGTCAATCGCACATTCTCAACTTGGCACGCATCTTATTGGTGTTCGCATCCACCAACCAAATCATCCTCATCCATCCTCTCTTTCATTTTCACGGCATAACATTTATATGTACTTGTAGTTACATAGGAAGAACTGGAAGAATATCCACAGTCTATTCCTCGCACTCTATACCTGAAGGGAAGTAAAGTTTATGCAAGTGCAATTATCAGGCACTTGGTCGAAAATGGGCTTGTAGTAGATATCTCAAAGATGTTTCAAATAATTACAAGGTACAGGACATCACCTTCAGTACGCTTTATATAGCCAGTTACTATCAAGCGTTTTCTACCTGATGTTTTCACACAGGAAATAAGCGTGATAAACCTCTCTGTGTTGTAGTAAAATAAATACATCATTTTTTTGTTTAATTTGTTTCGTTCTATCGATGTTTAGTCATTACGTTGAAAAATAATTTAATTAACTAATCGATCTGATTACGTATCATTTATTCATTAGTAGGTTATATTATTCTGTTTCACAGTTCGTATCTACTGCATCACCTGCTTCCCTGTTACATGACCTACTTTCAAAAAACAAATACTGTTTACTCGTAACCACCATAGTATACATAGTTGTTGTTCATCCTGTGTGTGTGTGTGTGCTGTATTCATCTATATCCGACCTAGCTCAACTTCAATGACTGTGGTCACTTGCATCTGATGTGAAACTATGAAATAAAATGAATTCATTTTATTCTGATTGAATATGTCACAGATTGATTTTGAAAGGGTACCATTGAAGATCAGAGAGCACTGGACAGCTGTTTCGTTCTAGTGTGGAACTGCTCAGCAGTGCGCACCCCTTAATTCTGCACCAGGGGCTGCTTCAGGTTGACGAGGAACGCCTAACCGTCTACACCACTAGGTCGGCATCCAATAGTAGAATTCCCACTTCCATCAATTTGTGATATATAGCGCGACGATCATCCACTGTTATTGGTGATAACTGTCTCGCACCCGACAAGTCTGAACTCCACCAGTCATGACTTCTCACTAGAGCTTCAGGAACATCCTGGAGTTAGTCACTAGTGAGCTTATTATTATGGTTCAATTGGGGTGGTTATTTTTGTAGAGATTGGTTATTTATTTGACTGAATATGTTACAGATTGATGTTATCAGGTTTCCATTGAAAACCAGGGAGCACTGGACAGCTGTTTCGTTGTAGTGTGGAACTCCTCAACAGTGCACACCTCAGATTCCACTTTATTTACATGTTTAAAACGATCACCACTTCCACCTAATTGTAATTTTCAGTTTGCAAATTTGCTGATTTTCTAGAATGTTACCTGTTTACATGTAGCCTTTGATAGTTTTATTTCATGATTGCTTCTTATAACTAAGTATATATCTTGTTGATCGTTGTTCTATCGTTATACAATTTTAGCTTATTGATTGGCAGTTGACTTCGCTACCAACATCCAATACTGAAAATCAACAATCTACTACAACATTGCTACAATCTGAATCAAATTTCATGTTAACATTCGTTAAGTATATTGTGAATATTTCACCAAATTTATTAAATTGGACATCAGAATTAAATCAGTTGGATACTGTGTCAAGAAGTATGTTTTTCTTTGGCTGTTTTTAGTAGATCTAAATGTTCTTTTAAATAGATGGTTAAAGATGATTATGAAATTTAAACATTGTCTTAATCACAAGCTACTTTCATGGTGTCAGTCTATGTGAAACATATCGGTCTGTAACTGGATTTACTTGTGTTCTCCATCTAAAATACTTCAAGAATTTCTAGAGCAATAAAGATGACTAAACTAACCAACAAAACCATTTTTCTAATTTACATAGAAATTTTTTATTGATCAAAAGTCTTAGTTTCTAAATTATTGGGCTCACAGTTACGAAACCTGGTCTTTCTATTTTAACTTTATACTGCAATTGAAATTTATGTGCACGGAGTATAACCTTATACAGTGGTGGGGACGAAATCACAAGTGTTAACAATTATAACAGTATTAAATGCTTGCACAGTCAAACGATATAATTTGTATGAAATTAATATGAAACGATTCATAATATTCTGTATTAGGTAGTGTTTGTTGTTCATATACGTCAAAAATTAGTCTGGAATGAGTATCATTATACACTATCGAGGACTGAACAGCTGTTTCATCCTAGTATAGGACATCTCCGTAGGGCTCGTCCACGACCCCTCACTGAATCTTATCTGAAATATACACTCGTTACACAAATCATAGCACATTTATCTATTTCTTCATGTGCTGTTATTGAATTATGACTTAATTCACCATTTGTTTATTGTATTATTATTTGTTGTTCCTTTTGTCTAGTTTCAATATCTGATCTGTTCAAACGTATTGAATATGTCGAATCGAGTTTGGAATTTTTAATTCATTATTGTAAAGCTACTGATAAAATAAATAGTAGTAATGATGCTGGCAATAATAATCATAGTGACAATAATGAATATGACAAAACAACGAGCAAATGTAATTTGATAATTGATAATGTACTAATTGATCATTTATCTAAATTATTGACAAAAACATCAGAAACCGTATTATGTATTTTACATTCAACTGCTTATTGGATTATGGCATTTCAACCGACCAGCTCTTCATCATCACTAACAGGTTATCCTATTATGCTAACTGATGATTGGTTAAATCCTCTTGTGAGATTCGCTTCTTCATTCAAGGTATGTATGTATGTATACATTCTGTGTGGAAAAAAATCATTTCCTTTATATTACTAGTGAAGAGATTGTTCATTTTAAAGTTGACTCCTTGCATAGACTAACATCATTTGATGAACTTATTAGAAACTAAAAGGAAAATTGTACACTAATATTTAATTTTGGCCTCAGATTACTTGATGGAGCGTACACACACAGAGTTACAACCGAAATTTTTAAGTACTGCATGCACTATGTTTTTAGGTTGTTGAGTAGTGAACACATGGGTTAAATGATAAATTCTTTGCAATACACGCATACCTGAACAGTATTACTAACTTATTTGGTGGTTATATATAATAATTATTGGGCGTTATGGAGATTGTTGAATGTTAATTTGACATCGTGAATTGTCCTGAACTAGACAACCAATAATCACTAGGAACTGGCACTGGAGAGCTGTTTCATCTTTAAATGGGACTCT
Organism: Schistosoma mekongi; assembly: GCA_034768735.1. Lineage (NCBI taxonomy): Eukaryota > Metazoa > Platyhelminthes > Trematoda > Strigeidida > Schistosomatidae > Schistosoma > Schistosoma mekongi. Next base: position 2,928,002 of record CM068308.1, read on the forward strand.
CATGCTAAAAATGTTTCGAGATTTCAAAGAAAGTTGTGATGAAGGAATATAAACTAAGTCTAAAACATGTTCCTAGATCTTTGGAAAATCTCAGAAAGATTGAAAATAGATTAGCGGTTGCACTACACTTCTTAAAAACAAGATAAAATTGACTTCGTTAGTGCTAGAATACTTCAGAAAGGTTTTGCCGTATATATAGAAGGATTGACAGCTGAATCATTGCATATATGGGCAAACTCAAGTAGATTAAATAGAAAAGATGAATTACAGCTGGCCATACTATGCGAACTTTTGATTAACAGAAAAGCCCGATCTTTGATATCTACTTCATCGATATTATCAATTGTGTCAGCAACAGTTATTAATTAGTTAATCATTAAATTGAATTTATCTCCAATTATTTTATTTAACAATACTAGGCACTTTTTGACTAGTGTCTATTCATCATAATCGTCGACAATATTAACCCAAGGGTTTCAAATATGCGTTTGATTGTTTAACGCTCCTGCCCCCATTGTCTACGGTTTAGCTTGTGATTGTACTCAATAATAACTGAAAGTGGATAAACATAGCAACATACATATATGTGCTATTATTTGATCACATTTATGCACAACACACACACACACCCTTTTTCACATCAGATCGGCCTCGAACCAGACTGCCAGATTATTTCAAATATAACTTATACATATTTTCAATGTTGAAGGGATTATTGCCTTGTTAGTTTCGAACCCACACTATCCGTTGTCGCATACAAAGACATTGTCATTGAGCTGCGAATGTTTTAACTGCTTGCCTTTGTAACTGAGGCAACGTTGGATAATAATCAATCTCATGTTTGTCAAGTTCAGACTAATGTTTATCAATCAAGTTGTAATTTCCCTAGTAGGCTAAGTAAGCCGGCATCGCCTACAGTATGTTCTGCTTTTAAAATTGATTGATGGAATTCAAACAACACCATAATCTGGATACATTTGATTGACCAGTGTGGAAATTCGTTATTTTATTGAAACATTTCTACTTTTAATGATTATTATTTGAAATTATATTGGTTTACATTGTACTGTTTCAAGATATTACCCTACTAATATTATTACAACATTATAAATCAAAGGTGATTTTGTTCTGTGTTCATTTCAAACAAATTTGACTGAATTAGCATAATATTTGGTACTAAGTGGTTTTGGTTATCCGGGATGTTCTTATGTTATTCATATGTATTGAACCGATAGCATCTGAATTCTTGTTTAAATATCATATTTACTGAATGTCAACCAGTTACAGTTTAATAGTAATATTTCCGACCACACCAAAAATGGACATCAGAGAATCTGCTTTCCATTTCTTTGTCTCGTTACAACAGACTTACTGGACCGATAATGTCTGAGTTCTAATTCAGGTGAATTTTTGTTACGTATAAGTTATTTGGCAACATGCCGAAACCCAAACCTTTTGTAAACATAGATAATGTAAATAAATTAATCGTCAATTTCCTGCTTGTGCTTGTCACAGTTTGATCTTGGTATTCAGTGTACACTGAACAGTTGTTTCTTCCTAGTATGAGACTTCATTTGTATTTAGTTTCTACCCTGCTAATTAATCGAACCCACAATCTTCAGGTCTCGCAGTGACCATCAGCTCAATTGAAATGGATAAATGAAGAAGCTATCCGGTATATCCAACTGAGATCAGTCTTTAATGAATACAAACAACAAACTAACCCGACCGTGCTGCTACCTTGACGTGGTGGTCGGGCTTGTCTATCGTGATGACTCAATCGGGCTATACTGACTGAAACAATCGTTCCTCAAGGTCCTACCATACCAGGCAGGTCGGTTGAAGGGCGGTGAGACCAAAAGCAGCAAATATAAGGTCCGAGGACGAAGTCGTACTGCCGGCTGTACATAGGTGTGATGGCAGTAAGGTGTTTTCTTCAGACAACCAGCATAGCAGCGATGCTGCCTTCCCACAAAGGAAGGGCGGGGTTAGAAAAGGTCGACCCTAAAAGTGCACACCTCACCTTACTCCACGGATTTCCGTCTCCGACAGTAAGGCCTCAACAAGTACGGAGCTACAACAACGAAGACCTCTTTCAAAAAGGCCGTGTGTGACCGGCCTCAAGCAGTTGTTCCTTGGGCACTGCGGTCACGCTCCCAGGTCTTTCTGACCAACCCTAATACATTTTGCTTTTTAGGTACATCAAGAAGAACCCTTCACAATGTGGGCATCTGGGAAGAGATAACCGCCCTCATACCGCTAACAACACGCAAGATCACTGCCATTTTAATCAAACTCCTTCTTCTGTTCCTAACATTTGTCCTGCACCTACCTTCAAGCCTAAATCCTTATCTTCAACTTCCTCCTGTGTCATTAGTGCTAACGATTCCGGCTCACGAAATAACGTCCTGAGCATACTAAGACCACGCTCCAAACTTCACATTGGTGCATTCAATGTACGAACCCTGTGTGAAATAGGGCAACAAGCCTCCTTAGCTAAGACATTAGAATCCCGCGCCATTGATGTATGTTGCGTCTCCAAAACACGCATACAGGATCCTAGCGTGGTCATTCACTTGACCTCACCTAGTCAGAAGGAACAACCTTCGCGATACACTCTTCGTTTATCTGGCGATTCAACAGCAACTTCTCATGGGCTAGCCGGTGTAGGTATTGCGTTAATTATGAGAGCAGAACAGGCGCTTCTTGAATGGATTCCGGTCGACAGTCGACTATGTGCCGTCCGACTAAATGGTTCAGTAAGAAGTCGGAAAGGTAGGGACATACGCCGTTGTCTTTACGTTGTTTCTGCCTACGCTCCCACCGACTGCAGCCTGGATGAAGTGAAAGATTAATTTTACGGAAAACTTTCTGAACTACTTCATAGGGCCAAACACTCAGATTTGGTCATCTTGACTGGTGGTTTTAACGCCTAAATAGGTAGCTTGAACCAATCTGAAAGACATTTAGGTGGATGCTTCAGTGTTCCAGCTCAGAGAACGGATAACGGCGACCATCTGGTACAGCTTTGCTCAGATGATCGGTTATTTCTAGCCAACACGAACTTTAAGCATAAGGAGCGACATCGTGTAACATGGCGACCTCCTGGCTCTACTCAACGGTGGACTCAAATAGACCATATGGCGATTAGTCACCGTTGGAGAGGCTCGATAGAAGATTGCCGATCTTTCTGGAGTACATGTTTGGATTCTGACCACGCTCTAGTGAGAGCACGCGTTTGCTTGCGTCTTAGCAGGCGAAGAAGAACTACCACAGGAAAACCTTTTAGATTTCATTTTAGTAATGAAACAGCCAAGATTAAATTCCAGGAACAACTGAGGAATCACTTCGGCAATTATAAAGATGCGTCCCAAATAGATACTGCTTGGCAAGATGTTCAAGCAGCTTTGGCATCTACAATGATACCTATCAAGGACTTAAATCAACATGTCAAGAAAAATCAATGGATCTCAATGGCTTCTGTTGATTTAATAGACTCCCGAAGACTTATCCCATCAGGCTCCGAACACGATTATGAGCGACGAGTAATCAGGCATAAACTGACGAAAAGTCTGCGAAACGACCGTGAGCAGTGGTGGGTAACGAAAGCAAAGGAAATGGAAAAGGCAGCGGCGATAGGTAACACTAAACAACTTTTCAAGTTGATAAAAGAAACTGGGGTTAAAAAAATCCAGCGTTAGTGAGACGATTGACGAAAAAGATGGAACGCTTATTAGCTCTCGGTCTAGACGTTTAGAACGGTGGGCTGAACACTTCAAGGAACAGTTTAGTTGGCCTTCCGCTACTCTAAAACTGCCCACTATTTCGAGACAGCCAGAATGGAAAGTCGGCTTAGGTCCCCCGACTCTTATCGAAGTCGCAAAAGCTATAGCCAATCTAAGGCGAGGCAAAGCAGCAGGGTCCAGACGGATTATCCCCAGAGGTGTTTAAGGAGATCAACTTATCGATTTAGAATATGCTGATGATATAGTCCTGTTTGGTGAAGACGCTGATACGATGCAGAAACTTTTAACAGCAATAAGCTCGAATGCAAGCATGTTCGGAATGCGTTTCTCCTCCTCTAAATGCAAACTATTGCTCCAGGACTAGTTTTCGTCAACCCCTGAACTAAAGATAGGGAGTGAGGTAGTTGAGCATGTCGACCACTTCACTTATCTTGGAAGTCTGATTAGCCGTAATGGGTTAGTCTCTGACGAAATCACAGTACGAATTTTAAAACCTCGTTTGGGTTTTGCCAACTTACGTCACCTATGGCGTAGACGAGATGTTCATCTCTCAACGGAAGGGAGAGTGTACTGCTCAACAGTTCGCTTTATCTTACTGTATGGGTGTGAGACGTGGCCATTAAGGTTAGACGAAACTCGAAGGTTATTAGTTTTTGACCATCGATGTCTACGAAACATCGCCCGCGTTAGCTGGGATCACCGAGTAAGTAATAACGAGATTAGACGACGGGTGTTAGGCAAATGTGGTAAATCAGTCGATGAGGTTGTGAATCTTCATCGACTGAGGTGGTTGGGACATGTGTTGCGTATGCCCAACCACCATCTGCCTCGATGCACGATATTGGCTGATATCGTCACTGACTGCCGGTTTAAGCCATGTCGGTAGCTGCAGACTACCTTGATGGGGTCCTCGTGATTACCGTAACCAGTGGCTAGAAACACTGAGTGACATGGCCCAGAATCGGTCACACTGGCGCAGATGCATTCACTCACTGTCTTCCCTTAAATCATGAGCTTTAAATTATTCCATAGCTTTCTTTCTACGCCTCGTGAACCATATTCTATATGTTCACACTCCTTGTTATTATTATTATTTTATTTTATCGAAGTATTTTCTACTAATGATGTTGTTAATCTTGTAGTGCCATAGAGGTTTGGCAACTTGAACGGATGCACACATGTTCCAGGTTCTATGTTGATTGTACATACACATACATGCATACAACAAACTAAATTTGACTCAGAACAAAATCACCTCTACTAAACTATGCCGTTTATTTCAATTAATTCCTGTTTAAAATTACAGTTAAAATAAGTATTAATTTGATATCACTAATTTGTCTGAATTAGACAACAATTGATCACCCAGAATCACTGGACAGCTTTTTTGTCCTAGTGTGGGACACTTCAGCAGTGCGCACCCACGACCCCACCAGGGATCGAACCCTAGACTCTCTGGCTCCACGGCGAACGCTATTCTATTAGACCACTGAGTCGGCTCCCAACGGTTTATATTTCCAATTCAGTCGATTCGTGATACGTTTGCGCTGCTTCGATTACCATTAATGGGTAACTGTCTCACACCTGACAAGGTTGAGGCCTCAAGGAGTTAGTCACTAGTGAGCTGATATTGATTGTAATTGGGTGCTGTGAAGACTATTGAATGTCAATTTGATACCACAAATTGATTTTCTTGAGAATCTCATACTAGGACGAAATGGCTGTCTAGTGCCAGATTTTTGTTGCCAGTGCTTGTATAATTCAAACCATCTCGTGATATCTAATTGGCTTTCAACAATCTTCACGACACTCAATTACAACTGAAATAAACATAATATATCTTGATTGAATATGTTACAGATTGATGTTGGCAGGGTACCATTGAAAATCAGGGAGCACTGGACGGCTGTTTCGTTCTAGTGTGGAACTCCTCAGCAGTGCGCACCCCCTAATTCCGCACCACGAGCTTCAGGTTGACGGCGAACGCCTACCTATCTACACCACTGGGTCGGCATCCAATGGTAGGATTCTTACTTCCATCAATTTGTGATATATATAGCACGACGATCATCCATTGTCATTGGTGATAACTGTTCCATTCCCGACAAGTCTGAACTTCACAAGTCACGACTTCTCACTAGAGTTTCAGGAACATCTTGGATTTAGTTACTAATTATTGCGCATGAAGATAATTGTAACATCCATATAATCAAACACTCAAGTAGTTATTACCAATATCGAGTTCAGTGCATGTGTATGTCGTCTTGAGTTGTCAAACTATATCAATACATTTACATGAGATGAACCATATGAATGACAACAAAGTCAACGAATATTAAATATTAGAAAGTACAGTTTGAAAAATGTCGTGAATACGAAGAAAAAAATTAATGAAATAATATTAGGGTTGTAGATTAAGGTAAAGAATAAGAATTAATATAAATACTCAGTCGTGACTGATTCTCAACTATTTCACTCAACTTCGGTTATCCCACTGACTTCTACTATGCAATCAACATCTCGTATCACAGCATATACTAAATGTTATCGACTTTATTTGACGTCTGACATATTTTAATTTAATCTTCCCTGTCTTACAAATTAACTTGTCGAAGTAGACAGAAACTTGATCGTCAATTTTGATATCACGAATTGATCTGAATCAGACAACCATTGATCACCTGGAAGCACTGGACAGCTGTTTCATCCTAGTATGGGACTCCTCAGCAGTGCGCATCCACGACCGTACTAGGACGAAACAGCTGTCCAATGCTTCCAGGTGATCAATGGTTGTCTGATTCAGATCAATTCGTGATATCAAAATTGACAGTTAACTATTTCCATAAACCCCCCAGTTAAAACTTAATAAAAAGTTCCTTTACAGCACTTTATTGCAATCGTTGTATTCACATCTAAATCTTACAATTTATTAGCTCTAATTCCCCTCTTTTTTATTTCTATCTTGTTTATATACTTTCATATGTTCTCCTTTCTCCTTAGTGCGTATACACCACTTACTATACTTAATCATTGCGTCAATAATTTTGTTTCTATACTTTGAATACATTGGATACATATTTCCCATAACATAATAATAGATAAACTGAAATGCATGACTTAAAGTACCTACAAACGAACCTACAATAGTGACATTAAAACAATAAGCTAATTATCAGAAAGCAATGAAAAATAACTGATGTTCATATGCAAATCATTGAAATTATAATGCATTTATTTGTATTAGTAACATCGATAAACTATTGTAAATAGCTATAAGAAAGCGGGAATTGTAACAGCTGCGACATACTGTACATTTATGTTATGAACTTAAATCTAACCCTGTTTATGTGTACAACACATACACATTTATTCATATTCGCATACCTCAGCAATACAATAGGATGAATATCAAATTAGTAGATGTAGTAGTTACTTTAATGATATTAAGAAGAAAGTGTGAACATGTAGAATTCGGTACAGGGAGAAAGAATTAGTTTATGGAGTGAAAAGTAATTTTAATCATGTTACTTGAGAGAAGACTTAAAACTTAACCCCTATCAGAAGAAAGCAAAGCAAAATGATACTTTTATTTCACTACAATTTAAGTGAAACACAAAATATAGTTTGTTTTACTGTCACAAATTTCCAGTAGAATCAGAAATCTTAAAATTGTAATTGATCTTTTGTGAAAGTTCATTCATATGGTTCAACTGTATTCTTCTTTGAGAACCCTTGTATGGTGTCTGTTAGTTTTCCAATCTCTTCCACATGTATTCGACCTTATTAGTATGAACTGGAATGCTTCTTATGTACAATTACTTTATCCACTTACCTACATCTTTTCAGGTATTTCTAAGACTTAAAATCGCATTTGCGGATAGTCATTCCCGGTAATATTTCTTAATTATTGGAACTAGTGTAGTCTTCTTTCTATCTGGAACTCTCTGTAAATGTCATCTTCCCATCCCAAATTTTCTTTTCCGACAGTCCAGCATTATTGTCCAAAGTGTTAACTTTGAATGATAGGAAAACGACTGTTCTAATAGATCCAGCAACCGTTTCAACGAAGTACCACTCTATTTCTCAATTCCGATTATTTGTAAACGGTTATTCCAATCCTACAACCACAAATAAGTGTCTTCTGTAATAATTCAACATCTTGTAAATACCACATAATTTCACTTCCCCCTCCCTATTTCACATAGCTTGCATATCCATCTTTTATACTGCAGCTATTGCTATCCATACATGCAAACCTTATTTGTCTATTCAAAATACGTTTATACAACCCCTCGCTTTACTTTGGTCATTAACATAGGTCATACGGCAAAACGGAGTTAAAAGCAGAAATGTATTTAACGTGCCTTTTTTTCCTTAATTCTTCCAAATCATTCATCGTTGTGTACCTTCAGTCCCCATGATACATCAGTTGAATAGAAACCAACTAGCCAGATAAATTGTTTAAGAAATTTCTACTTTGTATAAGTTTTTGATTGAGAACATCTGATTAAACAATTATTTTTTTAATTGATTGAATATGTCATAGATTAATGTTAGCAGGGTACTATTGGGAGCTAAGGAGTACTGGACAGCTGTTTCATTCTAGTGTGGAACTCAGCAGTACGCACCCCAGATTCCTCACAAGGAGTTTCAGGTTGGCAAACATCTAACCCAATACACCACTGGGCTGGCCTGCATCCAATCATAGAATTCCCTCTGTATGTCACAAATTGATGAAAGTAAGAAATCTACCATTGGATGCCGGCCAGCGTAGTGGTGCAGAGGGATAGATGTTTGCCAACATGAAGTCTTTAGCACAGAATCTAGGGTGCACACTACTGAGAAGTTTCACACTAGAACGAAACAGCTGTCTAGTACTCCTTGGTTCCCAATAGTAGTACCCTATTAACATCAATCTATGACATATTCAATCAACTAAAAATATCAATCTCCACAATAATAACTATCTCAATAATTTTTGAATTAATAAGTAAAATTTTATTGAATTTTCAATATTTAATAAATTAAGCAATTTTTAAAGAGACTACTGATAAGTACTTATTGGTTTAAAGTTTATTATCGTTTTCTTTCTTTCTTTCTTTTTTCTTAGAATTGTGTTTATGACTTAGAAAGTAGATCACATCATTTACAAAGTGCTTTAAATGTTGTGCATAGATCGCATTCTTCTTCTACTCATTCACATTGTCATAATCAAAAACATTTAAAAGAACAAGAAAAGGTATTCATTTATTTAAATAGTAAAAATACCTTACTTGTTTATTATAATGATAATAATAATAATAATAATAATTATTATTATTATTATTATTATTATTATTATTATTACCAAGGTTTACTTTGATAATTGATGGAAGTGGGAATTCTACTATTGGATGCCGACCCAGTGGTGTAGATGGTTAGGCATTCGCTGTCAACCTGAAGCCCCTGGTTCGGAATCTGGGGGTACGCACTGCTGAGGAGTTCCACACTAGAATGAAACAGCTGTTCAGTGCTCCCTGGCTTTCAATGGTACCCTGCCAACATCAATCTGTGACATATTCAATCAAATTTCAAATAAATTGAGCATTGGATAGGTTGTCTATAAAAATGAGTAATGCATATATTTGTAAAATTCCAATGAGTGGAAATTAAAGTTTCTGACGTTCCGTGGCTTAGTGTAGGTCGCTTCTTCATAGAAATGAATAACTGAACTGAATTAAGCGAAGATTAAATGATAATACACAGTGGAACAAATCGAAAACAAACTAAGTGCAAATTGCTATTGCTGATTTGATTTACAATTTTTCAAGTTCAACAGGATTATTAGAAGGTCGTTTGTTATGACGTGAGAAAGAAAGATTTGCTTGGCTGTAATGAACGTCAATGTGGTGTGCATAGTTGATAATGCGCAACTGACCTATGCCCATTCACCCCCCCAGGCCGATAATAGAAAAACTGGAATCGGGAACCGTAAAACGGAGAACGGAAAACGTATTGTATTTTAATCATGCCTTAATATATACACAAAATCAGACCACATAACAAACCAATCAAGAATCTAACATTGACACAGAACATAGTGAATAGTGGCAGTGAATGGGGACAACTTGTGCACAACAAAGCAACTGCAGTTCATAGTAATAAACAATATACTAAGGGTAAATATACTAAATTGGAGGACCATGTAAGGGGAACGTAACAGTCATAGAAATGAAATGTCTACAGTATCCACAGTTATAATAACTGAAATAATATCTATAGCACAGTTCTGGAAGATAATCAATCTTCATTAGTTGCCCGTCATATCATCGTTTAGTGTAGCTTTCATGTTCTTTGGTACGAGTTTTGATTTCTCCTAATGACTCTCCAATATAGAAAGCATCACAATCAACACAACGTAGCCTAGCAACTTGCACTAAACCGTGAAATGTCAGAAATTTTAATTTCTACTCATTGAAATTTTACAAATATACGCATCACTCACTTTTTCTTTTTTTTTTACTTATAAACTAATCATGAAATTGATGATTTAATAACAGACAGACAGTTACAACGTAGAACTTGGTACATGCGTACGTCAGTTCAAGTTGCCATGCCTCAATTAGCAGATAGAGATTAAATTGTCGAATCAAATCCCAGAGTAGGGAAGGTAGTAGCAGAGTTAGTATTCATGGAAGGGAATAGAGACCGAAGACATTTAAGAAAATATGATTCGGTAAAGAGAAAATTATGATAAGTTCAGAAGCTTAGAATTTGGAGGAAGACAAGGAGTGGATGCACCTGCGCCATTGCCAACGATTTTTTGCCATATCACCCAAAGTCTCTAACCATTTATTACGAGCGTCACGCGGACCCCAACCAGGTAGTCTGCACCTATTAACATGGCTTAGCCCAATTGTCAATGACTTCATAGACTGGTGCCATGTTTTGGTTTGGCCGCCCCTAGCTTTCTTCCAGCCTACTCCTACACCAGACAGCATTGCTCGTCGAGGTTGGCGGTGGTCAGGCATACGTAACACATGTCCTAACCGCCTTAGCTGATGATGATTTAATAAGTTAATCAACGTTGAAACTATTGCATATATACACATTAAATTCAAGTTGATATATCACATTATCAAGACAAGATTTACATAGATAATATAATAATACTAATTCAACAGGATTGAAGTTACATATATGAACTTTTGGATGCTAGATCAATGTTCTAAAAGTTAATCATTTACATAAAGTTGGAATGTTACTAGTTCAACCTTCAGTAGGGATATATAGGTATGCACTACTATGGAGTTCTATAATAAAACGAAACAACTATCTACTTCGTCCTTATATTCAATGATCGCTTAATTCAGATAAATTCGTGTTATCATATTCAACAATCTTCATAACTTCTAATCACAGTGAATATGTATTAATTGTAATAGATTTTTAATCAGTTTAGTGAGAATTTTCTTTCAACATGATATTCCCTCTTAATCTGATTAAGCAGATGTAAGAGTTCTTACTAATTTTGGTAAATGTTTATGTTGTCTATAGAATCTAAAAGCTTCTCTTACATACGCATAGCTCATGTTCACTCATAAACTTCTTAGTAAGTCTTCATTTCAATTGTCTAGGGGTTTGTGTGGAAATTATCTCAATAGTAGTAACAGTTATAGATTGTGAAACTTAGTGATCCGTGATAGAATCAACATGGGAGCATAAATTCCCTTAAGTACGCCTTTCCGTTGAGTGCCAAATAGCACGAAACCTAGATCTAGGGCTTCTTATCGACTGCCTCCAAACCATCTTCCATCTCAACATAGAGCCAGTAATGTTCGATCACTTAGACTAGTGACCACAGTACAATTCCTTAATTGGGTAGAATTTGATGAGCACTATAATTGTCTTGATACACATCAAAAGCTGGTCACTACACAGTAATCAATCAACGTTGTCTTATTAGTGTTACAGGTGGTCCATGCTATCTAATCAACGTTTTTTTGACGATGTATTCTGACATTGATTAATTATTCAAAGTATTCACCATTTGTGGAAATATAACTGTCATATACCAACTCTCATCGTCTCTCATGATTCGAGTGTAGAATTGTTGTTTATTAAACCGTCATTGTGATATAAGCAATGCGATATATCTAGTATGCATAGATCGATCCCATTTCATATTAAAATTATACATTTATTCTTCATTAAAGCAGTTGCCATCATCTTCATCAAAACGTGAAAATCGTCATCGAAAACCACGTACTCGTCAGTTGGATACAGACGGTCTAATGGACGATATATTACATAGTACGTTTTGTTGAATACTTTTTATTTAATTGAAGCGTTTTTTTCAAAAACAATACAGCATGAGTTCTTCTTTGTGTTTATTCAAGTATCTTATGTCGTTTGGAGCATAGAATTTTTTTTCTTTCTTACAAGTATCTTATTTAACTGCCCACCTTTGCAAAGAGTCTATGCAAATCTGTTGTCAAATTGTTAGTTCCAGATATCAAAGTTACAACAGAGTGAATAAATTGTGTATAACTGTTAGAATTGTAGAGAATCTATGGCTTTAATAAAATATATGTCAAATATGAAGCTAGGTTACAGAAAGATCAGATTGATGATGTATGTATGTATGTATGTATGTATAATCAACATAGAACCTGGCACATGTGTGTATCGGTTCAAGTTTCCATACCTCCATGGCACCGCAAGATTTACACTACCACCATTAGTAGAAGTTACTTCAATAAAATAAAATAATAATAGTAACAAGGAGTGTGAACATATAGAATATGGTTGAGGAAGCGTAGAAAGAAAGTTATGGAATAATTTAAAGCTCATGATTTAAGGGAGGACAATGAGTGAATACATCTGCGCCATTGTGATCGATTCTGGACCATGTCACTCAGTGTTTCTAGCCACTGGTTACAGTAATCGCGATGACCTCATCCAGGTGGTCTGAAGCTACAGACACGACTGAAATCGGCAGTCAGTGACTTCATGGACTGATGCCATGTTTTAGTTTGGCCACCTCTAACTCTCTTTCATCTTGCTCCTATATCAGCTAACGTCGTGCGTCGAGGCAGATGGTGGTTGGGCATACGCAACACATGTCGTAACCACCTCAGTCGATGAAGATTCACAACCTCATCGACTGATTTACCACATTTGCCTAACACCCGTCGTCTAATCTCGTTATTACTTACTCGGTGATCCCAGCTGATGCGAGCGATGTTTTGGAGACATCGATGGTCAGAAACTAATGACCTTCGAGTGTCGTCTAACCCTTAATGGCCACGTCTCACACGCATACAGTAAGACAGAGCGAACTGTTGCGCATTACATTCTTTCTTTCGTTGAGAGATGAATTTCTTGTCTACGCTATTAGGTAATGTATAATTGATCTTTTGTTTAATAATAACCACAACTACTAGAACTACAGCATAGTGCAATGCTTAATAATTATCGTCACTGTACATTCCACTTCTGAATCGGTTGCTTCCATTAACCTAAGGCTTTCCATTAGAGTTTCAAGAAATTTACCTTGAAACCAATTACAAATGATTCCGCGAATTGTATTTGCTGAAGTACTTTATAAGAAAATTTTATATTACTTCAAGATAGCTTTCGCGTTTCTAATCTGAAGCTGAACAGTGAGAATAATCGGATTCCACTTTAGCATTCGAAGTGTAACATGATCACCAATAAAAATGTAAAGGTCCTGATATCGATCAGTTCGTATGTAGTCATAGGCTTATGTTAGTGGAGAATCTTGAAAAGGGGCGTAACAGCTGTTCGGTGCTTCTGTTGGTATACTAGTTTGTGATGAAAAACATCTACAGGTGGAAAATTTCTCCACAAAGCATCATATTAATGAGAAGAAACAACAGAATTTGTGTGCTTAATGTAGACTAAATAGTGGTTACCATTTCATGTTCTTCATTTTGAAACTAATCTGTTTTACAAGGTCATCAAACTTGATGCAACGGTCACCATCAAATACTCGTAATCAGAGTGCATCATACAGTTGCTAGTGAAAGTTTTTTTTCTCTGTTGATTGAAAGCAACTACTCAGGAAACAGTCTGCTACCTACTGTCAGTCAATAGTGAAGCGTATATGGAATGTTTTGTGTGAAATTTGTATGAATTACCATTTGTATCAAGATGATAATAAATATTGTACCATCCTGAGTACATCCTATCGACTTATCAGTGATGTCTCGAATTGCACCGTTACATTGAGTCATTCTTAAAAACTAGTCAGAACTGAGAAATAGATTAAATGTTGTAGCATTCTAATTCAGGAAAAACCTTTTGCTGATCTCCTATTGACATTGGTTCAGCAGTTACAGCAATTCACTTTCATTATCAAACTGAATGTTCAAACTGCGCTGTATATATCTCATTTTGGTAAACTGGGTAGCACTATCACTAACCACAAATAAACGTTTCCTTCAAGAATAAGTGCACTAACGTGGATTCGGTAAATGAGTTAGTCGTTTAAAAGTGCACTGATTAGAATCCAGTGCAATATGAAGTTACTTAATTATCAGTCGTCATCACTAGGGTTATACTTAGATTAATTTGATCCGACAATTTTATCTCTATCTGCTAATTGGGTCATGGCAACTTGAACTGATGTACGCATGTACCAAGTTCTACATTGTATCTGACTGATTTAAATTACTGTCTATATTGTATTTCTTTTTTAGATCTCACTCTAAATCCTTTACGGACAGATATCCATGTAAGACGAGACAAGATTGATTAAATCAATGCATCTTCTATTATTTTCTCCTGTTATCAAGTCTACTGTACAATTTCCATGATAATAGTAATAATAATTATGCATTGACTATTTACTGTTGAATAACAGGTCTTCCGACAAATAGACATTCCATTAAATGAAAATTTCCTTACCTTTCATTACCTTCTTATATCTTATTGATTCATATAAACTATTTCTCTGATTTGTTTTACTTCATTTGTACAGATTATTAACTTTAACACATATACATAGTACTACTTAATTACACACGGTTTTAACAGGTATGATGATGCATTTTCTTACTAATATGTAACCACTTATACACCTTTTCAATGTCAATCTCCGTACTTATTTTATCTGTATGTAAATAGATGGTTATTTTGTGTCATGCTATTAAATGCTTTTGTTAATGACTAATTACATAGTACTTAGCTTCTTATATTGGTTGCATAATATTATAAATGAATATGCATACTTCATTTTTATCTGTTTATTGAAAGCAGATTATTCTACTTCCCATCATGTTTATCAATTTTTTTTTAAAAAAGAAATAAAACATCTCATTTTTGTCATTAGTTATATTATGTATGTTCTATCTTGACATTGATTTGGGCTGTTTTGATAACACAATAGTAACCTAGAAATTAATGCTGACTAATTTTCACTTATCCTCGATTGCATTCTACACTAATTACCTCGGTTTGTCTGAAGGTAGTTGTTGAATACCTCTGAAGTTTACTCATATTTCCATTATGTATAGTGTAGTTATCCAACTTGACATGTGTTTATTAAGAGGCTATTTTTTTTGTAACTCCTCCGACAGTTTTGTGAAACACCGATAATTAAATGCAAACCTTCAGTCGTCCTATGTTATCTTTCTAAGACTGCTTATTGTCAATGGGATAGCAGTATGCATAAGATTTCTGAATTTTATGCTTGATCTTCAGGAGATAGCGTTCAACAATGCTACAAATATTGTACGTTGATACTACAATCAAGATTACATCCGTATTAAAAACTAATGTCAGCAGTGTGAGTCATATTGACGGACCTGACAACGGCCTATAACTTGACAATATAAAATCACTATCCGGCAGCACTTCCTCGTTTCCACTTGAAGTTATCATAAATGATTGAATGTCATAGAACAACTGACCTTTGGGAGTATTGAACTTACTGGAACTTAAAGACGAAGAGATCACATATATAAGTTTTGTTTAAAATAATATACGTGGCGCTAAACACACTGTCGTAATATTTTACTAAATAAGTGGTTTTCACCACGGATCAGCATTAGCCCAGATACCAATGAAAACCACTAAGCACAGAGCGGTGTTTAATTATAGTATGAGCCTACAGTAATTTACACGTTCGACTTACCAAGTCGGACCCATAATCTCACAACGAGCACTTAAAGTTTGGATCACTTGGATAGGACCTATGGTTTATATTTCTAAATTCAATCAGTTCATGGAATAAGTGCTAGATCGACTAACCAGTTTAAAATAAGATAAAGAATAACTCAATCGAAACAGCGCTATAATCCTAGATTTTTTTTATTTGTTTAGTAATAAGAGACAACAAGGGAAAGAAGTTTTATCGCAGACCTAGTTGACGGTAGGTACTAAAGTACATTCAGGGAGGTTTTAGATAAAAAATTATTCGGGAAGCAGTTTCCAGTGTTACAGGTGATTAGTGATCATCAAATAGTAGCTTAAGTACTCTGTATAGAGCCAGATTATTGTGCTCTAATAATACCCCTTGAATGCACAAACCGAGGTACTTGAAATGGTGTTCAAACTTGTGAAATAATGAGCGAAGGCTTGTTGTTTAGTACAATAAGTTCGCTACATCTCGAAGAGAGAAAACATAACAACACCAAAACTCGAGATCAGATCACTACTTAACTGTTTTTATAAACAATATAGGGTCAGGGAAATAGTTCGAATTTACCGCTGCAATGCCATTAGTAACTACTATTGCACTTACTGAGATTCTGTTGGCTAGGTTTAAAACTAAGCATCTCTTAACAGTTATTAATTTGTAGAGGAATTATCCTGTTACCACCTTTATAAATCAAGGCCTTACTCAGATAAATCGTGGAAAGTCGGATAAAATCATGTGGTATCTAAATAAAGTGTCATTTTACTTATTAATCATGTACGTCACCAATCAGATGCCCGTGAACCACATATTTTTTACGTAGGTTAGTGATACTAGCTGGCTTCTAGCGTCATATTATTATGCTAAAGACTTCAGACAACTTAGTGATTTAATGGGTTGGTTAAGTAATTATCTTTAATATCTTGCCTTTAAACCGAGCCATCACTATGCGATGGATACACTGGTTCAGAATGTACAATAATTATGAAATACATACTTCATCATTAGTAGTATCATGTATCTAGCTGCTGAACTTCATTACCATATTCACTGACATATAAGAATTACACAGTATGAGCTACAATTAATTCCGCCCACCCAAAAAAATATGTTGAAACTGTACGTTTAGTTATATTTAAATTACAGAAGTAGCGTACCAATAAGTAAACAATTGGCATTACGATTACTTATTCTTTCATTATATATGAATAAAAATGAGGTAAGCATAAAAACAAGGAGAAACAACGAAAATATTAGTTTGATACAGAAAACTGTTCAAGTTTATCGCAACGTATATCACATAATTTAGTTCCATTGGTTTTATTTCTATTAGAAGTCAGAAAGAAAGTTGACCAAAGGAAATATAAAAGCAAAGGAATATAAAACAACTGACGATAAGTCTAATAAATTAAAGTTAAGCATAGAAATCAACAGATACATTTTTTACACCATTGAATATTTCGGCGTTTATAAATGCAATGTATTTGTGTTTGCTCGATAAATAGGATAATTACTGGTGGTGCTATTACTACTGCTACCGTTATTTTTGTTACTGTCGGATAAGTGATAAGACAGATAACATTCGTTAGGATTGAAACTTGTTGATGCAAAGGAGTGTGGATTAGATCCCACTGTTGGGTATGTAGATGCTAGAATTGGATTAACACGATTTTTTGATGATCCAATTGACTCATAACATGAATTTGATGAACAAACCTCTTCTGCATAATTAAACACCTGATTATTTGGTGAAAAATTCCTATTCAGAGAATGGACGCTGTGCTTCGGAGAAAAAGAATTTCGTGCACCATACAACAGTTCATCACTAAACATACGATAATTCCAATTGACAGGAGGTAGGTGTCTAAGTTCATCATACGAAGTAGATTGGTTCAACCAATTAGAATCTAATGGTTGAGTGTAGGGTAAGTTATAACCAGAAGAATGACTCAATGTCTGTTGTTTAGTACTAAATGACAGGTTACCACAGCTCCAATGTTGTTTCGCTTCAGCACCATTGTAAATAAAAGGAGTTTCATATGCCGTATGATTTGGTTGAAGTGTCGAAGATTGACATTTGGTTTGGGGAACACAATTACTACTCCTACTATCACTATCTCTAGGCCAGTTATCCCATAAGCAATCATTAAACATAATTGGTTCACAATTCAAACCTGGATCTGCATATGTAGGAGGCGGGAATATTGGTTCCTTGGAATTACAGGCTAAATGATTATCATTATTCGTCGGAATACTGAAATTATTCCACAGCTCCTCTGGTAAACATTGGTTTACGAAATCTGTTTGTTTTGGTAATGAATGATGGATTGTGCCTAAATGTTCGACATGAGACTGTATAGCAAAAGACTTGCCGGAGAAACGTGCAGATTTTGCTAACTAAAAAATAGATACAGAGTTCGAAGTGTAAAAACAATTATTTACCTGTGTATTAGTTGTTCGAGATTTTGCAATCCTCTTGGTTCTTTTTACATTTTTATCCGTAGCCTTCAAATGAGCCATCAAAGAGTTCATTAGCTCTTGGTTTTGACTAATATAGTTGCTAACAGCTTCACAATGCCTAACTGATGCCAGTTCATGATGTGATTGGAGATTTAAGACACGTTGTTGGAAACGATAAACCTGTGCTGAGGCCATTAAACCTTTTGTTTATTCAAAGCAATTTGATTAAATTGAAAACTTAGAGTCTGAAATGTCAGATAAATCAATAATTCGTAAACAGTAGTGAAGTAAATATATTAATTCTAAATTAGTGTTATAATAACTAGTATATGCCCCAAGTTAAATATATGTGCCGTCGTTGCACAAACCATGCATTACCTAGTTCAGTATAATAAAGAATAATCAATACGAATTCACAATATAACTGACTAAACTTCGCTTATTGTTAAAGGCTTTAAATTTAAATTATACCACATTCCAAGCATTAGTAAAACATACCAGAGATTAAATACTCTTACTTGTATGCATACTTTTGAAAGCTACCATTTCCGTAGAGCAGCAATATTGTAAAACCTATTATATTGTTTGCTAGTAAGCACAACAAGTTCGAGAACCAATCCTAGTAACTCATATTTCATGATGCAATGAACAAATTAATAATTTAATTAGAGGAGATTAAGCCTAATTTGAATAAAATATTAGATGGGAACCAAGATCTGATGCTAAGAGTTTCTGAGTTATATTACGACTCCAGCCAACACTGAACGAAGGGACGATAATAATCGGACAGTTGGTGATCCAGTTGTTCATACTGAGGGATGCCCTGTAATCTGTAATGACAGTATAAGTCATCAATTAGAATCAATCTTTTCGATAAGGGTAGAGATACGAAATGTTAAATGTCATCGATGCTACCTTAACATTAACAAAACAGGATGTTTTCCCACAAATATAATGAATCGGCTAGCGACCTGACAATTCAGAACTCTTGAGTAAAAAGAAGAGGAACTGAGGCTAAAAAAGTGAAACTGTGAACTAATTTATCCTTGATGCTTAACTTGATTTAACTCCGCCTGTAGCTGTCCTAGAGTAACAGAAGGTCCCAAGCCCGGGTAAAGGAGGAGAGTTGGGCATGAGGCTAGCATTCCCATCCGGTAAAACCCAAGCTAGCTAAAAAAAAACGTTAACCAGATTAAACAAGCTAAACCATTTAAACTCTGCCCTGGGAATGAAAAGACTGTTTATGACGCCTAATGATGAAAGCTGAAATTCTTCGGAAGTCATGAGGCCGATGCCCCCCCCCTTCTAACAACCATAGCAAATATTTTTATAGGTACATGGAATGTTCGGACAATGTGGGAGAGCGGGAAGACAAATCAAATAGCTGCAGAATTGAAGAGATACAACTTGACAATACTCGGAATCAGCGAAACCCATTGGACTCAAGCTGGACAGAAAACATTGGCTTCGGGAGAGATGCTGCTATACTCTGGCCACGAGGAGGAAAATGCTCCTCACACCCATTGAGTTGCTCTGATGCTGTCCAAAAAAGCACGTGATGCACTTGTGGGATGGGAACCCCATGGACCCAGGATCATCAAAGCATCTTTCAAAACAATGAAGAAAAGGATTACAATCAATATTATCCAATGTTATGCACCAACCAACGACGGCAACGACGAGGACAAACGTCAGTTCTACGATAGACTGCAATCAATTATAGCAAAGTGTCGAGGAAAGGATCTGACAATCCTGATGGAGGACCTCAACGCCAAAGTCAGAATGGACAACACCGGATATGAAGAAATCATGGGACGACAGGGACTGGGAGAAAGAAATGAGAATGGTGAAAGATTTGCAAACCTATGTGCTTTCAATAAATTGGTTATAGGTGGTACAATATTCCCCCCCCACAAACGAATACACAAGGCCCTCTTAGCACATACACACCAACAAATGCAAGCAATGACAAACAGTGTAGCAGCAACCTCAGCATCAGTAGGCCTGAACATACATAAGGGAAAAAGCAAGATTCTTAAATACAACACAGGGAGCACCAACCCAAATGAACTTGATGTTGAAACTCTGGAAGAAGTAGATACTTTCACATACTTTGGGAGCATCATCGATGAACAACGAGGGTCCGATGAAGATGTAAAGGCAAGGATTAGCAAAGCCGATGCAGCATTCCTACAGTTGAAAAACATACCGCACTCAAAACAAATATCAACTAACCTCAAAGTCAGACTCTTTAATCCCAAAGTCAAGACGTTCCTGCTGTACGGAGCTGAAATTTGGAGAATTACTGCAAACATCATCAGGCGGGTACAAGTATTTATAAACAACTGCCTACGCAAGATACTGAATGTCCGTTGGCCGGAAACCATCAGCAACAAATTACTAAGGGAGAGAACAAACCAACTTCCAGCCCCGATAGTACATAAAACTTGTTAAGTCTCTTTACTCAAACACTATTAGTCGTGTCAGAGCATATGGCGAACTGTCATCTGAAGTTGTAACATCAAGTGGGGTCCATCAAGGCTGCCCACTTTCCCATTCTTGTTTAATTTCATAGTTGACATACTGTTGGAAATTACACCTTCATCGTCTGACTTTTCAGGAATTGATCTCCTACAAGGGGGTCCACTTATTGACTTAGAATATGCTGACGATATAGTCCTATTTAGCGAAGACGCTGATACGATGCAAAAACTTTCAACAGCAATAAGCTCCAATGCAAGCATGTTCTGAATGCGTTTCTCCTCCTCTAAATGCAAACTATTGCTCCAGGACTGGTTTTCGTCAACACCTGAACTAAAGATAGGGAGTGAAGTAGTTGAGCACGTCGACCACTTCACTTATCTTGGAAGTTTGATTAGCCCTAATGGGTTAGTCTCTGACGAAATCTCAGTACGAATTCAAAAAGCTCGTTTGGCTTTTGCCAACTTACATCACCTATGGCGTAGACGAGGGAGAGTGTACTGCGCAACAGTTCGCTCTGTCTTAATGTATGCGTGTGAGACGTGGCCATTAAGGTTAGATGACACTCGAAGGTCATTAGTTTTTGACCATCGATGTCTACGAAACATCGCTCGCGTTAGCTGGGATCACCGAGTAAGTAATAACGAGATTAGACGACAGGTGTTAGGAAAATGTGGTAAATCAGTCGATGAGGTTGTGAATCTTCATCGACTGAGGTGGTTACGACATGTGTTGCGTATGCCCAACCACCATCTGCCTGGACGCACGATGTTGGCTGATATAGTCACTGACTGCTAGTCTGAGTCGTGTCGGTAGCTGCAGAATACCTGGATGGGGTCTTCGCAATTACCGTAACCAGTGGCTAGAAACACTGAGTGACATGGCCCAGAATCGGTCACAATCGTGCAGATGTATTCATTCATTGTCCTCCCCTAAATCATGAGCTTTAAATTACTCCATAGCTTTCTTTCTACGCCTCGTGAACCATATTCTATATGTTCACACTCCTTGTTACTATTATTATTGTTTTATTTAATTTAATTAACTTCTACTAATGGTGGTGGTTTTAATCTTGCGGTGCCATGGTGGTATGGCAACTTGAACCGATGCACACATGTGCCAGGTTCTATGTTGATTGTACATACATGCATACAACTTCCAGCCGAATAGGAAATTAGGAAAAGATGTTGGAAGTGGATAGGACATACATTGCAGAAACCATCAGACTGCAGTACGAGACAAGCATTAACATGGAATCCTGTTGGGAAACGAAAAAGAGGAAGGCCAAAGAACACGCTGCGTCGAGAATTGGAAGCAAACATTAAAAGGATAGACAGCAACTGAAAGCAGCTTCAAAGGATTGCTCAGGGCATAGTTCAATGGAGAATCCTGCTGAGCGGCCTATGCTCCTCAGTGAGGAGTAACGGGCGTAAGTAAGTTTCATCATCATCATCAGCAGCAGCAGCAGCAACGTAGAACCGGGCACAAACGCCTGTAGGTTCAAGTTGCCATACCACACTAGCACTACGAGAATATTGAGGTAACGTATAGACAGAATACAAGAGGGAAGAGTAAAGTAAAGAAGTCTAGAAAATAACAATAGAATTTAAGATCTAGATGAGGTTAAAGAGTGAATACTCGTGCGCCACTGTGACTGATTCTGAGCCATATCGCCGAGTGTCTCCAGCCATTTGTTGCGATCATCACGCGGACCCCAACCAGGTAGTCTACATCTACCAACATGGCTTAGACCAGTAGTCAAGGACTTCATGGACTTACTTACTTAGTAAGTAAGTTTAATTTATTCAAGTCTTTAGCACTAAACGAAATAGGCTAAAACGAGAAAAACGTTACGACTTTTAAAAACGTCTTGTAAAGAACCCTAGGCCATAATTATATTCGCCAGTTATTCTGAGAAAGTACCACATAGGACATCCGATATCAATTGTTAATTAGCAACAGAAAGTTGTCTTAAGTTATCAGGCATAGGTGAACTAGTATTCCGGGAACATATTTCAGGTTATTCTCTCCCAAGACACCTACCAGCAGACAATTTTCGGACAAGATTGAAGCATTATGCAGTCAGTGCTTTAAGTTGTGGCACCATTAAGAAGAGAGACAGGGAATCAGATGGTTTGTTACTTGATTATTTAAATCGCCAATTCAATCAGATAATGAAATAAAGTTACCAATCCAAAACAACTTTGACGAATATATTCAACAAAACAAATGACTTATTTTATGAATTATTGTAAGAGTAATGATTACAAAGCGGGAAAAAACGAAATCTAGAACCACCTTAGGTGACTAATTACTTGTGAAGTTATGAATAAGAAACACCCAGCACAACATTTACATTATTTGTGAAGATATATATCATTACCAAGGTTAAATTTTATAATTCCAAATAAATTGAGCATTGGATAGGTTGTTTATAGAAATAAGTGATATATATTTGTAAAGTTTCAATGGATAGAAATATTAATTTCTATTCATTGGAATTTTATAAATATATATCACTCATTTTTCAAGAGACATATTTGGTGGCAAAAAATTAAAACTATCTTTAACAGTCTCAACAGCCTGGGACTAATTAGGCATAAATCACGACTCTGTAGCATTACACTGATAGCAATTATTAAACATGGATTAGTAACTGGTGAGAAGCATAGACAACTCCAACTCTAGTTTGTAAAACATGAACCTGTCCTCCGATTTTAGCCATAACCACTAGTAAGTAAAAAAAAGACTAAAATGAGCAAAACTCCTTATTCTCACCACAATGAATAGGGGATATAAATATATATGCATATGAGTGAATTTTTCTATTCATATATCAGTGTACAGACTACATTTACTTGTATTTCATCAACTATTAGAGTGCTCATAAGTGTACCACAATATGATTACTTAAAGAAAGAACCATGGATTCAAAGAGGAAATACTGTCATTGTGAGGATATTTTAAATGTTTGGGTGTCGATATTTGAACACTAATAACACTTATGATGTGCCAGAATATTCTACGGGCAAAGTAAGAAGTATGAAATAATGGACACGAATTGTCAAGTAGCTTCATGATTCTACATTATCAAATCTACTGTTATACAAACTGCTACATCTGAACCTCATATACAATTAGTTTGTGAAGTTGTTGTAAAAGGTTACATTCAAATTCCGTAATACATAACACGAGATTCGAACTATAAAAATACGCGGTATGTAGGTTGGACAGATTTAGCTTTTGAAAAAAATATACTACTGATGGTGAATTATCAGAAAAAGACAAAAGCATCCTTACGAAAGATTTACACAACCCAGATATCCAATGTTTATAGGACGAGCTATTTTGGCTGGTCGGTGACCTTGCTGTTATGCAAACACCAGTTGTTACATTTATAAATTTGTGTTCATTAAGTAGTTATGTGAAAATTTTTTATAAATTATTTTCTGTAAAATTTTCAATGTAACCTTCGAACCTTATGATCTTATGTCACATGTTGGGCTGCGTTCACTAACTCATATAGTTATAGGTACTGTTGTGTTTTACATAAATCGTTTGCTTTAAGGGATAGTTCTCGTCTGTTAGCCGTGCTTAATATGGATCACAAGTCGTATTTGCTAATGAGAAAATACATTTTATATGGCTTTAGACAGGCACTTTTGTACTTAAGCATCGATCCTTACTTAATTTTTTGAAGAAACCAGGCTAACAGAAATTATTTATAAAAAAGTTGAAAAAACGGTATGGATGCTTAGTTTTATTTTGCATCTACTGCATTTACTTCTACAACAAGGCCAGAGAGGGCAATACGTAAGGTCTTTGTAAGTGATGCACAGTTCTGTAATGTGGTGAACGACCTGGCGAAATAGATGAAAGTGGTGTGAACGGGAATTTTTTGTAGTTTCATTATTTCCTGGTATAGAGTCTCTCTTAACCTTATGGAACAAGCCCTCGTGGATGATTAAATGGATGGTTACCCAGTGTTTGTTTATAGACAAGTGTCACAATTCCTGCAGTTATTGTAAATGCTGACCACTACTATTTCAAAGTTTTATGTGATAAAAAATGAGCAGGCGAAAGTTTGTTGAACCTTAGTTCCCTTGTTCCTTTTTACGTAACTGTTATTAACGATAAAGATCGAACTGCCAAAATAAAATAACAACTCTAAGTATTTTTTTACTGTTATTCTAAGGCCAAACAAATCGAACATTTCTCAGTATCCCATTTTGTTGAACAAGAAGTACAGTGCTTACAAAATATAAGCTTTGCTCCCAGTCATTTTTCTCTTGGTTGTAGGCTGCAAAACTTGATCTTACTTCCTATGGTAACAACTCACTGATAGCATTGACTATCATATATTCATACTTTCCCACTGGACTTGTTTCCATACATACTTGAAGTTGCACCCGGTATATGACCAAGTTACGTTTGGATTACTACCAGAGCAACTTCTAACGATTGAACCCACTCTTACGAATGAGAAGAAATCAGAAAGCAATGAAGGATGGAAGAGAAGTTATATTTGATCGTGAATGGAGCGGCAATGGGTTAGCAACGTCTAGGCTGGCAAACTAGAGAGGGTTGCTTGTTTCGATACGGCGTGGCGAGCAGTGGTAGTAATGCGTGACCGAGCGCCTTCAACTTAGTAGTGTCCGCTAAAACAAACATGGTCAGCATCAATGTCGAAACCTATGTAACTATTTATTTTGGGGATTATTTACCGCTACATACTTATCTAGGAGTAGCTTACAGGAAATAAAGTATTCTTTTAATCCGATATTCCATTAAATTCTTTCTAAAGCAGTACCAGATGAATTCTGGAAGATCTGTTAGGATGAGTTGTAACGGATTGGTTGCTGAGTTATTTAGATTGGTTGTTTAATGATACTGATCGCTTTGAAGTTGTTGAAGATAAATGAATATTACACTGCGTACATAAGCATTCAGGTGGGAAGAAAAAACTGAAGACTTCTAGTTGTGGGAAGCCTACAGCAGAGTCATTTCACTTCAAGTAGTGTGAATTAATTACTCCACCTGGGATCTTCTTAAGGTTACTCCTCATCCCAAGCCCGGATAAAGGGGGAGGATTGGACATAGGGTTAACAACTGTATTCCGTAAAAAAAAAAACAATTTTGTTATTAAAACGCTCAATAGACTAAATCTTTTTAACCAATTTAACTTTGCCCTAGAAGTTGGAAGGTTTTCTTTTCGGAGATTTGTGACGTTCCTTGGTGAAGGCCGAGTCTCGAGGTTGAAGTCCCTTATGACAACCATGGTAACAATTAACACACGTACATTAAATGTTCGTATAATGTGGGAGACAGGAAGAAGCTTGCAAAACAAGTGAAGAAATGCAAAAAATATAGCCTGGAGATACTTGGAATTAAACGAAACCCATTGGTTACAAGCTGGACAACAACGATTAATCTCAGGGAAAAGTGCTTTTACACTCCGGCCACGAAGACGAAAATGCCTTACACTTAAAAAGTAGTACTAGTGTTGTCCTACGAGGCACGGCAAGCGATTATAGGATGGGAAGCTTGTTGACACAGGATCATCAAAGCATTATTCAGGGCAAAGAAAAAGGGGGTTGCAATAAATAAGATCTAGTTTTATGTGCCCACCAACAACAGTCATCAAGGCGACAAAAGACCAGTACTTTGAGAGCCATCAATCATTCGCAGAGAATGCTCAGCTAGGGACCTGACCACTCTGAGAGAAGGCATAAACGTCAAGGTTGGGATGGAACATACCGGATATAAAGACATCATAGGACGACATGGACTAGGAGGATGGAATTAAAAGGGTGACATTCGCAAACTAATGTACTTTCAACAAAATGACTATAGGTGTCACCATATCCCCCCCCACAAACGCATACAAAAAGCTACGTGTGTTTCACCGTACCGATCAAGTACTGACCAAATTGCTACTCTACGCTTCTTCGTTTAACAACCAATTGGTTGGAATTCACCATTTTGCATCAATTTACTTGATCACGAAAAAACATTCTACAGTGTGAATGGGATTACATTATGGGGTCTTCTTTAACATTATGGTGTACCCAAGAAGATAGTCAACATCATACAGGATTCTTATGACGGGCTACACTGTAAAATCGTCCATGGGAGTCAACTCACAGATTCATTCGAAGCAAAGACCGGTGTCAGACAAGGCTGCTTACTCTCTCACTTTTTCTGCTGGTGGTTGATTTGATCATGAGAACTGCTACATCTTAAGGTAATCTTGGAATACAGTGGACAACATAGATACAACTAGATGACTTTGACTTTGCAGGTGAACTAGCTATTCTACCTCACACAGTAACAAATGCGGGTTAAAACGGATAGTGCAGCAACAGCATCGGCAGCAGTAGGCCTCAACATACACAAAGGGAAAATAAAGATCCTTCGATGCAAAACAACAAACACTAACCCAATTACACTTGTCGGAGAAATTCTGGAAGATGTATTAACCTTTACATATTCGGGTAGCATCGTCGATAAACAAGGAGGGTCTGATGCAGTTGTGAAGGCACGGATTGGAAAAAAAGTGGCAGCACTTCCATGACTGAAATGATATGGAATTCAAATCAACTATCAGCCAAATTAAAGTCGACATTTTCAACACAAATGTGAAGACATTGTACAATTTGCCTCTTTTAAAAATTCGAATAAAACAAGAACGACAACATTTGCAAAATACTTTGAATTCAATGTGTTTCAATGCATTTTCACCAGTTACATACATTCTATTTATTTTGCATAACCCAAATTATTAATGCACATGTTGATTTTGTCAGTTGAATTGGTTACCAGATGACATTAGATTTTCTAAGTAATGGAACTGTAGAGTGGTTGAATTTTGAGTATTCATAAACAGATTAAATAAATATTCTAGAGTTTAATTATGTAATATGAAAAAATATTAAAAATGTAACACAAAGGGTCAAGTACGAATGAGAATTCCGGTCAATAGTTGAAAGAGTTTGGTTGTGTTACTATGAATACTTTACTGTTGTGACTACGTGGAGAAAATGAATAAGGCAGAAAAGTAAGAATGTCAGTTCTAGTGATTTTTTGGAGAATTCTAGACTGAGACTGTTTGCAGTATGCCTCAACCACGGAAATCTTTGGCAAACGACGAAATATTCGTCCTTGCAAACTACATACCTATAATATTAAGACTTAACCATAACCCTAAATTCAATGAGAAATTTGCGATTTATAATGAATTGTTCATAAGTAAAATTGAAATATTATGCACGATATGTTATTTTTATATCGTCAAAAGACTTATGTAAGTAATCCTTGAATTCTCTAGACTTAATGTCACGATGCATTTCATATGTATATTCATGTAAATGACTCCATAGCATTCTTCCTTGTGATCCAAAGTACGGTCGCAAGTGACAACTAACTTGGCTCCACATTAGTTCGATATTGATGGATCGACGAACTGTTTATCATGCACTACGATTCAGTGTGAGTACTCCATGCTTGAAAGTAATTCATAAGGTTTTGACAAGTCTGGACGGAGACATGTGATTGGCTAATATTGTGTGTCTGACATACGACATTGATCAGGCTTTATGTATATATACCTTGTGTATTATTGGTTATAATATATTCGTGTGAGTAACAAGTGGGCTTCTTGATAATCGGTCGGATCTTGTGTCTGTGCAATAGACTAAGGCAAGGCTGGGTGTTAGCAATAGGCAATACCTCGGCAGATAATAGAATCGATAATAATTGGCCAACTCGGCACATTCAGATATAACAGTGGCGACGGAGGTTTAAAACGAGAGAACCTACGTCTGGTCTAACAGCAGTGACGGTGACTGAAGGCTGAGTTCAAATTTTTCTTATTGTGGAAGGTTTCGTACGTCATAATGAACGATATCAGGTTGTTATTGCAACAACAGAACTCTCTCATCGAGCTTATGGTCAAGAGTTTAGCTGTTTCACAGGATTAAAGCTCGGAGAATTCTATTACGACGTCGGATGCCGTTATGAACTCGATATCACCGTTTTTGTATAATCCTGATGACGGAATTACCTTTGAGATTTGGTTGAGAAAGTATGAGGACTTATTCATGAATGATTGCAAAGACTGGAATGAAGGATCAAAATTCAGACTATTACTTCAGAAGCTTGTTGTGTCTGAGTATGAGGGATATTGTAACTATATCCTCCCAAAGAAGCCTGCCGACCTACAGTTCACAGACACAGTTGAGTGTCTGACTTGCATGTTTGGAGATAGGTCATCTCTATTCCATACAAGATACAGCTGTTTTCAATTAGTCAAGAAACCCCACGATGACTATTTGACCTACGCCAGCCTTGTAAATGCCCACTGTGAGAGATTCCGACTGTCCGAGATGACCGCAGATCAATTCAAATGTCTTGTATTTGTTTGTGGTTTGAAGTCGCCAGCAGATACAGATGTTCTCACCCGCATATTATTCAGAATCGAAGCTGATCCGCATATAACCCTACAGTCTGTTTCTGAGGAATGTCAGCTGATAGTAAACCTGAAGAACGATACTCAGCTGATAGAGTGCCGAGACTCCATGGAAATTAATGTCTTGCATAAGTCCACGCCAGAGAAAAGAACTGTGACGAATGATCAAGTGATGCATCGAATGAATCGGAGGTTACGATGCTGGCGGTGTGGTGACTGTCACTTTTCCCGAGTTTGTCGTTTTAAGAAGGGTATTTGCTTTAGATGTGGCATAAAGGGCCACATCCAGAAATGTTGCTAGTCTACAGTGAGAAAAAATGATCGTTCCAGTGATTCCTGGAAGTCTAATGGCGTGAAATAGTGTCAAGACATTTCATGTAATCCCAATGTTAGACTGCAAACTCGAGGAGTGAGTTGCTCTTCGAAGAGAAAATTTGCGACACTTTATTACAGGAGTAAACCTATCAGGCTACAAGTGGATACTTGGTCGGATATTACTATGATCTCAGAGGCAACATCGGAAGACCAAAGTTGCATCCTACATCGCATAAAGCCAAAAGCGCTACTGGAGAAGACATAATTCTTCTTGGTGAAGTTCTGTTGGATTTTACTTTTTGTGGTAAATCTAGGTCTGGTAAATGCTTCGTTTCAAAAAATTGTAAATCCAATTTACTGGGTATCGATTGGATTAATAAATTTGGATTGATGGATATACCTCTCAATGTAGTATGCACTCGAGTAGCGCATGATAGAGTACAGCCCTATGAATCACACTCAAATGTCTTAGCCAAAAGATTAGTAGATATTTCTAAACGAACGTTGTTAAAATGGGAGATTGGTTGAGAAAGTATGAGGACTTATTCATGAATGATTGCAAAGACTGGAATGAAGGATCAAAATTCAGACTATTACTTCAGAAGCTTGTTGTGTCTGAGTATGAGGGATATTGTAACTATATCCTCCCAAAGAAGCCTGCCGACCTACAGTTCACAGACACAGTTGAGTGTCTGACTTGCATGTTTGGAGATAGGTCATCTCTATTCCATACAAGATACAGCTGTTTTCAATTAGTCAAGAAACCCCACGATGACTATTTGACCTACGCCAGCCTTGTAAATGCCCACTGTGAGAGATTCCGACTGTCCGAGATGACCGCAGATCAATTCAAATGTCTTGTATTTGTTTGTGGTTTGAAGTCGCCAGCAGATACAGATGTTCTCACCCGCATATTATTCAGAATCGAAGCTGATCCGCATATAACCCTACAGTCTGTTTCTGAGGAATGTCAGCTGATAGTAAACCTGAAGAACGATACTCAGCTGATAGAGTGCCGAGACTCCATGGAAATTAATGTCTTGCATAAGTCCACGCCAGAGAAAAGAACTGTGACGAATGATCAAGTGATGCATCGAATGAATCGGAGGTTACGATGCTGGCGGTGTGGTGACTGTCACTTTTCCCGAGTTTGTCGTTTTAAGAAGGGTATTTGCTTTAGATGTGGCATAAAGGGCCACATCCAGAAATGTTGCTAGTCTACAGTGAGAAAAAATGATCGTTCCAGTGATTCCTGGAAGTCTAATGGCGTGAAATAGTGTCAAGACATTTCATGTAATCCCAATGTTAGACTGCAAACTCGAGGAGTGAGTTGCTCTTCGAAGAGAAAATTTGCGACACTTTATTACAGGAGTAAACCTATCAGGCTACAAGTGGATACTTGGTCGGATATTACTATGATCTCAGAGGCAACATCGGAAGACCAAAGTTGCATCCTACATCGCATAAAGCCAAAAGCGCTACTGGAGAAGACATAATTCTTCTTGGTGAAGTTCTGTTGGATTTTACTTTTTGTGGTAAATCTAGGTCTGGTAAATGCTTCGTTTCAAAAAATTGTAAATCCAATTTACTGGGTATCGATTGGATTAATAAATTTGGATTGATGGATATACCTCTCAATGTAGTATGCACTCGAGTAGCGCATGATAGAGTACAGCCCTATGAATCACACTCAAATGTCTTAGCCAAAAGATTAGTAGATATTTCTAAACGAACGTTGTTAAAATGGGGAGGAGAAGCTATCAATGATGGTGGGAATGTTTTTTTAAAAAACTCGTGAATTCGACGTCGGTGACTATGTTCATGCACGTAATTACAGGCCTGGTAGGCCGAAATGGATCAATGGGACAATTGTTGCTAGGAGGGGCAGAGTGCTATATGAAGTAAGGGTTGTTGACATGGTGATAATACGACATACTAATCAACTGAGACATAAAAGAAATAATGATGGTCTACCCTTGCAAAGTAGAATTCCTATGGCAATCATGTATGACACATTTGATATACCACTACCTACGTCACCGCCTATGCGTCATCATATGGAGATAAATGAAGGTCAGAATGATATGAAGTGTAAACAGGGTAAGCTATTGCAAATTGATCCAAAAGCCAAGTCATATACTAAAGAAGGGAGGTGACATGTCTGGAAGGAGACATGTGATTGGCTAATATTGTGTGTCTGACATACGACATTGATCAGGCTTTATGTATATATACCTTGTGTATTATTGGTTATAATATATTCGTGTGAGTAACAAGTGGGCTTCTTGATAATCGGTCGGATCTTGTGTCTGTGCAATAGACTAAGGCAAGGCTGGGTGTTAGCAATAGGCAATACCTCGGCAGATAATAGAATCGATAATAATCGGCCGCCCCGGTGCGTTCAGATATAACAGGTTTGCAGTAGTTACTATATATTATTGTTTCAGGTAGGGTTTATTATTCCAACAGGTTAAGAATTGTAGCAGCCGATCTGTCACGAATCCCCCCACAGTGTCCTATTTTCAATGCTCTATCCCATATACCAAAGAGTCAAAAATATTAGAAAAAGGAACCACTTACCCAGTTTTCTTTAACTTGGCGTCCCCCGATTATATTTACACTTAAAAATCAATGCTTCGTCGATTTCGACTATTTTTCTTTGTCGGCCATATTGGATTTGTAAGAGAACTGATTTGCCAACACATTTCAAGGTAATATTTATGCCGCCGAATTGCCGCCTTGTAGTGACAATGTTTGGGTGTTTTATTTCAATACAATAATAACAAATATCAGCTTAACTATTTTCTATGTATAAGCAACGAACTGTTGTCATAACATTACAAATTGTTTAGTTGTTGTACTTATATTTATGTTGAACACATTGATTTGACTTGTAACAATTTTTAGCTTTTGACCTCACGTTCGGTAGTTGTTACCTAAATAAATATCCCGTCTATTCTTTATTCTGGCTTTTAATACACATCGGTTGTGTCAGTGCTTTGTCGATGTTTGTCAATGGAATAGCGAAGCATTTGAACATTGTACTGGAGTAACAGCCTTCTTTCAGTAGTGACATTTTAAGGACTCTTATCCGCCTATTCTACAGCCTTTTCAGAAACATTCGCGGGCAAAAATGAGTTTGTTCGGATGGACGTTTACACCGGCACTCAGTACGACGAAAGAAATTGCCATCTCGTGTTCGTCAGGTTTCGAAAGCTGTTATTTCCATAAAAGGAAATAACATTGATAATTTAATACTTTTCTTAACAATCCCATAGTTTGCAAACGAATAAGGAGATTTTTATCGTTAACATGCTGCTTTCAGGTGGATCCCTCTTGGTCTGGCCGGAAACGCTATGTCCACCGAGGACTTTACCAAGTTCTGCATTCACCAGATCTATAACTTTCTTGGGATCAGTGTTTCTCCCGACAAAAGGCTGAATAACACTACGACCTTGACATTGGCTATTCAAAAGTTGACCAATAAGAAATCAGCTCAGAACGGTTAGATATTGTTCTTAGAAACATCTCTCAAAATGAAGTATTTGCTAGTCAAATGTGTACAATAACTTCACATAATTAATAAATGTTTAAGGTTATCAAAGGGTTTTAAAGATTTGAAATCACAGTAACCTCTATATAAATACTCGTTCATGTGGCTATGGAGCATTTTTTACTGGTTTCTTTATATTTGGGAAGACAAATCTTTAATCTAGATTACGTGGCTTCTATGTTATTCGTGTGAATCCCTGTTGAGGGACTCACAAAGTATCAGCTGTAAATAACGACATGATGCATCCAAGTCTTGATGACTTGGATGACTTTAAATCATCTGCACAAATTGCTGTCCCTCGTTCAATATACTTCCTAATAACCAAAATTAAGGTAGATTTCTTCCGGTCAGAAATCCTTTTGAACTATCCTGTGCACAGATATCCATCCAAAGTGCCAAATATCAGGTGTAGGCTTTGATGTAAAAACTACCTACCGACACTATGTATGTTAAGTCCCCGATTATATTTCCACTTTCTTAGAACCATCTCACCGATCTCGACAATATTACCAACGACTCCCACGGACCCTTGCGTTCTTACTAATATCTCCGAGCATACATCTCTGAAGTACTGATGACACTGTACAGATGTAACTTTTGTGACATCAGCCATAGCTGCAGCAGCAGTTACTGGTGTCACTGATAACCACTGCATAACAAGAACCATTATCTGCTGCAGAGGGACTTTGTAATGTACGAAAAATAAATCAGATCTAAGAGATTTATTGAGCCAGCACTTGTGGCATCGAAATATTTGTTTGTCACTCATCTCTAAGTATTCGTTCAGGTGTATAGACTCACCATATAAGCACGTTTCATGAAGTAAGCTTTTTCCTGCAAATAGCTAGTGACAACATCCTCCAGGAAATTAGAGATCAAAGATCATCAACATTGTCAACTAGACTGTGCGCAATTACCTTGAGATGGAAAGTCGTCACCTCATTGGTTCGTCCCTATTCTATGGTTCTGCCCGTAAATCAGTTGTGAAGAAATGACATTTCAAACCGTCTACAAGTACCCGAGTGTCTTGATGTCTGTCTAAAGGACAGGAATTAAAGGCAAACCACACATTACCCGTTCAAATGTATTAAAGTGTCGTAATTTGTCACCGAAAGAATTTGGTGACACATTTCTTTCACTTGCCTCCAACTACCTAAACTAACCAACAGTAATCATAACAAGATTTTGGCGCGGTTTCCGATGGTTTCTGTCTTTAGTTATCTTGGGCAGAATGTATCATCAAGCATGTCCAGATGCGCGGTAAGACCAAGAGTACTTTTTTGTGGTAAACTCAAGAATTATATAATTTGTGAATTATTCTTTTCGAACTCTAACTTAATTAACCTATTTGTTATGTCCAATTTTGTGTTTGCTTTGTTTATTTCAACTTCAGCCATTTTTGCGTCATTGCTTTGGGCTGTTTGGTTATTTGTTCTAGACTGGGTGCCTACAATATTGTAAGTTCGTAATGGTACGTTTATAATATACTGCCTTCTTCTCCACCTATCACTGCCTTCTGATTCGTCCTTATTCATACGTGTGGATCTATTATTTAGTGTGGACAGGGAAGAGCTCATAAATGCTACAATTGGGAGAAGGCTGGGATTCGAATATTACGTTCCAGTAACTCTATGCCTTGTTATTAGAAGTGAGAACGAAGAGTAGATAGAGTATTTGTAAATGCAACAAGTGTCGAACGTCAGTTTCAGAGTTAAAAATTGTCAGACGTCAAATAAATATGTTCAATGTATATATGTGTATCAACTAAACAATGACAAGTGTTTTGACAACAGTTTAATCCATATACACGGGAAACTGTTAATTTAATATCTATAATTATCACATATAAATAAAACATTCAAAAACTGATACTGCATTAGCCCTCTTCTAAAATGTGATTACACATATAATTATTAATGATATTCATATTCGATTTCACTTGAGGAAGAGTGAATTATTAAAGCAAAATTGAATAGTTGTGATCGTTATAATGCTACTGATATACATGTTACGAGAAATTATTGTCGTTAAAACAAACGTGTGGGTGAAAGGTGTAAAACAAATTAATTATAGTCTGTAAAGGAATTATGGTAACAACTACTTCACAAGCCTATTGCAAAAAATAATAATAGTGGAATATAAACTATGCTTATATTCACTAAAACAGCAATAATATACTACAAACACTGGTTTATGAATAAACTGACAAACAGACGTGTATAACCCAAAAAGCATTTTCGTAACATGCTTTATGTAGTCTGAACATGACGAAACATGTATACAGGAATAAAAATAAGAAAAAAGGAAAAAAAGGTCAAGAGAATTAGAAATTAGTGCATACAAAAGATGTATCTATGATTAAAACATGCATGCAAATACATAAAATTCATAGATATAACGCTTCAGTACATAACGCAAAATTATATACGTGTATAGTTAATAGGATAAAGGGGGAAACGATTTAACAAATATTAATATGAATAGGGTGTTTTGGATAGCATGCATGTGTGCCAGAACGCGTGGCTCGTGTTGCCGGAGGTTGCTTCTGTGAAGTTTCAGAATGCTGTGGGGTTAGAGGCTTTGGTACAGTAGCGGAGTGTGTGGATTATGCATTACACGTAAGTACAACGTTATCATTGTTAACAAATACAGGTTTTAAACGACCAAAGCAAACCGTATCTGATTTCCATGAGGCCCGATCATGATAATTCTATCGTTTCTCTTCAGCACCTGATACAAGTCTTCATAAGCCAGTTGTAGGGGTCGTTGTACTTCACTCTTTTTAAAAGATCCATGCATAGCTTTACGTAGTTAGTTTGAATCATATAACTGCCGTAGTTGTCTTCTTGGTAACGATACCTTTATATTTCTTAGTTGTTGTCGAAGATGACGCAAGTAATTTGTTTGTTCAAGTTCAGTCTTGTTATTCTAAACGAAGAATTTTTTCGGCAATTTTAACGTAGTGCCGTAAACTGACTCTGATGTCCAATAACGAATATCCTGCCTTATGGTGGTTCGTATTCTTAGCAAAACTGTATCCCAGTTGTTGTTATTCATCGTAACTGTAAAGGCGGTTTTTAGTTGACGATGTAAAAATATAACTGCATCCGTTAGAGGGAGGTAACAGGCCGACTGCGTAGATGTGAATGTACTCAAATCAAGTATCAGGGTGGTGAAAAAACCGAATGCTGAGCTAGCATGTCGTTGAATTTTAATTGACTGACATGCATTTCACGATTGAGTCCAGCTGCGTACATAGCAATTCATATTTGGCTATATGAAACGCTGCCTGACCATGTTTGTTGTGGATTTCACTCGTGGGTGAGATATATTGTGTATGCTTTCAAAGACGCTACGTCTAAGAAGATTTGGTATTTATAGTCTATATCTGCCCGTTGAAACATCACAAATTATCTTCTTATTATCACTCAGTATCTCATCGAAAAATAAGGAGGGTGTGCGTAAGAAAACCAATCTGGCCAACTCGTCGCCCGATTTCTGTAACTGTGATAACGTATTACAACCTATATCAGCATGTTTAAAACTAATCGACGATACTCTGGTAAAAGCACCTGCAGCCTCTTTCCTCTTGCCTTTGATATACTGATTGTCGGACGTGAATTGTGAAATAAATCCGTGGTGTCAAATTTCCTTTGTGGTATATCAATCGTGATTTGTTGTAGAGGCTTTTGTCAACGGTTCGTTATCCGCAAAATTCATAAATGTAGCGCCTTCTGACTTACATGTGAAATGATTAATAGTGAAATACATGGCTAAAAGTTCTTAGCCGAAAGTACTATAACGCGTCTGAGTGTCATTATACCTTATGGGGAAAACGATAAAGGTTGACGCTGACTGTTAACACGCTGCTGAAGAACGGCTCTCACTGCTATGTTCGACGCGTCGGAACTAAGAACTAATGGTGCATTGTGGTCCCTTCGTGTAAGCAGCGTTACAGAACTTCAAATGTATTTCAATTGTTAATTGCTAACTCAGTCATAATGAACAACCTGGAGTGTCCTCTTAATAAGTCAGTTAATGGCTGGGCTACATGTAAACAATGTGATATGAAACGTCGATAGTAATTTATCGGACTAAAAAACTGGTGAAGCTTCTTAAAGAATTTTTGTGCAAGGTAATTGTTAATAGCTTCTACGTTTGCTGGAGTGGGTGCAACCCCAAGAGAGTCCACTATGTCCAGAGAACTGAGGTGAGATTTCACCGAATTCACACTTTTCAAGATCAACGACTACCTAATATGCGTTCACTCTTTTGAAAAGTTGTCACACATACCATAAGCGATCGTCCACAGTGGAACTAGCTACTAGAAAATCGTCACTTTATGCATGCATAAAGTGTAGTCCGCAAAGCACTGTATCGATGAACCATTTAAAGGTTTGTTCAGCGGTTGCGAATTCGGAAAGCATGCAAAGAAATTCGTAAGGCCTTAAAGATGTTGTAATCGCCGTCTTGCAGATATCAGCGGGTGCTACTGAGACTTGATAATAGTCTCTAAATGGATCAATGTCAAGTGAGCTAGCGCATTGACATTATCTAAAATTGTTTGGTTGAATTATCGTCTCTTGTTGGACCCCCAAAATTACCGCGTAGAATTGGTCGTGACGCTCTTGCGATGGAGAGCTAGTCAATATATGTCCGGAAGTACAGAATATTGTTTATTAACTTACTGGTTTAGACTTGCTTATGTTTTGTCAACGCCAGAGGACTTGTGCTACTGTTGTAAACGCTGTATTATTAGGTGTTCTGGCTAACTGGATAATATAAGCTTACAATCACAAGTGTTGTTACCAGTGATTTGGCTTCTGGGATCAGAATAACTTGTATTCTGAATGCTTACAATCGCAGCCAATCGAGGCTATTTAAATAGTTTACTTGACAATCAGGCTTAG
Organism: Schistosoma mekongi; assembly: GCA_034768735.1. NCBI lineage: Eukaryota > Metazoa > Platyhelminthes > Trematoda > Strigeidida > Schistosomatidae > Schistosoma > Schistosoma mekongi. The sequence goes on from CM068308.1 coordinate 2,966,076, forward strand.
AAAAAATCGTAATGTCGGACACACTATGAGCAGAATCTTCTATATAGGGAAGCGGATACATATCGGCGATAGTATTTTTTGTTCAAAGAACGATAAAAGCCACAAGGTCGCATCTTTTTGTTCTTTTTTAAGATCATATGTGGTAGGGACGCCCATGCATTGTTCAGGGGATGGATGACACCTAACTGAGGCATCTTATGAAAATCTGCCTTATCAATCGATATATGTTTAGAATCTAATTGTCGTTGACGAAAGTAGACAGGTAGTCCTGTTGTGTCTATGTGGCGTACTAAATCATCTCTTACCTCATTACCGCCATGCACCTCGACTAACAGCTTTGAGAATTTCTTTGGCAGTGCTAAATAAAGGCATGTTGGCGTCCGCTGTGCCACAACTAAAAATAAAGATAAGGGGATCTGTGTCTATTACTTTGACAAAACCGTTATGACAAACACTGATAATCTATGTCGCCTCACATCAACTAGCAAATTGTAGTGCTGTGAGAAATCGTCACTGATAAATGGAGCCATGACTTCTGCCATGATAAAATCTCATCTAGAAGTGATGTCCAAACCAAGGTTAAGTCCCAGATATCGACACTAATGTGTCTCGATTTTTGATGTGTTGGCCGCACGTAAGACAACGTTAGGGCCTACGTTTTTCTTTCCCAAGTCCTTGGGAAATACCACACTAACTTCAGCTCCAGTATCCACCAAAAATAATGCACCTGTATTTCTTTCAACAACGCGGAATAAAGGGCTGTTTAGCAAAGCTTTGGCAATCATGGCAGCCGTCACTAACAACCGATATTGTCGTTTTCCGAGCTATTTAATGCAAATGCATGTTAAGGCGCACTGTCTGGCTCTGTCTCCAAATTCGCGATGATACCAGCGAATACTTGCCGCATTAGCCCTAGCTGCAGAATATTGGCGTCTATCTGCGGATTTTCTCCACCTCCGATGCGATGAATATTGCCACATCTTCATGAAGCGCACTTCCCTGCATAATGCATCGATCTTCTTTTCCAATATGTCACGCCTGTCCATCATAGATGGCCTGTCGATACTTAGTACTGGCACGTTCATATATGCGATCTGCCATCGCCACGAGCTCGTCCAGGCCGACGATGCTATCCACGGCGGCTGAAATCTGTTGAATACTCGGTGGAAGTTTGCGGAGCCATAGTTTGTAAAATAATATCTAATGAGCAAATCTATCGTCTAACACCATTCGCATACAGTTTTTCAGTTGCAACAGGGTTCTGTCTCTCAACTGCAAGCTGCTAAACAGGTATCAGATAGTTTCGTAATCTGACAATGAGGTGACAGTAATATTTCACGCATCTACTGCCTCTTCTGGGAGACCAGTATTAAGGCAAAAAACATCCGTTTTTGTGATATTGAGTTATTTGTCTAAAAATAATTTTTTAAGATCATCCAAACCACAACACCTGGTCAGAAGACTTAAAAAGCGGAACCGAAAGGTTGATATTAGAAACAAACGGATTGTCATAATAAGTGAAAGTGATGTTGTTAGAAGACAAATTGTTGCGTAAAGGTTGTGAACAATGAAAATTGAGACGAAAATGTGTCGAAATAACTGATAAGAATAAAAATAATAATAATAAAAATAACACCGAAGTAATGTGATACTTGGTTAAAAAACATAAACAGAACAGGCTCACTCAAGACTAAGCTAGTTAAAGGAATGAAATATGTATCCACACAAAACGTCTAATATATACGTATACATATGAGTAGATCCACGAATACCAGTGCTGACTTAGCCGAAGAACATTAAATAAATGAATAAACTTCAATATGATGCAGCAAATATATTTTGTGGTAAAAACAGAAACAGTGCTGCTAGTTAGTATATACAGTCAAATCTATCCACAATAGTCGTGATGTTTATGCCGGGTCACCACTTCAGTGTGGACGGGCAGGAGTTGATGGGTGCCATTATTGGGAGAAGGCTTTGGTTCGAGTACTATATTCCAGCAACTCTATGCTTCGTAATTCCCTTGACTAACATTATCATAACACAGACATAATCGACATATATTAAAAGCCAAAACAAAGAGTAGATGGAATATTCGGTCACGCATCATCACCAGATATCACGGCATGGGATGAAATATTTCAATGAATATTTCATGTTAATTTGGTAAAATAACAAGAGTTGACGATGTGAGGAACGCTGGAGCATCAAATAGGAGGTCCAACACACAGCAAATAATTCCCTAAATAAATAGTTGCATAGGCTCTAGGCCTTAGTGCTGAACATGTTTGTTTTAGCGGACACGACTAGTTGAAGGCGTTTGGTCATGCATCACCACTAGATCACGACACGACGTGGGAAACAAATCTCTTTCCCTCAAGTTAGTCAGGCTAGACGTTGCTACCCCATTGATGCTCTACTCACGTTCAAAATATAACTTTTATTTCATCCTTCATTATTTGTACGTGTAGGCTTAATTGTTAAAAGTTTCTCTGATTATACGACAAACTTTACGTGGTTCCTAGTGGGCTTCACGCAACTTGGTCATATACATGGTGCACTTCAGTTCTGTGGAATATACGTTCCAATTCAAGTAAATTTGTATTAACAACGTTTCTTTCAGATAATGCAAGGCTTCTTAGGACAATATCTTAAAGTTTTAGTCCTAAAATGGCTATAATCAGATGCAACATAAATGTGACAAATAATGGTTACTTAAGGAATCGCTCAAAAGTCATACTATAGTTTCGTCCTACATCAATAGGTCTTTCACCATAGTTTAGTCTCGCCAAGAAACAATAAAAATTTAAGTCTAAGAGACTACTTATTTTCTATTGGCTTGTCACATAGGTATTGGGTCAATTGATAAGGCGGCTATTTTCGAGTAGGGGTCACACCTACTTTGCATGATGTCATCAGTATTAAAAAGCAAGATTTTAAAGCCATTCCTTAAGTAAGTATTTAAGCTACCACCGAAGTGCTGTATGTATTTCTTAGACACTTTGATTCCTTAGTCAGAACATATGTATGAAGGGACACATGATTTGGCCTAAAAATTGTTATATGGTCAAACAGCTAAAATGAGAACATATTCAGTCACAATTAATGTAGAGGCTTTAAAGAATACGTAGCTTAAGTTGTACGTCATGGGTATGACAATGAAACTAATAATAATAAAGGAACTTAAATAATCCGTAGCATTAATAAAGTGGATGACTAAACGTGGTTCCAGAAACTGATTGAAAATGTATAGACGAAGGGATACCAGAACTCAATCCCTGCTGAACGATAAGGAGTAACTTCATTTGCATCACTGATTGATCCCAAGTCATGTCACCCGACGTTTTAAATTACTTAACGCGGTTATCTGGTCGACCCTTACCACTTACAGTCAGAATTAATGAAATGGTGCCACACGCTGGTTTTTCGGTTTTTAACTTTCTGACAACCTAATACATCAGCGAACTCCCCTTAGAGGTAATAGGTGGTCGAGTATACGTGCCATATGTCCTAGCTAGTTTAATCGATGGAAATTTGCAACACCATTGAGAAATTAATATTATTAGTACATCCCTGCTAGTTTGTACTTAAAGTATTTCTCAGTCGCTTCTAATGGTTGTTTGCGTACCCATTTATCAAAAATCTAATTTAATGTAGGTTTACCAAGAATCTATCTTCAAACAAACTTCATATGAGTCTATTAAAAGGTATTTTGGAGTTAGAGGCATTGGAATTAGAAGAGAATGCTCTAATGGAACTTCTTGATCTACCTACCTGGTTACTTTTACGTAAAGCACACTGTACAAATGTCGTAGCCAAAGTAAGTTTGCTATTGGTAATCGTGAATAATCATTGAAAATATTTTTAGATACATTGGACAAAATTGAAAACTCATCCCGTCCTCATTGTAAGCACTCATATTAATCTCGTATTTTATATTCGTCATCTGCCAATAGAGTATTGATCACATCAGCATTGAATTACAAGCTCTTGATGAACCCCGTCCTGTATCGAATTCGCCTGTAGCTAATTATAGGTTTGTTTTTTATGTAAATTGACCAAATTCTTTTATCTCCATTTAGGAGTGAATCTGGTAAATATGGGTTTAGTGATAAAGTTATCGATGGGGTTACTATTCAAGTGAATTCAGTTTTTATAAAATTCTTTGCTCAAGCATTTCAAGGCTCAGTTGAAGTATGATTTTTAGTATTGATAAACGACAATGTGTTTGTTTTGTGATATTCTTGTGTCACTTAAGAGCTGTTTAGTTGTTTTTAGGTGGTGTACCTGATACAACATGCGTAGATTGACGCGCTGATATACACAATGACTAATTAAGCATCTGTTGCTATATTGTTAACTGGTATATAAAGATGTAACAATAATGAATTATTGATATCCTAAATGTGAAACTGTAGAGTCGTAGTTTATTAGTCAAAGGATTTGATATTTATTCATTGTGTTAGATGTTTAAATCCAACTACATTTGCTTGAAGGGCCGGTTAATACTACTAACCATCGAACAATGAATTATGATTCGGAGTAAATATGCCCGTAGTGGGAACACGAACTACGTTATATAAGGAACGGTTTGACGAGAAGCTATTCCGACTTGTCAATGCTTTAAATATTCGTATCGTTTTATTATGATTACCTTGTATCTTCTGCTGTCTAGGCTTCGTTAAAGTCACATAACACATACTTTTGTTTTGGAAACCTGAGCAGTGTCACTGATATTTACATATAATGAGCGTTTAAAAGCTTTATGCATTTAGTTTCTGGATGGTTTTGCGTTACTTTATTATCTAATTTATTTCTATTTTAGTGCTCATTAAGGAATGTTTAGATTATTTTTAAACTCTATTTCAAACTCATTTGTATGATTTTGTAGTACATTTCCGAAACAAAAAATGACTTACCTTGATCATTCTGATATGCGTATATGGTCTTTCACTTGGTTTGGAGGTTATATTTACTATAGTATATATGTTACCTATGAATTCTTACTGTAGGTCGCCACTCACCAGTTTGTATCATCGTTAATGTTGTGGCTACAGTTTTCCAGTAATTGCTCAAAATATATCAATCGTTAGGTTTGGCTATCCAACTACGGGATGTTTGATGTATATGAAAGCCGTTGATACACTACTACATTTATAATAATAATTGTTATTACTTGAGAAAGTTGAACTTTATGAGCAGAATGTTTAATGAACATGTCAGTCATATAATTATATACTTAATTTGTATTGACCAATATGACAAGGGGTAATTTTACACATATATATAGGTCATTCATCGTAAATCCTAATACTGTCTTATGAAAGAAACTGCGGAAGAGTTCAAATTAGTCTATAACATAAATAAATACATCTTGTTTGGTCATGACCCGCTTAATACTAAATCCCAGCATTCTTTAGTACATACGTTTCCTTCATTCCTTCCTGTTGAATTATATTTTCATGTCATTCTTGCATATTTAGCCTTGTCATGTTAATGTTGTGTAGTAATGTTGACCTATGCACATATTTGCGAGGTTCTACGTTGTTCACAATTGACTAACTGATTAGCTATTAAGTCAGATAGAGAAACACTTCAGTAGTCGAGTATTAAAATTTAATAGAATCCTACAGCTTTCCGTAATATAAATATTCTGCCAGTCTATCGTTTTAACAGGGTTGCTTCTTCCTCTACCTAATCAGTTTTGTCTTCTACTCGTATATATCATTTAAAAAATATATATACATAAACTTTACATCTTCCTTTTGATTATTTCCCCTCAGCTGTCTAGATTTTGCGCAGTGAGTAAATCACCGAACTGGCGAAACTGTTTACTAAATTTGACCACTCTAATATTACCCCAATATGATTCCATATTAATATTTAAAGAAGTGTCCTGGGAGTCGGCACGTATTGTAGCTGATGGTCTTCTGACTGAGCTGCGTGGTATACCAGTTAAATTAATTACAAATCAAGCTCGTGTGCGTTTGATAATGAAGAAGCGGTTATCGGGTAAGTTTACTAGCTTGTTTTATGGCTTTTAATACTACTTAAAGTGGTTATTTATTCGGAAAGATTACTGCATTTTTCAGTCATTGATGTTATTCGAGTGACAATATAGGGGTTATTGATTCATGTTGTTCACATTTGCATGTACAGGCTAACAGAACGCTGCCTTTAGGATTTTGAGTAGACTTATTTCCAATGACTGAAACTGTTACTAGGTCTTATTAATTAGAAAACAGGTAAGTGTAATTTTAGCGGAATTTCCCTGTTGGTTAGTTACGAGTATCACCCAATAAACCGTAATATCTACGATATCAAATTAATCGAAGGCAGAGGTACCTCGAAATTATATATACATACCAGTTGTATAATTGTGGTTATCCGAACTCAGCATCATAACGATAACACCTTGGCGTTTCACACAAAACGGACCGAGTTCGACTCTTCGTGTGACTCAGGTACATTCAGCTGAATAATCCCAGATGGGATAAAACGCTCATCATGATTCCCACTTGCTAGCCTCAAACCAACTTTATCCATACTTGTAAACTACCGCTGTATTGAGGCCATCCACTTAGGATGCACATATAACAACAGAGACTGATCAACTTTAATCTATAACAAATCAACTGGAGGATACAAATACGATTAATTTGAAGTGTCTTTTTAGTGGAATAGTATCGCTTATTGATTAGTTTTACCGTATAGTTTAATGTGTTCCTCAATGCCTGTTACTCCAAGTGGAGCATAGACCGCCCACCAGCATTCTCCAACCAACTCTGTCCTGGTCTTTCCGTTCTAGCTCTTCCCAAGTGCTGTTCATTCTCTTCATGTCTGTTTCCAATTCCCGACGCAATGTGTTCTTGGGTCTTCCTCTGTTTCTGTGGCCTTTAGGATTCCAAGTCAGTGTTTGTCTTGTGACACAGTTTGACGGTTTCCTCAGTGTGTGTCCAATCCATCTCCAGCGTCTTTTCCTAATTTCTTCCTCAACTGGAAGTTGATTAGTTCTCTGCCACAACAGGTTGTTGTTGATGGTATCTGGCCAACAGATCCGAAGAATCCTACGCAGACAGTTGTTTATAAATACTTGTATCTTCTGTAGGATGCTTTTCGTAGTTCTCCAAGTTTCAGCTCCATACAACAGGACTGTCTTCACATTTGTGTTGAAAATTTTGACTTTAATATTGACTGATAGTTGGTTTGAGTTCCAGATGTTTTTCAGTTGTAGAAATGCTGCCCTTGCCTTACCAATCCGCGCCTTCACATCCGAATCAGACCCTCCTTGTTTGTCGATGATGCTGCCCAAATATGTAAAGGTTTCAACGTCTTCCAGAATTTCTCCGTCAAGTGTAATTGGGTTAGTGTTTGCTGTTTTGTATCGGAGGATCTTGCTTTTCCCTTTGTGTATGTTGAGGCCTACTGCTGCTGAGGCTGCTGCTATATTGTTGGTCTTCTTCTGCATTTGATGATGTGTGTGAGAAAGAAGAGCTAGGTCATCTGCAAAGTCCAAGTCATCTAGTTTCGTCGATGTTGTCCATTGTATTCCGAGAGTGCCTTCACATGTTGCAGTCTTCATGATCCAGTCGATGACCAGTAGGAAGAGGAAGGGCGAGAGTAAGCAGCCTTGTCTGACACCGGTCTTCACTTCGAATGAATCTGTGAGTTGACCTCCATGCACGATTTTACAATGTAGTCCGTCGTAAGAATTTCGTATGATGTTGACTAACTTCTCGGGTACGCCGTAATGTCGTAGAAGGCTCCATAATATTCTCCTATCCACGCTGTCGAATGCTTTTTCATAGTCGATGAAGTTGATGTAAAGTGGTGAATTCCATTCAATTGATTGTTCAACAATGAACCGTAGAGTAGCGATTTGATCGGTACATGATCGATCTTTACGGAATCCGGCCTGTTGATCTCGCAGTTGGCCGTCGACTGGGTCCTTTAATCTGTTCAATAACACTCTGTTAAAGACCTTTCCTGGTACTGAAAGTAGGGTAATGCCTCTGTAGTTCTCACAATTGCTGAGATCGCCTTTCTTTGGTATCTTGATGAGGTACCCTTCTTTCCAGTCTGCTGGAACTTGTTCATCCTCCCAAATCTTCCTGAAGAGAATGTGGAGTATCTTTGAAGTTGTTTCTATATCTGTCTTCAGTGCCTCCGCTGGTATGTTGTCTGGTCCTGCTGACTTGCCACTCTTGATCTGTCTGATGGCCATTTTGATTTCTTCGACTGTTGGTGGGTCTGTGCTTATAGGGAGATCCGTGGCTGCTGCTTCGATGATTGGTGGGTTCAGAGGGGCTGGTCTATTCAAGAGTTCTTGGAAGTGCTCTACCCACCTGTTCCGTTGTTCATGCACTTCAGTGATTGGTTTGCCAGCCTTGTTCTTGATTGGCCGTTCTGGCTTATTGAATTTCCCAGCTAACTTCTTCGTTGTATCGTATAAGAGCCTCATATTTCCTTCTCTTGCAGCTTTTTCCGCTGTCATTGCTAGGTCCTCAACAAATTTTCGTTTATCCAACCTGATGCTCCTCTTCACTTGCTTGTTGACTTCGGTGTATTCGGCCTGTGCCTTGGCTTTCTCTGCTCTTGTCCGACTGTTATTGATCGCTGTCTTTCTGTTCCTCCTTTCTTGGATCTTGTCCAGAGTACTAACAGAAATCCACTCTTTTTGGTGTTGTTTCTTGAGACCCAAAACCTCCTGACATGTTGAGGTTATTGTTCCTTTAATCTCTTTCCAGTTGTCTTCCATATTAGTTCCACCTTTTTCTAGTAGATCATGAAATGCCTGGAACTTGTTGCTGAGAATTAATTTGAATTCGTTGCGTTTGTTAGTATCCCGGAGAAGGGCTGTATTAAACTTGTGTAATACTGCTGCTCCAGTTGTCCAGTGCTTCCTCAGCTTCAGTTTCATTTTAGTTACCACCAAATGGTGATCTGAAGCTATGTCGGCTCCTCTCCTTGCTCTTACGTCTTCCATGGTCCTTCTAAACTTCTTATTGATGCAGATGTGGTCGATTTGGTTCTCCGTAATGTGGTCCGGTGAAACCCATGTAGTTTTGTGTATACGTTTGTGGGAGAATATGGTGCCACCTATAATCATTTTGTTGAAGGCACATAAGTTCACAAACCTCTCACCGTTATCATTCCTTTCTCCCAGTCCATGTTGTCCCATGATGTCTTCATACCCGGTGTTATCCACTCCGACCTTGGCGTTGAAGTCGCCCATTAGAATGGTCAGGTCCTTGGCTGAACATTTCTCGATGATTGACTGCAGCCTCGCATAGAACTGGTCTTTGTCGTCTTCGTGGCTGTCATTGGTGGGTGCGTAGCACTGGATGACATTCATTGTAATCCCTTCCTTCTTCGTCTTGAAGGATGCTGTGATGATCCTAGGTCCATGAGGTTCCCATTTTATAAGAGACTTCCATGCATCTTGGGATAACACCAATGCTACTCCTTGTGTGTGTGGGGCGTTTTCTTCTTCGTGGCCGGAGTATAAAAGCACATTTCCCGAGGATAACCGTTGCTGTCCAGCTTGCACCCAATGCGTTTCGTTTATTCCAAGTATCTTCAGGTTGTATCTTTTCATTTCTTCAGCTATTTGCATGGTCCTCCCTGTTTCCCACAGCGTGCGGACATTCCACGTACCTATATTAATTGTTGCTCTGGTTGTCAGAAGAGACATCGGCCTCGTGGCTTCCGAAGAAACTCGGCTTTCACCATGAGGCGTCATAACATACCTTCCAACTCCCAGGGCAGAGTAAAAATGGTTATAAAGGTTTTTACTGGTTAGCGTTTTTTTTAGCACGTTTGCTGTTTTACGGGATGGGGTTGCTAGCCCCATGCCCAACCCTCCTCCTTTATCCGGGCTTGGGACCGGCAGCAACCCTAGGGGCTACAGGCGGAGTTACCGTATAGTTTAAGGCTTGGACTAAATGATATGCCTGCTTTAAACTCTTAATGGTTGATTGCTCAAACTTGTTGAGATGCATTCGTTGACCTAACGTTGATTCATGATTTTGGAGGTTATTGCTTTGTTCATGATTATCGCAACCTCTGTAATCTTGTTTTTTCCATTTATTTGTATTGTCATCGTCTTCCTTGAACGCATTAAATTAATTTAAACCCTTGTTCGATTATTTGAAATCCTCATGGCTTTTTTAAGTTATATGTTTCATGTCAGTTTGAACAAGATTTCGCAGTATAGCCAATACATAGATGAATAAGTAGTGTAATTTGATATTTACTTTGACTTTCCTTGGTTTTGATAATAATTTTTGGATATATCTCATTTAGAAATAGTTGGCACAAACTGCTTAAGTATTATGTGTTACACCATCTATCGTAAAAGCATTGAAATTTTCGAAAGCCTAAACGTGTATCTGTAATCCGACTCAACACTCACTTGCTAGTTGGTTTCTGGGAAATTGTATGCTCGAATCGAAAGTAGATTCCCATTAGCTAGGTACGGTATGTTTGATAGCTTGTGATAAGATGAAATTGACTTGGATAATGCTGTGTACAATTTGAAAAGTGGGACTACGTATTTATATGAAAACATTTCACAATCAAACAAGGAAACGTGCTTATTGCAAGGTTACAATAGCGAGGAAAGAAAGACTATAACATGCTTTTTTCACACCATACTAAGAATTAATAATGAATTTAGGTGAAACAACACTAAATATTACAATTAGGGGAGTTTGTAGAGATAGTTAACTGTTTAATTCAATTTTGATAGCACGAATTGATCTGAATCAGACAACCATTGATCACCTGGAAGCACTGGACAGCTGTTTCGTCCTAGTATGGGACTCCTCAGCAGTGCGCATCCACGACCCCGTCAGGGATCGAACCCAGGACCTTCTGGTTCCGCGCGCGAACGCTTTACCATTGGACCACTGAGTCGGCTCCCAACGGTTGATATTTCCAATTCAGCCAATTCGTGATACATTGCGCGACCTCCTCTATGCCATTGGTGAGTTACTGCCTCACACCCGACACGGTTGAACTCTACTGGTCACTAAATATTAAATAAATACAAGTTGATTTGATTTTTCCACAAGTCAAATCACCTCAGCAACAGTGGAACGCGGCTTAACAAGAGGGCGTATGAGTGGAAATACTAGCGCCATCGGTAGGTTAAATTAATAAGAAACATACTGTGAGCGATTTCACAGAATAAATAATATGAAGTAATACTAAGTTGAAGCTCCTAGGCAAGGTAACAAGATGAGCATATTCAGTTCATTAAAATCAATTTTGAACCTTATCCTTTATGGTTTCCAATCCTGGCTGTTGATTTTACTGGGCAGATGGTCTGCAATTCACTATAAAACTTAAATAGATACGTAACGACTTCGTAAGTTGAAGGAAAGTTTTAATCTGATCACTCTCAAACTTTGGCTTGTTGATTTTTTTTGCAGTTGAAGAGCACTTACGTCTCATTTAACATGTGGGACTCAGTTAATATGTGTTTTATCCCAGCTCTTCGGATATGTCAATGATAGGAATCAATGTAAAATTTTTTCTCCTAAAATATCTTAGTGGTTGATTTAAGCCATACTTTCAAAATTGTGGGGCTGGTTATACTGCTTAAATGCTGCCTTAATCTGATCAAATGGGTGGGTAGGGGGGGGGAAGATGCAGGTTCAAACAGTAAAGTTAGGGTTAGAAGCTCTATACTTTAGTCACTGAGGTATCGTGTCTATATAATACTTCATGACTTAAAACCTCATAAACTTTAATGTTTCATGGCTTACGCAAAAGATAGATGTAGTAGTCCTTGAACTCTTTAAAAGTTTTTGCTACAATTACCTCACAATACTATATCCTACACTGAAGATTGCATTTAGTAATGAGATATTTGGCAAAGAACTGCATCCCTGCTAAATATTTCAATAAATTATTGATATTTTGGACTCCATAGTTGTTATCACTGGCTGGCTCGATATCTTGTTTCTTCAACAAACTTTAAACGCAAGTTTATTTTCATCTCAACAAAATCTCAGTCATTCATACATATTGGTCCTGTTAATATGATCGATCGACTGTAGATTATTATCACGTAGTGTTGATAAGGTGACCGGCAGTTTAATACAACTTTTATAAATACAGTGGATTAGAAAGTATTAACTCAAAATTAGATTCAATATACTTACTTATATACTTATTAACTAAATAAAATGCAAGTCACCCGGTATCATATATAAATCATCAAAATCCAAGCTTAACTATTTCGTTGATAAATAATCTGATGTCTCAGTAACAAAGTACCCATAATAAGATGTTAATGACTACGTATTCGCATTGATTAATAATTTTTTTATTAGTGTATAACAAATGTTTAGAAATCTTTGCGTGCTGAACGTTTACGATACTGATTTTTTAACGAACTTCAAGATTCCTATCATTCTATAAACCTTGCTCCATAAACAACCAATTTATTAGTTAAATAACTGGATCACTGGGAAAATTTATTCAAATACTTACAAATAAGCCTAGAGTTCTAGAGGCTTGTTGTAACAATAATGAATTATGCGTAATTATTTGTGGATTTAATGAATCCGTAGGCTTCTAGTATTTGATTACAGATGTCCTCGAAGCATTGCTCGTGTTTGCTGGGACCACCGATTGAGCGATACGTGAGTTAGGAATAGAGTACTAGGTAAATATGGTAAGTTTATTGATGAAGTAGTAGATCTACATTAGCTAAGGTGGTTAGGACATGTATTACGTATGCCTGATCACCGCCTACCTCGACGAACAATGCTGTCTGGTGTAGGAGTAGGCTGGAAGAAAGCTAGGGGCGGCCAAACCAAAACATGGTACCAGTCCATGAAGTCATTGACAGTTGGGCTGAGCCATGTTAATAGGTGCAGACTACCTGGTTGGGGTCTGCGTGACGCTCATAAAAAATGGTTAGAGACCTTGTGTGATATGGCTCAAAATCGTTGGAAATGGCACAGGTGCATCCACTCCTTATTTTCCTCCAAATTTTAAGTTTGTGAACTTATCATAATTTTCTCTTTACTGAATCATATTTTCCTAAATCTTATTTCCGATCTCTATTCCTTTCGATTAGTACTAACTCTATTAATACCTCCCGTAGTCTGGGATTTGATCTGATAATTTAATCTTTATCTGCTAATTTGGGTATGGCAACTTGAAGTGATGTACGCATGTACGAAGTTCGACGTTGTACCTGACTGACTGATTGATTTAATGAATCATGTTAAGCAATCATTTAAATATGCCACTCTATGAAATATATCTGAAGCTACTGATCAGTCAAACGTATTTTGAAGATTTTGTCAACTTCTTTAGGGGGGGGGTGGATTTTCTGCGGGTGTTATTAACGTTAGACAACATCTTCCATGATTATTTAATTGATATCAGTTCGTATCTTTACTTGTCAGTTCATTGAATAAATTAAATTTTTTACAACTTTAAAGTATGCTACATAAATGAAACTAAATCCAAAATGTTGTTCGTACAAATTATGCTGAAGTATTTTTACTCATTTCTTTCTCATCTTCTTATTCAAAGATGGTGCATTGATTAGTTCACGTATTCGTCTTATATTGGATGATCTACTTTGGGTATTTACATTATCTCAAGTTGAAGCAGCTATTGTATTTGCACGTTCCTTAGAGCATTCAATTCGTTTAGCTAGTGAGCAGAGTAAAAGATTTGCGGCAGATAAAGCAATGGTGAGTATACAAAATGGAGTGGGTCTAAACATTTATTTATTTTCGACTATATATTTTTTCACTTCTCCACTGATTTAATAATAAAATGTGGTTGGAAACTTATACTTGACCATTTAATTGTCTAGTGTTCTTTAAGGTTTCATCAATCGATTTTCAGTTGATATTGTTTTATGACGAAAGTGTAATAGGTGGAAACCATCTAACTACATAATAGTCATATTGTAACCGGTACATAATTTCGATATATATAGCGATAGCAAGCCACGATCGGTAAAATGCACATGTATAGGGGGTTATATTGTGTGTCGTTTATCATCATTTATCATCATGATTCGACTTTGTAGTCTCGAGGTATGATACTTGCTGAGTTTTTCATTAGTTCTTCAGTTGATTCCATTTTATGATGAAGATTATCTTCAGATCGAATTTTCCTTCACAAACCACTGTATCACTTTAATTTTATTGATATTTCTTTCTTAACACTTGTTTCTGTGTGGATGTATCCACAGTCTTGTCTATTTACTAGTGTATCATTTCATTTCAGCTTTATTTATGTCTTCTCATTTTTAACTATAGTAACTAGAACCCTTGTATTATTTAAATAAAACAAGAACGATAAAGTTTTGTAAAGTACAACAATATTGGGATGCTAAATCCCCAAGAATAACACGGCAAAGCTACTAATTTTTGTAATTTCTTAGAAAAAATTTAACATTTTCTCATTAAAAACGTTCATGTTACCTGCTTTTTCATGTTTCCTTTCTCTAAGAACGTTATGCCCTATTGATCCGTTTCTGCTCTAGTACTTTATTTTTGTTACTTTTACAAAGACATTCTTTATATATATGCTGCATTTGATGCATTTGTCTTATATCTTTCTGGGCAGGTTAGACTCTAGTTAGATAAGATAACTGGGTATTAGGAATAAATCTCGTTGTATGTCAAGTGAAGTTGGTGTTGTTAGTGATTAGCGAGTAACCGCCCGATCATGCATGTAATGGACTGATTCACTGTATTTCTTGCCTCATCATCTGGAAATATGGATTTAGTGCTTAGTGTTCCCGATAAAGATATTGTCATAGTTCTCATGAATCGTTAAGATTGTATTCATAAGTTTTCCTCAACACTATTGTATTGAAGACAACAACCTCGATATTAGTATACCAGTGTTGTCTGAATAAATTACTTCTACGATGTCCATTCAATGTAGAGTTCATATTTAATAATGAATTCAACAGACGGACGGTGTAGCTATGAGTTCGCCTTCGGATTTTCTTGTTGCTTACAATTTT
Source organism: Schistosoma mekongi (assembly GCA_034768735.1). NCBI lineage: Eukaryota > Metazoa > Platyhelminthes > Trematoda > Strigeidida > Schistosomatidae > Schistosoma > Schistosoma mekongi. Next base: position 2,981,089 of record CM068308.1, read on the forward strand.
GTGGTCAAACTAGAGCACACGGTACTGAGTCCAATAGCTTTCATTTATATGAAAGGTATATGGATGACGCCTTCATCATCTGCGATAAAAATAATGATCTCAACGTTATTTTGGACAAATTCAGTAGCTGTCATCAGACAGGTAAATTAAAATTAGAACCAGAAAAGAATTCGGAACTTCATTTCCTTGGTGTCGTATTAAAGAAAAACCTGAACAGTCCACTTCAAAGACATATCTATGGAAAGCCTTCTTGGAACGGCCTATATACGAATTTTGAAAGTCGGGTTCCTATAAGTAGAAAAAGAAACCTAATTCATTCTTTACCCTACTGTGCTAGACGCATATGCTGTGGTGATTCAATAGAATGTAAATTGTTTCAGCTTCGGCAGACGCTTATGAAAAATAGTTATCCACCCAGGTTCATAGATAGTAATGTGAAACCAAAGCCACAATCTAATAGAGTTTCAGCAGTTGAAAAAGAAACTTTATTTATTAACCTTGAGGTCGTAGGCGAAACTGAAGTCAATGTTCTGGGAAACCGAATATCAAAGTCATTAGGAAAAACGTTTCACGCCTCTAGACTACGCGTTGTCTTCTCCAACCGGCCTTTGATTCACAACTGCGTAAAGGATAAACATTCACTTTGGGCTACGTTTATGTGTATCGACCGGTTTACTTTTTCTTGTGGAGCAGGATACATTGGCTACACAAAGCGTTTGTTTTCCAAACACATCTTCAAACAATTCCTCTTTTAGTTTTCTAATGAAGAATACAAAAGTGTGAATAGTTCAGTCCTAGAACATGTTATACTCACAGGTCATTCTGTACTACCCGCGAATTCTTTCGTAACTGTTTACAGGATTAAAGCCAACACAAATCAACAACTTATACACTGCAGAGGTTTTGACCATCCATAGCTACAAACCAGTTCTGTGTCTACAAAAGCAACACGTATGATCCCTAATTTTACTATGACCATAAGATCAAAATTTTCTTAGATTTATTTTCTCATTATTTTTTACTTATTCTTTTTGATATACTCTAAAATCCCTAATTTCATATCACTTATTTAATAAAATTCATAATTCCAATTATAAGTTAGAATAAATTCTCTCATTTCAACTTGTTGTAAAATCATAATTTATATGAAATAATGAATATGACAAACAGATTTTGTTTGTTACTACATATGCATATAATATGCAGAAGTCATAGAGTGTATAACGATGGGTACGACAGATAATACAACGTAACTGAGTCATCAATCCGACTAAAAATGGTATAGTTGACTAGTGGTCAAGAGAAATAACTATAAGATAAAGCAATATAATAATAATAATAATATACTGAAAGAAATGATTACATTCTAGTAGTATATATTCAAATGTAGAAATTGTAGAGCAGAATAATATATGAATTAGGTGTACGTTTTTAATAAGCTGAAGATCTTAATTTTCTTCGTTTTTGTACCTTTTTCACACTTGTAAAGTGGGAAATTGACTTTATATTTCTATTGCTTTGTAACTGTTAATTTGTTACATACCTCTTCCTTTAAATGCACTTTGTTATATAATTGACTTTATGTCTTGCAATAGATGCTGTCTGGTGTGGGAATAGGCTGGAAGAAAGCTAGGGGCGGCCAAACCAAAACATGGTACCAGTCCATGAAGTCATTGACAGATAGGCTGAGCCATGTTAATAGGTGCAGATTATCTGGTTGGGGTCCGCGTGACGCTCATAAAAAATGGTTAGAGACCTTGTGTGATATGGTTCAAAATCGTTGGAAATGGCACAGGTGCATCCACTCCTTATTTTCCTCCAAATTTTAAGTTTGTGAACTTATCATAATTTTCTCTTTACTGAATCATATTTTCCTAAATCTTATCTCCGATCTCTATTCCTTTCGATTAATACTAACTCTGTTACTACCTCCCGTAGTCTGGGATTTGATCTGATAATTTAATCTTTATCTGCTAATTTGGGTATGGCAACTTGAAGTGATGTACGCATGTACGAAGTTCTACGTTGTAACTGTCTGTCTGTCTATATTGCAATAGATTGATATACCTAATGAATTACTCTAAATACGAATGTGCAGCTTGTGTAAATGAATTCGTTCAGAGAAAAAAGTATTCTCTGAAATATTTCATTTCTTTCTTGAATATGTATTAATAAGTTTATTTGTTAACAAATATCAATATGAAACTCTTAAGAAATGACTTGTTATCGGTGATGAGTTAAATTGTTTTAAAGAGAAATTATGATTAGTGTTGAAGGATTAAGGAGTATCCTTCTGAATATTTAATGGTGGTGGCGTTAATCTTGCGGCGCCATAGAGGTATGGCAACTTGAACCGATGCACACATGTGCCAGGTTCTATGTTGATTATACATACACACATACATACATTTAATGATATTTGTAGCATGATATGACAAAAGAGAATGTTGAAAGACAAAGGTGAAATCAGGATAACGTTATTGGTTAAGATATATGATTCCTTGAATGATAAAATCTGGCCTTTGAACATCGTACCTTTTTTTAACACACATGTATCTTAACACATTCATTTGAAAGGTATGTGGGGGCAGTATCAGTTTAGGTTGGTTTTCATTATTCAACTTAATGTTATTTTTACTAGTACCAGTTTGACCGGGGGGAAGCCGATGTTTAAAATTTTTCTGTCTTTGATTGGTCTTTGCAATTCATTCATCTTCGTAGATCAGTTGGATGAATGCCTGTTTCTTTTCATGTATGTCATTGTTTTCTTTTACGGTGTGCATATTCCTTTATAAATGAATATGGATAGCTATTTTCACAAACTCACCAGTATGTAAGACGATTTCACCATTTCATATTCACAACCCATCGAACAAGAACTCTGTAAGTCTAGGTATTGTTCACTACAATTCTTTCCTCTTTGGCAGGTCACATCACATTGGTCCAGGAATTGGAATATCCTGTTAATTTCATGTTATGCCATAAACTTAATATTAGGATTCACCTTATTAGATGATTAAGGTGGCCTATTTGCATGATTTATATTAATAAACAAAATGAACGTGTCATCACCATAAGTTGCTGATATATTTGTTAGAAATTTGTAAAGGATAAGATTATAGGCTTCACTCAAGGAGATTGCATTCTAAGCGTGATACGTCAATGATACATTCTTTTTGTTTGATGATATAAATCATCCAAATAAGCTACTGAATTCACTTAACGTCGTTTTAATTTTTCGAATTTATTATTATCTTAGAATATGAAACTAATATATTTTTCACTTGATCGATCATAAATAACGACCTCGTCTACGTAGTCGTATTAAAACCCTTTGGTGATCAAGTGATCCAACACTTGCAAGTATCTCGAATCTATCCTACCTCAAACGGTAGATGAGTACATGTGATGTTAACTAGTCAGGGGGGGGGAGTTATGAATGTTTTGTTTGCACCTCGAAGTCTATACATAAGTTCATACAGTATTAATACAAAACAAAGGTATTAATCATACGAAAACCTGCTAATCGGTTTATTAATGATTGATCCTAATTTGGGGAATGCTTTACACTTTTGTTTTAATCATTCTCTATAACAATAACCTATATACCTTTGAACACTTGAAATCACTGGAATTTGTCTACAAGTTTGTTTATTTATTGTATTCATTTGATTGATTATCAATTCGTCTCTATTAATTTAAAACAAGGTAGTTTGTTTTTTATGTCATAAAATGAAACAATCTATTTAAGCGTGATAGTCACAATGAAAATTTACATTCTATTTATTTAGATTAATTAGATTTTCAATTTGATATCACTAATTGATGTGAGTTAGATAACTATTAAAAACTTGGAACTGGCACTAGACAGCTGTTTCGTCCCAGTATGAGATTCTTCAGCGGTGCGCATCTTTGAATGCTCAACCATTAAACTACTAAACTGGATTCTTAATTAAAATAGACGATGTCATTATGTAGTATAAATATTGAATGTTTTGAAAAGTAAAAGCATAGTCATGTTTCTATTAGTATTACTTAAAATTACCCTTCTTTAAATCATGAGCTTAAAGCTATTTCATACCTTTCACTTCACTAAATAATTCTTTCTCCCTGTACTATATTGTATATATCCACAATTTTTATTACAGTCATCCAAGTAACTACTACTCCTACTAATTTATTGATAGTCTCTTTGTGCTGGTGAGGTGTGGTAACTTGGACGGCTGCATATGGATTCTGGTTCTTTATTGTGCATAAATACATGCATACTAATTGATATTATGTCTTGATTTTCTAAGCCTTATTCAGCCTACTATGTCAGCATATCGTGACACTGATACATTGGGCGAGTTAGAAAGAATGATTAAACTTTCACAACTTACTTGTTTAAATATTATTTTCCATATTTTGATTGTACACGTATTCAAAATTTTACTTCTGTTAATCGCATATTCCCCTTAACATTACCACTAGTTTCACCCACTATTCATTATATTATTATTTCACACACATGAAATATAAGTAGTTAATTGTATGTGTATCGCTCCATTTTACTATCATCATCACCTTTGTTTTGTATAGATGCTACTTTTCTGAGTGGTTGATTATGTGTTCTAATCTTGCATTTATGTAAAGGGATGCTTGATATATAGACTTTGACCTGACTTACCGGGATTAACAAGAATCGGGGCACATCTACTGGGAGAGAATAGCAGTATTGGTTTCCTGCAGGTGGTCAAACATCAAGCCATAACATATTAATGCTTCACTTGTTCTTATCACCTCTGTTGATGACTACATACTACTTATCAACGTTCTATCCTCTTCAAAAACATATCTGTACTTCCTTCAAATTCAGTTACATGTTCATGTACACGACTAAGTTACACAACTATTTTTCTTTGAGACCTAATTGTACTAGCTGGCTGTCCAAACCGAATCAACTGGAGCTATGTTGTATTTAATTGTTAGTCAACTGAAGATCAAGCTCTTTAGTCACTAAAATTATCAATCCTTAAAAGATTAAGTCGATGAATTGTATCCCTCCCTTTATAAATAAATGAAAAGCGTTTATAATTTCGGTACAGATGCAAAACGTTGTGGATAATATTAATAATTATGACATTCTGTTGTGTGTATTGGTCACAGATTGATGTTGGTTGGGCACCTCAGAAAACCAGAGAGCACCGAACTGCGAACAGTGTGCACACTCTCACTTCTTCCAGGGAATAATCGTCACCCTATATTACAAATTGTTGGGGGGGGGGTGGTAATCCAACCACTGGACATTAGTTGACTCTGTGGTACAGTTGGTTATCCGTTCTCTGTGAGACCTAGAAGCTCTGAGTTCGATTTCGTAGTTGAATCAAGAGTGCCCACTCCCACTGAAAAGTCTCATATTAGGACGAAACAATTGTTCAGTATTCCTGTGTTTTTCAGTGGTACCCAACAAAAGTCAATCTGTTATGAATGCACACAACTAAGCCCAATACCTGTCTTCACAAAACCACCCCAGTTTGATTATAGCATTCGCCAACGTAACCGGAAGTAACTGATTAATATTAAAGTGTTTTAGTGTTATGCTATATCTTTATTTCATATATTACCTCTATCACCAATGATAATAATAATAATAGAACATAACTGTTATGTATTACGAAAAATACAATGCTCTTGATAATTGCTCATCAGTGTACGGACACATCTGTCCCGCGACTACCAGTCCCCAAGACGGAATAGAGAAAAAAAACAATTGATTAGCCAAAAGACAGAATCGTATTGTATTTCAATCATGCATAATCAGACCACACAGCGAACCAGTTAGGAATTTTACACTAATACGAAATGGAAGAGATTTCGGCGGTGAATGGAGGTAACTTGTACACAAACTAATTAACTGTAGTCCATAGTAAGCGATAATAGAATAACAGTAAATATACTAGACGGGAGGATAGGGTAAGAGGAACGTAACAATAATAGAAATGTAATGTTTACACTACTTACGACCAGAATACATGAATTAGCTCTCTAAAACACAGTTCTGGAAGTTTTTCACTCTTTAGTGGTCCGACATAAGAATAGCCGAATAGATGAATTAAATTATTTTGGTAAATAGTATCGAATTAGTTCAGTGAAATTTCTGAAGTAACTGTGCTGTAATTGTAGCTCTTCTCTATTGTCTGTTAGTAACGACATTTTTTTTACAAAACTTTTCAACTGTATGACTATTTTCTTTAATAAATTATTGTTATAAGTAGTATATATTGGCTTTTAAAGTTTTGTCTTGTTTCTTTTCATTTAGAGACAAACTGTCACTATGTCTTCATCATCAGAAACACAATCTTTAGTGAATAATAGTGCTAACTGTACTTCTAACAGTCATACGCAGACCATAGTAACAATACAAAATTCCACTACAAAATGTACAGAGAATTATGTAAATGCTGTGAATATATTCCATCAATATGATGTGTTAGAAACATCTTATCATTTGACTATTAGTCGGACAGAATTACACTTTTGTGATGAAACTAAAGAAAGTGAGTAAATTTAATTGTTATTAAATTACTCGCTAATTCAAAGAGAATTAAGTTAAAGCATTCTATCTGTCACCATTTATCTAAATGATAATGTCTTCAGTTCAAGCAAGCGAATTGAGTTGAAATACTTTGCATATATATTGCTTTAAAATGAATCCATGAACATTTACTTGAATACTACACTCTAAAACTTAAGCAGTATAGCTTCAAGTCATTTTTAGTAGTGCGTCTATGTGCTATATAACTTTACACTCTTGATAGTAATTCTTCATTATTGTCCATTCCATTTATTTTCAACGCTCCTGCTTTTATTGGTTACATCAATATGTAGTGTTACACTTTGCTGTAAGTTTACATTGATTTATTTTGTAACAATTGGGTAGAGACAGAGCACCAACTGTACGAATTATGTGAAATTAATACAAGCTAACTGTATACAATAAGCACAGTTTAATTGCTCCTAACCCTACGAGGAAGGTTAGAATGGAAACTTTGGTACTTTGTGAATGTTTTGCTGTCACTACAGGTGAAATCATTGCAACGAACCTTGGAAAACATGGAGAAGAATAACACAAGATTAGTTTGATTGACCAGTGAACGGAAAGCAAAAGGAGTGGGAGGGGACTCTTGGCAGAATAAATGCGTATAAATGTAGAAATCTAAGTTGTAAGATGCAAAGTATGCATTTTTCAAGACACCCCAAGCTGAATTGATATGGTTTCCGAGGGATGTTTCTATTTTATGCGCCAGTCTGTTTTCACTAGCAATTTCGATATCAAACTCACATTCAATCATTTGATATCTTGACCATAGTGTAAGTCCATTACAACTCTTCATATAATGCAGCTTCTGTTTTTAATTATTGATTATATACGAGTATAAGTGAATAATGAGCGTTTAATGATTCTAACTGACATGTTTTGTAACCGATATGCGTCGACTCCTGATATTTGACCATAGGAATCTTCGTAACATCGCTCGTATATCATGAAACAGTCAAATAAGTAATATTGAGGTTAGACAAAAGGTTCTTGGGAAACACGGTAAATCAGTCGAAGAGGTCATTGACCTTCATCGACTGAGATGGCTGGGACATGTATTGCGCATGCCCGACCACCGTCTACCCCATCGCGCGATGTTGGCTAGGGCTAAAGTAGGAAGGAAGAAGGTTAGGGACGGCCAAACCAAAACATGGCATCAGTCCATGAAGTCCTTGACTACTGGTCTAAGCCATGCAGGTAGATGTAGGTTATCTGGTTGGGGTCCGCGTGATGATCGCAATAAATGAATGGAGACACTAGGCGATGTGGCTCAGAATCGGTCACAATGGCGCAAGTGTATTCACTCTTTAACCTCATCTAGATCTTGAATTCTATTGTTGTTTGCTACACATTTTTTCTTTACTCTTCCCTCTTGTATTCTGTTTATACGTTACCTCAATAATCTTGTAGTGCTAGTGTGGTATGGCAACTTGAACCTACAGGCGTATGTGCCCGGTTCTACGTTGCTGTTGATGATGATTCCTATTTGACTAGTGAATATTAACAAATGTCATGTTTGTACATATCATTACCAAGGTTAACTTTGATAATTTGAAATAAATTGAGCATTCGATAGCCGCGAAACGTCAGAAATCTTAATCTCTACTTATTGGAATTTTACAAATATATATCACTTATTTTATAAATGTCATGCTTGTTTTATTCTCAGTGCCTATCGAATTCTGCGGATCAAACTGTAGTGTAGCCACTAGCCTATATGATATGAAATCGCATGAATTGTTCTTTTTTTACATTAGATTGTTCAAAATAATCACTTTGAAGTTCTAAACTTAGATTCGGTCGTTCACTCTGAATATCTTATTACCACAGGAGTTCACAATCATAGCCGGAACTATAGGTAATAACGTGTTTAGGTGGTACGTTTTTCGAATTTTATGAAGATCACTTATCTCACACAGACTGGATATATGTCTTGCTGATATGTACCAACTAACGTGAAATCTATGAACAAGATTCGATTGTCTCAAAGCATCTTTTATTGAAATACTTAGCTTACCATTTAGACATTAAAACAACCTTCCAAATTTGATAGGATTCAAGCTAACTCTTTGTTAATTTTGCTTTTCTTATACTTAGAAATTCAACTTAATCCACATATTGTACCAAATGGATCAATACGCGTTAATTTAACCACATTATCGATAGATTGGTATCCTTATCATTTGGATAGTATGTTCTTTGTTTTTTGGTTACATTTTATTTTAGCCTTAAGTTAAATTTAATTCTTGTTGTTCTTATGCTTGTGTGATGTCTTGAAGTTAATGTCAACCACCTTTACATATCTAGAGTGTATCTCATAGTCGACTAAATAAACTTGTACTTGAGAAGGATAGTAAAAGGTAGAAGATCACAGACATGACGATGCTTATACAGTTACTAGTGTAAGAATAAAAGAAGTAAATGGATCAGAAGAAAGCAATAGGGTTTATCAAGGATTCAGTATGCAGACAATACAGTAAATTTTTTTTATGTAAATGGTTCATTGTCTAGTTTGATAATAGAGGATGACATAGTGTTTATAAGTGTACGATGAACTGTTTGATAATATCATTGACCTGTACATTCAAAACTAATTACTCGACCATTTATTTTATCAATTAATTGTATAACTTATTATTAGTGTTGTTAACATTTACATGTTGTTAACCAACTCGTAAACTAACCAGTGTAGTATAATGTTAATTAATTAAATTCACTTACAGACTAAAAGCCTACTTCATTTATATTTATTTTAACAACTGATCAACTGTCGTTTACACAAATAAACATACAAATATATAGGTCAGAGTAGAGTACATAAACCTGTGCTTGGTTATTCAATTACACCAACATCGACGAAATATCAGTACGAATTCAAAAAAGCTCGTTTGGCTTTTGCCAACTTACGTCACCTATGGAGTAGACGAGATATTCGTCTCTCAACGAAAATGAGAGTGTACTGCGCAACAGTTCGCTTTGTCTTACTGTATGGGTGTGAGACGTGGCCATTAAGGGTAGATAACACTCGAAGGTTATTAGTTTTTGACCATCGATGTCTACGAAACATCGCTCGCGTTAGCTGGGATCACCGAGTAAGTAACAACGAGGTTAAACGATGGGTGTTACGGAGATGTGGTAAATCGGTCAATGAGGTTGTGAATCTTCATCGACTGAGGTGGTTACGACATGTGTTGCGTATGCCCAACCACCGTCTGCCTCGATGCGCGATGCTTGTTTTTATGTTGAAAGATAACATAGTACTAAATAGTAAATACTGGAAACTGAACAAAATTGTGTTGACATAGTTTATCGTCACTATATGTCCAACTGTCAGCTTAGAGCTGATTAGAGATTGTTGTACGAAACATATAGAGAATGAGATAATCACTAACTCAAGTTCTTAATCTAACAAGGTGGATTACGACATCATTGTTGAAAATTCGAGAAGTTCGCATTCATTATAAGAATTGAGTGAACGAATGAATCATATTAAAGTATATGAAATGAAAATTGTCAAAGTACAGATATCATAACATAGAACAATCAACACTAGTATAACTGCAGACAATGAAAACAAAAACATACAAATGTACAATGGTAATGATAATTGACAACTGTCTCTTTATGAACGCATATATATGATTTGAGTCTTTTTGTACGTTCTGTAATGAGTTATACATTTATGTGTTAATTATGTTGAAAGATGAAAAAAACGTGCATAATATGGTCACTGTCAGTTATATATTGATCTACTGCACTATTCAGAGCATGAAAGAATTTGTCAATATTACATATATATATCACTTAAACTACAGTTCTAGATACATAGTAACTATAACTCACTGCCTACTCTGTTCTTATATAAACTTCCTAGTTTATTTACGAATTATTTTGTTAGTGTTTAGTTGATTATGCATTATTTGTAATTTATAACTTATCTTTGTATAAACATCACCACACAATAATGATGAATGATAAATGTAAATTTTGTAAATGAATTAATTGTAAACAATCATTCATTCAACTCTATATATTCAATCTATCAGTTATAAACAACATAGAACCTTGTACATATCTGTATCGATGCAAGTTGTTACACTCTATCAACACTACAAGATGATGAATACTAAAACAGTAGAAGCAAATGTAAAATCATTTATCAATAAATAAGTTTAAACGTAAAGAATGTAATGCGAGAAAATAGAGTTGATTTGTGGAGATAAATGTATCAAGTAATTTTAAAGCTCTTGATCTAAGGAAAGATGAATAGTGAATACATCTGCACCATTGCTACAGATTCTAAGCTATGTCATTTAACATTTCAGCCATTCGATGTTACAATCAAATAGACTCCAACCAAATAGTCTACATCTACCAACATTCGTTCAGACTGGTAGTTAACGACTTCGCTGAGTGGTGTCACATTTTGGTTTTGTCGTCTATACTTAGTGCCTTAACATATTTCATTCAACCGCATACGTGTTCATTAGATATCAAACACTTCAATTAGTATTTACTGTAATAAATTTTTCTATTCTTTCACTAAATGTAGTTAGTGTCAAAATACGTTACATGTATTTTTCCCTATTTTTTAAAGTTTTATCAGAATTACCTTGGCCTGGTTATCGAGAGTTTCACAGTGCACGTGATAATTGGTTAAAAGGTATTAATCCTATTCATTTTACCAATGGTAGATTATTCAGTACAAATTCTTCAACTGTTACTGATAATCAATTTGTTATATTGGATTGTGGTTTATTGCAGACGATGAATACATCAGTTTTACAAAGTGTCGGTATTCTACGATTAGTCGATATCACTGTATCATGTGTATCTTATCCGAAGTCGTTGTTGAAACTTGACAATTCATCAACATTATTTTTGAAGTATTCACAAAATCATAAAACACTTTTCAATTCTTGTGCAGTAAATAATGCACGTATACAAGCGGAAATTCCAGTTGACAGAAATCTTTTCTTTGGATCAGATAAATTATTGCATAATCTGCCTGATACATCACCATTTCTTACTGTTGAATTAAGAAATCATTATTCTGTAAACGATACATCGAGTAGTTGTAAGTGTTTATGGTGTTTTTTTTATACAAATATGTTTTGTTTTTTAAACAATCACTTGTCAAATTCTGATTCACGTAGTCGACTTTCAACGTTAGGGATACTACCTACCTGCATGTACTTGAAGTGTATGAACCGACATTCAGTTCTTCAATTTGTTGGTTAAAAACATGTATTTCATAGACCAAACCGCCGCTAAACACACTTTTGGTTCGGATTAAATAGAATAGAGCTATGGTTTAGTAGGTAAATCAATTGTCTTTTAACTAGTAGGTTGCAGGACCAACCACCAGTCAACGCACCTTCGGTACGTGCAAGCAACTAGTATCTCTGGTTCTAAAATGTCAAAAGATAGCTATTATATTTCGGATCCTAACTCGGCTTGACTTATTCCATTTCGATAAGCTGTGTAGTGTCCTTAACCTTTACACAATTAAAGTCCTAATCAGATCCGACAACTCCGTAAGTCATTTAAATCAAATTGGCCAATCGTGTAATAAATAGATTGTGTGATGTTATGATTTTGTTACGACTCTTGTTTGGTAGCTTGACTAATTACGGTCAACTACAGCACCCGGTCTCCTTGAACCCTCTTAGTTGCACTTCAGGAGGCAGAAGACAAGTAGACAGGAATCTTTCTTCCAGTAAGAGAGTGAGTTGTGCACGAAATATTCGTATATTTATGGTTTTCTGAAACAATAAAATCATCATTATAATCCACCCAATGCAGACTAAGAAGTTTCAGCGATTATCTAATCAGAACACGCCACGTCACGATTCTGGGATGGTCTTTCTCTAGCTCATTTAAGGGTTCTGGAGGCTTCGTTGTGGCTTCTAGGAGCCGTCCCAACAGATGTAAATCAAGATATGTACTAAACGTTAAATCGGAATATGATTATTTAATTTATCGTATGTACTTCTTACTAATAGATACGCTTGCATTAATTAGTATTAAAAATAGCATATTATTAGTAACTCTATATTGCTGTTTTAACAATACACATTTGATAAGTAATTATTTCTAACTTGTATCTAGTAGTAATTTTTGTCTTTTTTCGAATAAGTGATTTATTTAGTTTAGAGATAATTTTCTTCTTTCATTAATTATAGGGACTGTTTCTATGACAGTGTCAAGATGAAAATTGGTCACCCACTGCTTAAACTGTATCAGTAGATACAGATGGTCCACATAAGAAATACAATCAACTGTGATTCTAAACTAATCGTATACATAGGATCTCACATGTTGATAGATTTGGTTGTCGTGATACTTGTCTTGTTGTAGTTTAACTGCATTTTGGATCTAACCTTTATGTTTAAGTTAGAAAGTGTCCTCCTAGGAACTCCATTTGATTTGGTCTGACTACAATTTTGATTGTTTATACTCACCACAGATTGATTTTTGTTGGGTTCCACTGAATACGAAGGAACATTGAACAGTTGTTTTGTCCTAGTATGGGACTCTTCATTGGGAGTGGGCACCTTTGATTCCACTACGTAATCGAACCTAGAACTTTAAAGTCTCACAGCAAACGCTTAACAATCTGCTCCATTAGGCCAACTGTAGTCTAATGATAAAATTCTCACTCTCATTAATTTGAAATGTAACACAATGACCATCCTCTGATATTAGTGATAACTGTTCAACTCGCGACAAGTTTGAACTTCACAAGTCACGATTTCTCACAAGAACTTCAGAAAATTTCTCAAAGTAAGTCATTAAAAGGTTTATTACTGTAACTGAATTAATCTGTAGCAAACATAAACAACTAAAAATAATGATAATAAATAAGTTTAATGACTTTTCTTAATATCTTGAACAAAACCATCTTCCAGTTTCATGTCAATATCTACTACTATACTAACCTATCATAGTTTCTTGAAGTAGGTTAAACAGTGAAGTTTTAAAATTTTGCTAACAGAATTTCTAGAAAAGTAAAACAAAAGAGAAAGAAGAAACTAAAATTTTTTATTCTGATCATATTGTTTTTTTTTTTTAAAAAAAAAAGGAGAAACCAAAACAATTGAGAAAATTCCCTTCAGAAGAAAAACTGACCTAAAATATACCAATGAAATGACCTACTTCTAAAAGAGGAACTCATTTAGTTTAGATAAAATAGAAAGAAAACCACTAACATAACAGAATGTTAATAATAAATGCAAAAAAAAAGAAATAAATTGAAAAATAAGTTTGTTTTTATAAAGTTGAAATAACAAAAAGAAAAAAGGTTTACCATTAAAATTTGTATCTGAATAGATTGTTAGAGAAAATTTTAATGTTGGATTATGAATTAATCAATTGACATGATATACAATTTAGTGAATTTCATCTAAATCATAATATGTAACACACAGAGATAGGGAATCATCAAGTTCGAAGCTTAAAAGTATAATCAATTCGTATACATAGAAATGTAAGTTCGAACTCGGATACATTCAATTTAATTTTAATAGATTTCATTGATAAAATTTAGCTTAAATTCGGATATATAAAACTCTAATTAATTAATTAACAACATCAAACATAAATGAAATCAAAATATTATACAGTCTAAAAAAGAACAATTTTTACAAAGACACAATTATAGTTAAATTAAGGTGGTGTTGTGAAGATAGACAGTGGGTTTTAATTGTTCACATTCGGCACTTCATTTCACTCGGAAGTTTCATCACCCCTTGTGCGTCGATGTCTGACGAAATCTCCTCACGGATTCAGAAAGCCCGATTGCCATTCGCTAATTTACACCACTCGTAGCGCAGACGAGATATCCGTGTCTCAACGAAAGGCCGGGTGTAATGAGCAGCAGTTCGTGCCATTTTAACATATGGCTGCGAAACGTGGGCCATGAAAACTCAAGATATGCGTCGACTCCAGATATTTAACGATAGGAATCTTCGTAGCATCGCTCGTATATCATGGAATAGCCGGATTAGGAATAGTGAAGTTAGACAAAAGGTTCTTGGAAAACACAGCAAATCAGTCGAAGATATCATTAACCTTCATCGACTGAGATGGCTGGGACATGTATTGCGCATGCCCGACCACCGTCTACCCCATCGCGCGATGTTGGATAGGGCTAAAGTAGGAAGAAAGAAGATTAGGGACGGCCAAACCAAAACATGGCATCAGTCCATGAAGACCTTGACTACTGGTCTAAGCCATGTAGATAGATGTAGATTACCTGGTTGGGGTCCGCGTGATGATCGCAACAAATGGATGGAGACACTAGGTGATTTGGCTCAGAATCGGTCACAATGGCGCAAGTGTATTCACTCTTTAACCTCATCTAGATCTTGAATTCTATTATTACTTGCTACACACCTTTACTTTACTCTTCCCTCTTGTATTCTGTTTATACGTTACCTCAATAATCTTGTAGTGCTAGTGTGGTATGGCAACTTGAACCTACAGGTTTATGTGCCCGTTCTACGTTGCTGTTGATGATAATGATGACAGATTAATGTTAGTTAGGCGCTTCTGAAAACCAGGGACCATTGAACAGCAAACTCGCAGCAGTATAGGACTCCTCAACAGTATGCGTACTCATAATTCCTCCAGGGAATGGTCACCACGCTATAATACGAATTTACAAGAGTGGGAATTTTATCATTAGACTACAGTTGGCCTAGTGGAGCAGATTGTTAAGCGTTTGCTGTGAGACTTTAAAGTTCTAGGTTCGATTACGTAGTGGAATCAAAGGTGCCCACTCCCAATGAAGAGTCCCATACTAGGACAAAACAACTGTTCAATGTTCCTTCGTATTCAGTGGAACCCAACAAAAATCAATCTGTGGTGAGTATAAACAATCAAAATTGTAGTCAGACCAAATCAAATGGAGTTCCTAGGAGGACACTTTCTAACTTAAACATAAAGGTTAGATCCAAAATGCAGTTAAACTACAACAAGACAAGTATCACGACAACCAAATCTATCAACATGTGAGATCCTATGTATACGATTAGTTTAGAATCACAGTTGATTGTATTTCTTATGTGGACCATCTGTAACTACTGATATTAAAATGAAAAATATACGTCGGTAACACGTGAGAATGACGTGAATTGAGCTCAGTCATTCAAACTATCGTGAGTTTTGGTTACCAGACGGCA
The DNA here is from genome assembly GCA_034768735.1 of Schistosoma mekongi. Lineage (NCBI taxonomy): Eukaryota > Metazoa > Platyhelminthes > Trematoda > Strigeidida > Schistosomatidae > Schistosoma > Schistosoma mekongi. The sequence goes on from CM068308.1 coordinate 2,996,854, forward strand.
TCGAGTTTACTCCCCGCTACTGTGGAATCTTATATTCAGACGAAACGAACGCATCACTTTTTATGCATTTATTCTTTATCTTTCTCTTAATACTGAATTTAATATTCTCATATATCAATTCTTCGATTTCACTTGTTTCTGTTGATTTTTGATTATTGTTATTATTGTTTTCTTCTTGCTTTGATTCACTGTGCTTATGTGAATGTTGGCAACTAGGAGTGATGCATATTTTATCATGTCTTAGCCTGTTTGATTGATTATCCGGCTGTTAAAATGGGAACCTTTCAATCTTTTGATATTGTACCAGTTTCTTTTGTGTATGCATCTGAGCATTTAACTGAACTCTAGAACAATGTACATGATGTTTATTTATCGTATTGATTGAATATGCGCCTCTTCTCCGCCTTGTTTCAACTGTATGCAGGTTCATTTACTGTCAATCTTCCCTAGCTAATTAAATACATTATATTTCAAATGTTTGTGGTTGATTTTCGATTCTATATCGACTAACAAACGGTGATTTTACAGGTATCTCGGAATTTACAAATCAATTATGTCATCATATTACTTTACAGTTTTAATGACTGAGCTCAATTCACATCATTCTCACATGTTACCAACATTCTTTTTTTTCATTTTCTTATCATGTAAACATTTAAACCTCTACTACTGTTTTGTCTACTGTTTCTGGTACCTTCATTTGCATCCTCTATGCATTTTCAATATTTTATCCAACATCCTAATCATGTTTGGATATCCTACCATCGTTATGTAGTGGATATTTCAATCTATTTTATCTTCGTAAGTATGTTAAACTTTTGTTTCAAACATTAACCATAAAGAAATTTATCCCAGGTCATATACACCTGATAACAAACCACTGAAATAAAACTAATCGTCATTTATTATTCAACATAGTTTCTCTTTTTCTTTTTTTCAAAATTAATAAAGGGGACTACATGCATGAGAAATCTAAGGTATTCACTTTGGAACTAAACAAAATTCCTGCTGAACCTGATCATTGATTACTTTATTTCTATAAGGATATCTTCAGTTAGTAGTACTATTCTATGAAGTTTGTCTATATAAGCATTCGAATGAATTGTTCTATGAAGAAAAGTGTTACATAAAACACTTTAGTAATTTTTCAACTAATTAATTATCTCAGCATTACACTGTCAAGCCTAACATTTGCTATGAATTATTATTTTCATTTTTATGATTTCAGCATTACCATGTTCATTGTTTTGTCAAATCAATCCATTCTACATAAATTTTGATCCGGATACTGTGATATGGTTGAATCTATTTCTATTGACACTACAACTAAACTTGGTAAGTAGGTGAATAATTTGATCAACTAATGTTCTTGTTGATATTTTTTTGTCACATATTTCGTTAGCTTTGACGATGGCTGCGTTATGTACTGTTACAAGCTAACTGAATGTTTTTGTACAAAGTCGTTTAAGTTAGTCTACAGTAAGCACTCTATTTTGATTTAATATTGGTCAGTACTCGTTAGCTAGGAATTTATACGCCTTATGGAATCCAAGTCCGTTCCATTGAGTATCGTGGTCAAAGATGTCACTACTGATCTATTCGCTTCACAATTGACCTCTATTAAGATGTGAATATCTGAATAGTAATTATGGCATTTTCTAAGGTCGGAATATTTGAGAATTAAGCATTTACAGAACTAAAGAATACTGTTTTTGAACAATCTCACTATCTCAGACATTATGTATGTTACAGAATGTCTTAGATTATGAACCACATCACGTAATCTTTAGTGTTTCCGACTCTTATCTCTTTTTGTTAACTATATGAAACTATGCCTCACCGCTGTAGATACACAGCTTCCAGTAGGTAATTCATGAATGATCTCTTTGATCACCAATTTTAATGCAACTTTTCTCGATCCTTATTTATTCTACCTGCCTTTGTCTTTTATTGTTGGCTGATCATATTTCATGTAGAAAAAGTCTGGATATAATAATTAAACAGTAGTATAATAGAACATCTTATTCGATATCTAAAATATTGAACCGTTCATATTTACATAACTTATCTAAGAGCAAATTTTTTGTAATAACCAGATATTCATTGAAAAAAACCATGTTAAATCAAAGAGTGTTGAGCAATTGTTTCATCGTTCCTCAACACTATGAACTAACATTAATTTCCGGATCAGTTGCCTAAAGGAGTCGTACTTCAGTATTTATGAATATCCTAACACATGAAAATTTGAAAATGTTATGCATTATTTTGTTGTATTAAATAGAATGAGAGTATACAAATGTGCACTAAATAATAATCAAGATTATTGTTATTATTTACAAGTTGGATATTTAAAATGCATAGTAAGTGTAAATTGTGTAATAGTTAGTGTTAGCTATTGAAGTATAAGATTGAAGTGAACTGAATTACGTTTAGAAAATGTTTCTAATTAGTATATCTATGCGATGTAACCTTTAAATTCTACATCAGTTTTCTACTTTATTCATATCTATAGTTTAAGATCATTTTTACATTATTGTCAAATCTTTGTTGATTGCAAACTACATCACATTTAAGCGATTAAAATCTTTCTTCTGATAATTTTACTAATGTTTCTTTCATGATAGAATGTATAATATCACTATATTGCATTAAAACAGTGTATAGAATGATTTTTATTTAATAAATTCCAATGTTCAATGAATAAGTGTTTGTACTGTTTGCATTTCATGTGAATTTTAACACAGTTACGAAATGTGGAATCTTCTGTGTTATTAGTATCACCAATATACATTCATTTATGGAACGGTTTATTGCATATATGTAAAGTAAAATCAATATTTTGTAAAGTTTGTGAAAATATACCTCTACTATGGAAAATACTAATCACTTGGAATTTGCACTTAGCAGTAGTCTAGAAACAAGTTGCAAGCTACATTAAATGGTTGTTAAGCCATGGATAAAAAAATGCTCGTGTTAGAAATTTTTTTAACAAATTTTAAAGATTGTTTGGCTTTTGCCAACTTACATCAGGCAAGATATCCATCTATCAACTAAAGGTTGAGTATACTGTACTACAATTCTCTTTCTCTTACTGTGTGAATATGGAACGTGGCAATTATTAGTAGATGATGCTCGTGGGTTACTGACATTTGATTATCAGTCCCTTCAAAATATCACTTTCGTTTGTTGCAATCATCTAGTAAGTAGTGATAAAAGCGCAGATTATTAGGGAAGGAAAATAAATCAGCTGATATGGTTGTGAATTTCCATCGATTGAGGTAGTTGGGTCATGCGTTGTGTGTGTCAATCCACTGCTTACCTCGATGCTCAATGTTGGTTAATAATTTATGCATAAATGTATCGTAGCATTTATCAGAATATACTGTGAAACGTTCAGTGGTATGACACATCTCCAAACGGTACACTCAAATGTTTTCTGCGAATATGATTTCCAATGAAACAGGCATTTACCTCTTTCTGTACATCTCAAAATAATCACAATAACCGTCAGTAAAATCAATAGTTCCTTACTGTCAGTGGCATTTTGTAGTAATTATTACTCAAGTCTTGTTTCCTTATATGTTTACTTTGAGTACTGAGACTGGAAATATTTCCAAAATTTATGAATGTAAGATGTCATTTCATAATCAGCGACAACTATTGAGTTGTGAGTGATTTTGTGTTACACATATTCTGTAAGTTGTAGTATTTATTGTTATAAACTTCTAATAGTCAATCTGCATTGTCAAGTGTTCAGGTAACGGTAACTTTCAGGTCCAAACACATTTCATCAGCAATTTTACTAGTAGGTGATTAGGAAATAATCTATGCTTGCCGTGATCATTTGAATGTCACTAACCGTTTCTAAAATGTATGCATCGAGCCTTCCTTGAAGTAAAGAAAAAGTGGATATTCCTATTCTATATTCTGGTACTAGATCATTCTAGTGACCTATGAGATTTTTACAACAAAATATCAAACTATGTGTTAAATTACCCATGCCTTCTGATATAAAATTCAACTATCATGTTGAGACTTTGTCATCTACATAATTCATTTCGACGACTTCACTGGGATAATTGACTGGTCGGAATGATAATGAGTTTTATCAACTAAATATAAACACTAACAAACTTGTTGCATGTTGAACAGACGTCGATTAGGATAATCATTTTAAATTACATCAGTTATTTGGTGTTTAGTAAGCTATATTTTCGGTTTCTGGTTTTTTACATATTGCATCTGGTTCTGTTCTTGTGTGTTCAGTTCACGAATTTCACAGTATTTCATCAACTGAGGCGATTGTATTCAATGCATGCATCTGAACAGCCTTGATTTAATCTGAAGTTATAGGTATCAACTTAGTAGATCATAAATTGATTTGCATTAGTTTTCACTGCCTACATCAATGTAGTTTGTATATACTACCTATCATCAGCATGAATTAATAAAAAGAATAAAGCGAAAATCATCGTTCCTTATCATTTGCTCTTTATTACTTCGTAAAAGATTTAACTGTGTTAAGATTAACAGTTGACTATCATCACCATATGTCTTATGAAGATAGACAGACAGACAGACAAGATGTTCTCTTGTACTGTCAGAGGTATGAGGTCGATTGTCAGTTCCTGGCTGCGCACACTATGGAAGGATATTACTTCTTGAGGTACCTGAAATGGGAACTGGATTAATGTTGGTCATAGTGACCTGGAAGCGCGATCTCAGAGCCCAAAGGGCAACTGCTTGAGGTCGATCACGCACGACCTTGTTATGGGATTTTTTCAGTGTTAACTCCATTCTTTAGAAGGCCTTACTGCCGGATACGGGAATCCATGCAGTAATATAAGGTGAGAAATCTTTAGGGTCGACGTTTTCTAACCCCTTCCTTCCCTTTTGAGAAGGCAGCATCTCTCCAGATGCTGGTTATCCAAGGGAAACACCTTAATGCTGTCACACCCCGCTGCAGCCAGCCAGTACGACTTCGCCCTTAGATCATAGGTTGCTGCCTTTAATCTTATCACTCTCCAACAGACCTGCTTGGCATGGTAGGACCTAGAGGAACAAGCGTTCCAACCAATATAGCTAGGTTGGGTCATTACGACAGGCAAGCCCGACCATCACGTCAAGGTAGCTGCTACGGTCTCGGATGTCTTATAAAATTCAGCCATTTAACTTTCAACAACTATTCATCACCTGTTACACATGTAACATAATGAAATATTGTTCTACTTTTTGAATAGATTTATTTCAATTGTTTCATTACTACTACTTATTTAGTTAGTTAATCTAAATGAATATACTTTTATTCTTCTAATTTAGCTTCGATTTCAGGTTTGTTTATTTGTTCAACTGATTTTTATCTCCTTTGATTATCATATGTTGTTGTAGTGTTTTGTTTTTAGTCCATACATTAGTTCAATTAGACTGTGTTGTCTAGTAGTATCCATCTTTGTTTTATAATTATTTATTTGGTTATAGTTCATTTCATTGTTGTTATTCTTGTTGTTGTATGTATTCATCGGTTATCAGATAAACGAGTTATAAATATTTATTTTATCCATGTGGTGGGAGGTTAACTGATGTTAAAAATCTTTTTTTTTTTTTAATTTGCACGCTTTGTTGATTATAGAATCATTGGAATTTTGCCTGTATTTAACTGCCTTATATTATCATGACTATTGAATCACAGTATAATGCATCATTTTTAATTAACTTGTATTTAGAATTGAAATGGAGTAAAGTATTAAGTTTAATTATTTGTTCTCGTCACAGATCCACATTGGTTGAGTACTACTAAAAAGCAGAGAGCACTGACTATCTGTTTTATCCTATTATTGAACTTCTCAATGACAGTGAGTGCTCTTGATTCCAGCAGGAATTGATACTAGGACTTTCTGGTCTCACAGCGAACACAGGGTTGACTAGTGTTCAATTGTAGAATTTCCACTTTCATCAATTTGTATATGTTGCTGGAATGAACCATTTGTGGATGTTGTTATATTTAGTGCTAACATTAATTGCTAATATATATTCAAAAACCACGGTATACTAGTTAGCTAATTCATTCTAGTTTAGTATATTTTTTTATAAAGCGCACTACATTAACTAGAATTTAGCACCTTCAGTTCTTTTGATGAAAATATTATCGTTAATCTACTGAGTTGAAATTCAATTTTATTTTATACTGTAGTTGACAATACATTACAACTACTAGTCATTATTACTTAAGTTGGATTGTGACTGGCAGGTGGAATCCAGGAAGTACGTTTCGTCCTGTTTGGGACTCATCAACTGGATGTACCTACATCCCAATGCTGATGTTCACAGTGGGGTTCGAACTCAGTCCGTTTCGTGATGAACGCCACCGCGTTCACCACTAGACTACTGAGTCCAGGCAGTCACACTTGTGCAACGGGCACATTAGTATTAGGATGATCTTGTATATTCCCGTTGATTTGTTATTGACTGAAGCTGGTCAGTCTCTTTTGTCATATGTGTATCGACTCCCACTGTGAACTTCAACATTGGGATGCAGGTACATCTAACCGATGAGTCCCAAATAGGACGAAACGCGCATCCTGGATTCCACTTGCCAGTCACAATCCAACTTAAGTAATACTTATGAATAACCGCTGTATCGAGTTAATCTGCTCAGGATACACATATAGCCAAAGAGACTGACCAGCTTCAGTCTATAACTAATCAACAAGAATATACAAGTTCATCCTAATATTAGTCATTATTTTCATTAATATGTCGCATTTATGACATAGTTGACCTACATCTATCGTCGATATTTACATTTGAATTAGTAGTAATTCTTCTTGTTGAGCTAATCAGTGATGAGTATTTGATAAATATATAGCAGTTCATAATTAACTTGAAATATAAAATATTACACTGTTGGAATTTATTAATGAAATACATATCCTTATTGCATAACTGTAAAATTTGAGTATCAAGTAATTGTGTTAATTCGACAAATCAAGAACTACAATACTCAGTATCGTATTTCATTAGTTTCTCCTTACAATAGTATTTGTTTCTGTAGCTTTAAATTATTCCATAGTTAATCTCCAATTACCTTAGTAATACAAATGAAGTATGATCAATTATATCTTTCTTCATTTACGTATTGTTATGTATTCCGAAATAATACACTGTGACGTTGATAATTGCCAATCAATGTACGTACGTGTCTGCCCCGCGACTACCAGTTCCCATAGCCGCTGGAACAGAGAAAACAATGACGTATGAGCCAAACTGACACAATCCAATCCAATTCAATCGTATTGTATTTCAATCATGCTTTTATATACACACGCAAATTCAGATCATACAGCAAACCAATTAGCTATTTTACATTAATACAAAACAGAAGAGATTGTGGCAGTGAATGAGAGGGTAACTTGTACACAACTAATTAACTGTAGTCCATAATAAGCAACAATAGAATAACAGTAAATATACTAGACGGGAGGATAGGGTTAGACGAACGTAGCAATAATAGAAATGTGATGTTTACCTTACATACGACCAGAATAAATGAATTAGTTCTCTAAAGCACAGTTCTGGAAGTTTTTCACTCTTTGTTATTGATTCGACATAACACATATGCTTACAATTCATTGGGAGCTCTGTTTAAAGAAAAATTACTTTTAAATTCTGCGTTAAAGAACCTCAATTTTATTTTATCTTTTCTCTAACGAATAATTCTATTGCTTATCTTACATGTATGTTAATACTTCAGAAAAAATAAACTTACTTATGTAGTTGTTTGGATACACAGACGATATAGTCGTATTCGGTGAAGACTCTGACAACATCCAGTCTCCTAGACAATTTCAGTAACATGCATTTATTTCCCTTTAAATTCACAGTGTTACTTCAGGACTGCATCAGTGCCAAGATTGGTCATGAAGAGTAATGTAGTTGAGTGCTCAAATCACTTCACTTACCTAGGAAATTTTACCAGTTATCATAGATTGGTGTCTGACGAAATTTCAGCCCGGATACAGAAAGCTTGCTCGACTTGCGCTACATGTTCTGTAGGGGAGATATTCGTCTCTTAATAAACACCCAAATGTACGGCGCAAGATTCAGGTCTGTTTTGATCCGTGGATGCGAAGCATGGTCTACGGAAATAAAAAATATTCTTAGGTTTCAGGTCTCAGTTCAACCGTATATCATGGAATGAACGAGTGCGTAATACCAGTTTGGCGTACAGAGTTCTTTGAAAAAGAAATCTGGAAAATTAATCAGTGGCAGCAAACCTTCATCAGCCGATATGGTTGGGACATATGCTGCATATGCCCGACTACCTTTCGCTTCGTTAGTCGATGGTAGCTGGCTGGGAGAAATCAACGAAATAAAATATACTGCTTATCTTGTGTACTTATTATTATTGTTGTTAAGTTGTTTTAATTTTATGCAGAAGAAGCATTTGTCTAAAATATAGACATTTTTTTACTTAATCTAATGCTTCTGTTATCTATCAGATCTTGAGTATTGATCGGGTTAAAGAACGGTAATATGCTTGAATGTTTACTACACAGGTAGATGCAAAGAAAAAAAAGAATCATTTTTCTGTGTGAATGTTGGAATCATAATAGAACTTATGGAAACACATTTGCATGTTGTTGTAATTCATAATAGTTTACGAATTAGACTAATCAGTAGAGTCGGTTATGTAATATTATTTTATTGATTTTTGATAGATAACAAAAATCTCTGATTGATTAAATAGTTTTATAGCGTTTTTCAAATTTTGTAGAACTTTTCACAATATAATTAGTTTAATGTTTCTCAACAATAGTTATCCACAGATTAGTATACCTAAATATAATATATCACAGATTGATGTTAGCAGGGTACGATTCAAAATCAGGGATCCATGGACAGCTGTTTCATTCTATTGTAGAACTCACTAGCAGTACGCACCCCAGATTCCATACCAAGGGCTCCAGATTGACGGCGAGCGCCTAACCATCTACACCACTGGATTGGCTAGCATCCAATGGTAGAGTTTCTACTTCCATCAATTTGTGCTATATATATAGCTCGACGATCATCCATTGTCATTGGTGATAACTGTCTCACTCTCGACAAATCTGAACTCCATCTGTCACGACTTCCCACTAGAGCTTCAGGAACATCCTGAAGTTAGTCATTAGTGAGCTCATTATTATAGTTCGATTGAGATGTTTCTTTTTGTGGATATTAGTAATTTAGTTTAATAGTATCCTAACAACACCAATCTTTGACATATTTACACAGTTAAATAACCAATTGTTTTATTATATAAGTTGGATTGTGACTGGCAAGCGGAATCCAGGACGCGCGTTTCGTCCTATTTGGGACTCATCGGCTGGATGTACCTACATCCCAATGTTGATGTTCACACTGGGATTCAAACTCGGTCCGTTTCGTGTCGAACGCCATCGCGTTCACCACTAGACTACTGAGTCCAGACAGTCAATTGTTTTATAATATCTAAAGTCAATTACTCTTTTATTAATAAGCATTTAGTAGATATAAGTAATTTTTGAAGGAAAAAAAAACTAAATATTTTTTTAACTATTGACTTAACAAACTTCATATCTCATTTTCTTCTTATCACTTAATTATTCTATTCAAGTAGTATGTTATTCACCTTGTTTGCTGTTTATCCTTTATGCAAGATCCACTTAAAGTAAATTTCTCATGAAATCAATGCTTTCTATTTTTTTTTTCTTCATCATCAATTGTTGTTCTAATTAAAAAATAAATAATGCATTCAATACATTATTTATGTAGAAAATGTACTATTCATTGTTGTTAGTTATTTGTTTATGGATAGCAATTGTCGTTGATTTATTTCTTTGCCAATATTATTCGTGAACATCTGCTTCCAATTCTCGACACAATGTGTTCTTTAGCCTTCCTTTTTTTCGTTTCCCAACAGGATTTCAAGTTAATCCTTACCTCATAATGCAGTCTAATGATTTCCGCAATGTATAGTCTTATCCATTTCCAACGTCTTTTTCTAATTTCCTCTTAGGCAGGAAGTTAGTTTGTTATCTCTCATAGTAGACTGTTACTGATGGCTTCCGGCCAACGGACATTCAATATCTTGCGTAGACAGTTGTTTATAAATACTTGTACCCTTCTGAGGATGTTTGAACTAGTTCTACACGCTCGAGCACCATACAGAAGAACTGTCTTGACGTTCAAAGTGAAGAGTCTGATTTTGAGTTTGCTTAACAGTTGTTTAGAGTCCCATATGTCCAGCTGCCCTGGCTTTGCCAACCCTCGCCGTTACATCTGCAACGGATCCTCCTTGTTCATCGATGATGCTTCCCAGGTATATGGAAGTATCCACTTCCAGAGTTTTTTCATCATGTTCAATTGGGTTGTATTTGAGGATTTTGCTGTTTCCCTTATGTATGTTCAGGCCTACTGATGCTGACGTTGTTGCTACGTTGTTTGTCTCCACTTGCATTTGTTGGTGTGTATGGGCTAGAAGAGCTCGATCACCTGAAAAGTCCAAATCGTCTAGTCACATCCTACTTGTCTATTGAATTCTGTGCATCCCCTCAGATGTGGGGGGTCTTCTTTATCCAGTCAACCACTTGAAGGTAGAGAAAAGGTGAGAGTAGTCAGTCTTGTCTGACTTCGGTCCTCACTGGAAATACAAAAAGCAAAAGTAGAGGCTAAACAAATTTCTTTTTAATACATAGCTCTAGCTTCAGTAGGTGTATAAACAAGCTTTCAACAATTGGGAGTAGATGGAAGACTGTTGCCATTGGCAGGGTTTGGTTGACTTTATAAATGACTTTGAATGAAGAGTGTGTTTTGATAGAGTGGTCTGCGTTTACAGGATGCACTGTAATTGCGTTTCTTATTAATTCATTGCTGCATCTTATTAACTATATTGAATAATATTCCTGAACACTTTTGGATAGAATCGGGATCGAACGACCTATATAACCGTCTCTACAAAATCATGTAAACTGATAAACGCATATGGAAGTGAGCAGATGCGTGAGTTTATCCTTCAGGTTGTTGTTGAACAATGGAGGACTGTACAACTGTAATCTTAAGGCCTCTGGACAGAATGTTCTTTTATGTCTATTTGAAATCCTTCTGTTTAGGATTTCTGCAACTTTATCACCATCGAACTCAATATTACTATTAAGTATTTTCTTCGATTCCGAGGCTTCTAATAATTTTGTATTTTTTGGCTTTGTGTTCTTGTCAACAAATCTAGGTAAATATTCATTATCAATTAATTTTTTGCTTAAGATGTTTAAGTTTTCATGTCAGGACTGCAAATTCTTTAGGTTTATGTGGAGAGAGATATGATTAAGTTTTTGTTTTTACTGATGAGGGCCCAACTGTAGAAGATTAATATCGGACTATTTTTTTCACTAGATGACAGATTTATCTTTAGTGCAATAAGAAAGATGACAACTAGCATTCACTAGAAAATTGTTTTGATAACAGTCTATTGTATTTTAATAAGCTGTTGGTTTGTGCTATTGAATTTATCTTTGTAAGCCTAACTTTAAAATTCATAATGGAATTAGACTTACTAGTTGCCATCTCTGTTCTTTTTTAATCATGTTTCATTATTAATCCATTGGCTAAAATCCCTTTTTTCCTACAGCTTAAATGAACGTAGTAACTAAAAGGAGAGTGATGTTGATTAGATTTACACTAATACAATTTATTCTATACGTAGGTACTTTATCAGCTTATGTCAGGCATATATATCTGATCTAATGAGGTTGAATTGGGACATGTAATAGGCCCATTTCGTTTCATTCAGAACTCATCAACTGGAGGTACTTACATTGAATATTATTTTTGATATTATTCTTTTTTATTTTATAAATATTATTTCATTACTTGATAAAAATAAACATTCACTTTTATTTCATGTTTATAGTCAACTTTCTTATCAAGAAGAGATAAATATTCATTGAAGCAACCAAACAGACTGTTCGATTTAAATCGATATCATGTACGCTGTGAAGCTTTAATGCCTCGTGTAAGTGAAATTGTTGGTTTTGTTATTGTGTGTTTAATCATCATTCAGTATTATTTTATGTTACTTGTTATTATTTATGATTTATTTATGATACTATTGAATTGTATAAAAGTAATATATATTCATACACTTGACAACTTCTTAAATTAATATATATAATGGAAAATTATTATCAAATTGTATTTTCTATGTTGTCTATTCCTTGATGTCATTGAACTTATTGAATTTGTTTAATGAAATAATGAAATTTGGTTTTGTGAAGTTTAAAATACACTGTGTATTCTTTGAAAATATTTCAAATTTATGACTAAGAGTTCTATTACCACTTTCATCATCTACTAGATAACTAGGTCCAGTGATTTAGTTTCGTTTAGAATTTCATTATCATAAATGCATATTACTTTAAAGTGAGTAATTTCGTTGATGTGCCTTGGCAAACAAAACTTTTATAGCCTTCATACATATATAAGACATCTTATTGAGCAAAAGAATTAACTGATCTTACCGTTGAGGATCAAGAAGCACTGGACAGCTTTTTAGTTACAGTATGGGACTTCTCAGAAGTGGGAATTCTACCACTGGACACCGCCCTATTGGCGGATTGGGTTAGGCATTCACTATAACTGAAGGCTCTGCGTTCGGTTCCTTGGCGGAACCGAGGGTGCACACTGATGAGGAGTCTCATACTAGGACAGGATAGCTGTTGAGTGCCCCTTGGTTCTTAATGTTGGCCTGCCAATGTCATTCTTTGACGAACTTAATACCAATTTCCACGAAACCACCTTAATTCAATACTATTAGTTTAAAGATACCAATTAAATCATAAAATAAATTTATTCGTCTAAAGGAATCTCTTTTCAACGAATTCATCATTAAACGGTACAATCGTATGTGATAAATTATAAATCAATGTGTAATTGTAAGAATTTCGATTAGTTTTTACGTGCTTTAAATAATTACTTAATAGTTGAAGAAGTGGAGTGCGCTTTATGAAGCGTGTTAATTATGTCATCATTAAGATGGGAGCATTAATTATGATTATTGTTAGATTAAGGTGAAATTGTTTGAATGAAAATTGTAAGAATCAGGATGGGAGGCGGTCTTTGTAACTATAAGATGATAATAATAGTCGTTGTTATGATACAATTGGGGGGGGGGTTGTGGAGATAGTTAATTGTCACTTTTGATATCGCGAATAGGCTGAATCGGAAATATCAACCGTTAGGAGCCGACTCAGTGGTCCACTGGTAAAGCTTTCGCCGCGGAGATAGAGGGTCCGGGGTTCGATCCCTGATGGAGTCGTGGATGCGCACTGCCAAGGAGTCCCATACTAGGACGAAACAGCTGTCCAGTGCTTCCAGGTGATTAATGGTTGTCTGATTCACATCAATTCGTGATGTCGAAATTGAATATTAACTATCTCCACAAACCCCCTAATTGTAATTAATATCAGCTCACTAGTGACTAGCTCCTCGAGGTAATTCCTGGAGTTCTAGTGTGAAGACGTGACCGGTGGAGTTCAACTGTGTCGGATGTGGGATAGTAACCCACCGATGGCATGGAGGAGGTCGCGCAACATATCACAAATAGATTGCATTCGAAATATCAACCGTTAGGAGCCGACTCAGTGGTCCAATGGTAAAGCTTTCGCCGCGTAGACAGAGGGTTCGGGGTTCAATCCCTGATGGGGTCGTGGATGCGCACCGTTGAGGAATCCCATACTAGGACGAAACAGCTGTCTAGTGTTTCCAGGTGATCAATGGTTGTCTGATTCACATCAATTCGTGATATCAAAATTGACAGTTATGATAATTAAAATAATGGTAAGCGTGAATAATATTATTAAAGGTAGGAACATGATATGAAGAAGCAGAAATGTACAAGTAAATAAATAAATCAAATAAGGTAAACTCTAAACTAAAGCCATGGTAAGGAAAGCAATCCCTTAAGTTATTTTTATATGTGCAACTTAGGCTTCAAATTGTGAATCTCCAGAGCTTCTGTAATTTGAGGCAGATTCAAATGTAATCATTTTGGTCTACTTGACTGAATGATAAATAAGGATGAATGCTCCAAATCTACTATATGTTGCAGGATAGAGGAGGCAATCTACCTGTTGTGCCAGAAGATGCTCTCAGATACGGTGACGGAGCTGCCTGGACGAACAACCTGCATACGTAGCTTCACATTTGCAGGTAAACTGGTAAATGTACACGAAATAATTAGTCAATCGTGACAGCTTATCCTTTAGTCTGAGGTATATTAATTGATTGCCGCCAAACGCTATACGGAGATTTACTGCAGGAAATATTTCGGTCAATGATTTTTGATTATATTGCCAACAATATTTCCTATAGATTCTTATAAAAAGCTTTCTTTTCGGGCAGCATGTTTCATCTATGGAAGTTATTTCCCTTTTATATTCTTATTGATAAGTGTGTGTGATTCGCAGCTTAGAAGTTGAGTTTCAGTAAGAATAGATTTTTATCTATATAACCTACTGAATAGATTCGGTGTTATCACATATATATATATATATATATATATATATATATATATATATATACAGTTGCACAGCCTTGTAGTGAATTTGTTGTCGTCATTGTTGCTTGCATGCGAATGTGTAATACAATAAATCTTCGTCGTGTAACGAATAGTTTAAACATCTCTCTAAAAAGGATAATTCTTTGTTAGTTGTTTATGAAATTATGTAGTTAACCATAATTTGACGCATTTTCAGTCCAAATTAAAATGATGTAAACTCCGACAAGCACCTACAACAGTTGACTAAATTATTTATACGCCTTTGTGCAAACGATTACAGTGAGTGATGACAGCAACGCTGTCTAATTGATGCCTGGACTTCTAGTCTGATGGTTACTAGTCCTGGGGGGGGAGGTGAATGAGAACATAAGGTTGTTGCACCAAGTCAGAGACATATTTGTATGCATGGAAAACTAGATAATGCCATCCGCTACTTAGAAAAATAACATAAACTGAAAAGAAAAGTAATAATTTTGGAACACGTCCATCGTTAACTAGTTACATCCTATGGACAGAAAATCTTGTGGAAATAGTTAGTAGGTCAAAGTAGGTCAATATAAATGAAATGTTTGAAGCATGTAACATCAAAATATATGGAATTATCTTATGAACATAGTACTTTGTGGATGTTACTCATTCTACTTTGTACGCTTTTTACTCATACCCAACCACCGTATACCTCAACGCTCAATACTGTCTGGTGTAAGAGTAGGCTGGAAAATAGTTAGGGTCGGCTAGATCAAAACATTTCATCACTTCATGAAGTCATTGATAATTGGGCTAAACGATGCTAATAGGTGCAGACTACCTGATTGGGGTCCGCGTGGTAATCGTAACAAATGGTTAGAGATTTTGAGTGACATGATTCAAAATCGTTCTCAATGGCTCAGGTGCATCCATTCTCTGTCATCCTTCAAAATCTAAGCTTCTAAATTCATAATTTTCTGTTTATTAAATTATATTTTCTTAAATCTTACCTCCGATTTCTAATCCTCTCGATTAATACTAACTCTGTTACTGCTTCCGCTATTCTGGGATTAATTTCAACAATTTAATCTTTATCTGTTAATTGAAGCATGACAACTTAAACTTACGTAAACACGACGAAGTTCTACGTTGTAAATGACTCTACTGACTGCCCATTATATCATAGATCATCATAATCTTTAGATCATTTTAGTTCACTGAACATAGATTACTCTTGTATCTGGAATTTTAAATGCACATCACTTGTTGAGTGATATAAAAGTGGTTAGTTTTCGACCAATGAGGGTATCATCATGTTTAATGTATATTCTGTTTACTTCATTTTGAGCAGTCTAACAATATCATTACCCAGCATGTATAAAATATACCTTAAAATGGACTACGTGGACCTTACTCTTGGCTACTCAGTTATATTTGTCATCTTTATTCAAATATTACTGATTTACTAAGTACAGATTTGTGTACTCGACTTTTAACAATATGTTTGCTATGCATCGGCCAGGATACTGCTTAATCCCTTAAACTCTAATTAGAATTGATATTTAATCTGCGATATGCTTGTTGAAATGTTGATACTTTAAGCATAGCATCAACTAGAACTACGTCGTTGTTAGTTAGTTGGGTCAGTGAGAATAACTTAAACTCCTATGTTTACAGAAGACAGATGTGAAAAGGAATGTTTTACTAATAACTCAATTAGCACATTATTTCTATAAGGATTAAAGTAAATGACAACTAATTATTTTATACAATAACTCAATCAATGCAATTTAGTTATAGAAATCATAAGTTAACCCTATGAATGTAATGAACACTAAACATTTTATTAGATTAATCACTTTGTAAATGTATAGGTGTTATTTGTAATTAGTATTCATCACTGATTGATTTCTGTTGGTTTATTGTTGAAAATCGGAAGGCACTAGATCGGTGTTTCGTCATAGTATAAGATTTTTCATCTAGGTGTAACCATGACTCCATCAAGCAATGAGGATTCAACTTTTTTTTATTACAGTCACTGTCCAGTGAAACGCACTTCTTGGAGGAGTCTACCATGTACATTGTTAAAGAGCCCCATGCTTAAAATTAATGAGTTGTCCAATGTATCCCGGTTCTCAATAATACTTAGCTGAGGTTGATAACTGACGAATACTATTCAAAAATGAACATATTCTCTATTAACTTACCTCACATAAAACACAAAATTAAGATTTTTTTCTTCTGTCAACTACAATAGTTCGGTCTTCGGATTATTTTGCCATACAATTTCACTTTTGTTATTTTTTTTTTACAAATATAGTTGATATTCTCATTATTTGATCGATATAATCGTCATACAAACTTATCCAAGTGGATTGGACCACATGCTCTCGTTATACAAGTTAGTAATTATCCTACTCTTTGTAATATTGTTTGGTTGTTTATTAACTCAACCTATGGTTTTGTAGTTGGTTGATTTAACTTATCACTAATAGTTAGGATGTGAGTTAAAATGTTGTTCATGTTACGTCGGACCACTAACAAAGAGTGAAAAACTTCCAAAACTGTGTTTTAGACGACTAATTCATTTATCCTGGTCGTGAGTAATGTGAACACCACATTTCTATTATTGTTATGTTCCCCTTACTCTGTCCTCCCGATTAGTATATTTGCTGTTATTATATTGTCTCTTATTATGGACTACAGTCAATTAGTTGTGTACAAGTTACCCTCATTAACTGCCACAATCTCTTCTGTTTCGTATTAGTGTAAAATCGCTAATTGGTTTGCTGTGTGATTTGAATTTGTGTGTTTATATAAAAGCATGATTGAAATACAATACGATTGAATTGGGTTGAATTGGATTCGATTGTGTCTGTTTGGTGTATAAATCGTTGTTTTCTCTATTCTGGCTTTGGGAACTGGTAGTCGTGGCGCAGACGTGTACGTATACTGATTGGCAATTATCAAGGGCACTGCGTATTTTCCAAATACATAACAGCTCATAATATAATTCTCAAAAGTGTCGATTTCTACAAGAATTATGCACTAGTCAAATGCTTAAATGGGAGTATTTTTTTCACCAGTACAGTGCATTGTTCCTGCGTGCAACGAAATTAGGAGTTAAGATGGTTATTAAGTGTGCTCAACTCGATTTTATATCTCGGATAATAGTCGATATAGTTATAAAAAGGCTATGGGTGGACAGATCAGTATATATGATATTAGTTTATTACTTCATTAACTATTAGACTGTGTTAGAATTTGTAGTCGCGATTTATACTTTAATATAAAGTCCTATAGTTGTGAATAGTGTGTATTATAATTCAAATTTGTCACCGTGATAAATTAGTTTGATACACAAATAAATGCATTTTACAAGTTCACCTTTTTCTATCAAGTGTACTTCTTTTTTCACAATATGTATATAGTGGCTTGCTAGAAAATCTAGGCTGCTTAGTTTTCTACCTATCAAGTTGTTTCAACAAATTTTTGCTTCAATTAATCAATTCTATTACAAGACTGCATTGTATATTCACATTATTATGTAAAATGTTTATAACCTGTCAATATACATTAAAAAATAATGAAATTACATCAACATGTCGATTTCTGAACTGCTTAGTTTTAATTAGGAAGAGCTTGTATATTCCCGTTGATTTGTTATAGACTGAAGCTGGTTAGTTATTGTTACTATATGTGCTTAGTTTTAATCTCATGTCAGTCACATGTTAAATGAACTGCCTTCAGTTTCTAAAGGCAAACATTTATCGTAGTGGTCTTTTTATAGCATTTCAGGAATCTTGGCTTTATGATTTATGTTATTAAATTGGTATTACCAGAAGGTTTCAAGATTTTTCGATAGGGTCGTTCTAGGACTAAAAAAGAGTTGGGTGGTGGAGTAGCTATGCTTATACACATTAGCTGGTGTTAATCTAATTGTGTACAATTTAAGTTTTCGAAAGATTATGTCGTTTATATAACACTAAAGTGCCGTCTGTAACTCCTAGAAAAATATAGTTACGTGCATACTGCTAACATTTGTATTATTCCGGGCTTCACTTTATCTGTACTATGTTTCCTTGTTGATAAGTGTATTTGGTTTGTTGATGCTTTAGTGGGTCTTTTTTAGTCGTATGTGGTGACTTAAATTCATGCAATTTCCATTTTGTCTCACCCCTTGATCACCAAAACTTAGTTAATTTCCCTACTTATTCCGATGTTTTTCTTAAACCAGCTTTGGTTAATGATATAGATGTATTTGAGACTTGCGAACAAGCCTCTATTCTCAATCTTGATCTTTGTATCATTTGTGCTCTGCGTAAAATATGTGATCAACTTAATGAAAAGACAATTTCTAGTCAGAACAGGAAGGCTAGGTTTAAGAGGTACTCAAGAGGAAACACCTATGATCTAAATAACATACTTTAGTTCACAAACCGGGACCTATTCAGAAATAACTCGTTGGAAAGTACAAAGCCGTAATCACTTGTTCTACCAAATTCTATTTTGATGCTTGTTGTCTCAGAGAAGCGATTTTTTACAAAAACCAACTGGCCTATCTTTCCACATCTTAAAAGAGTGAAAAGATGAAATGGACTTATTGCAGGGGTGTGAATTTAGAAAACTGAATGATTTCACTTATCAGGAAATAGAGAATTTTAAGTCAATTACACTCAACAACGTTTACTTTGTGAAAATGCTTCCTACGTCTGGAGATTATTTAAAAAGCTTACTAAACGAAGTAGTAATATCACTCACTTAGATGCCTATTCGTTGAAGGGGTTTTTCTTTGCTCATGGATCTGATTTATTTGGCTTACCTAAGTTTGAAGGAAATTTTCACTGTAATGTTGACTGGAACATATCTTTGATTATCTGGCGGCGCTTAACGCTTTCCTTTTCTTCTTTATTTTGCATGAATTTCTGTATTCTATGAAAAATACCATTTCAAATATCTATGTGATTTTGATATATGTGTTCTTGCCTCTTACTCTTCGAATCGCTCCGAAATGAGGGAATGTTAAGATATCTATTTTATACGCTCTTACACTTCATCTTTCTTAATATCAAGATGTTAATTGGAGTTGAAGACTTGAAACAGACGTGAACACCCATGGGAAGTCGTATGATGTTTGTATCACTTGAGATTGTGTAATGAAGATCATATGGGATATCATTTATTGTGATGTAATTTTTACTGCTGATCAATATTGATCTTTATATAGTTTGATTATATCCAAACGTAAAAAATACGACATACTTTGAACGTTATATTTTATACTACTTATCAGTAGGCAAAATTGTAGATGAGTAATTTTATACGATGACCAAAGGTGATTGGAACTTCTTAAGTTGGTCTTTACTTAACATTAGCTATTTGTATTGAAAGAATATAAGTGGTCAGCAGTAATTTGAAGTCAACTTGTATAGTACGCTATAAATCATCGCGTATCTCATCTTTGTAAATGCAAATAAAGTTACCTATCTATATTACTGCCTACTAAGTAAGTAGCATAAAGTAACATTCACAATTTTTGAAGTTCTGTGAGGTTGATCTCAGTCACCCTAGTACATTTTTCGTTTATTATATTATTTTATAACAATGCTTATTTTTAACATTATTAAACATTTATTACTACGTACTGTTAGTGCATTCCTAATTTTGTTGCTTCCATTTGTGTATGCCTATTTACATGTATGTACCAATCGAAAGAATAGAAAGGAGGGTCAGTGTCCGCATTTCTGAACGCATAAGCTGTGTTTAAAAGAACAATTCATTTCTACTACCATAATTGCTGTTTACTTATTTGATAGTAGACATAATATTTATGTTTCAATGTCTTTCAAAATAGTCTATAAACAGACAAACTCGAATCTCTAATTCTTAACTGAAGCAATTGAAATAAACCGATTTAAACTAAATGTCTGTGTGTAAAAGGATACAAGTGAACATTGATTTGTCCTAGTGACTGAATTTCTTTAGATCCGGTTACGCAACATTATAAACGTTAGTCTTTGACCCATCATATCTGAGCTTTACTCATTTGATCACTGTTTTTTAAACTGCATTTATCATATTTACATAACCTATGTTGCTAATCTTCTTTAACTGTGTATGCGTGCTCTCCTTAGTTTTATTCCTTAGCACTTACTTATACTTGGTCTATAAATAGACAAATTGTGTTAATGAAGTTTATGTTGTTATTCAATTGGTTTTGTATTGTATCGTGTTCTTCTAGCTGATTCACATCTACATATCAACTTAGAATTCTACGAGGTTTTATTCCATGTAGAGTATGTACATCCGTCGTACTTTTTAAATGATTAGAATTAATTGTGGGTTATATGCAGTTGATGAACTCAAAATAAGATGGATTAATTCATTACTCTTCTACAATTATTATTCTTACCTTTTTGTAATTAAATCATATTGGACATAGTACTTATTATTAATATTAATGTTTTAGGCTGATCAAATTATCATACAATCACTAGCTGCTCCAATATCATTACATGTTGCTGATTATTTAAAGAAACTATTAGATAATTTACATTTGAATTGTAGTCAATTTGACGCCAACTTTATAAATACTAATCCATTCAACTGTAAATCTGTTCCACATAAATCACCAGATTTTTTAAAATTTCAAAAACTTATTGAATCAGCTACAGAATTGTATAGTTTACTTCCTGTAAGTTTTAAAAGTTTTTACTGTTATTATTATTATTATTTTTTTTGCTGAAAGCTGTTTTACTGTAAATTTTTTTTAATATTTAACATAATGTAATATTCTTATAATTCAGTATTGATGTTACTATGAATGTAACTTGCGAAGTCAATCATATTATTACTGTTATGATTATTACTATCATTATTACTTTCATTTTTGTTATTATTGCTACAATTATCATTATTCTTTCATTATTTTCATTATTATTATTATCATTATTATTATTGTTGTTACTATTAGTCATTACTAGAATTCAGTATTCCGAATCAAATTCACAACGTAATCCAGTAATAACTCAGTATTTGTATTAGTAGTATTGTTTTGGATACCTTATGAGTAGAAGAATAAAAATGCCAGGGAGCAGTTTGACCATGAATGTATATATTATTGTATATTGAAATACCAATGTATGTGTGAGGTTGGTGAGGATAGAGCTACCATTGATGAACTGAGTATGAGGTTCAGATTATCATACTATACCATAGTAGTGTAATAAAGTGAATGAGTGGACAGTCACAAACATACACAAAAAGGGATACACGATTTATAACATAGTGACGCGTTTACTAATGCACCGAGATTTAAAGTACACTCTAGTAGAATGAATGTTTAAGTTTACATGAACTCATTATTGGAGATGAAAACAGGTTGTCTCTTGTGTTTGTGTTTAAAGTTGTAGTTTTTACTTCTTTTCTAAAAGAATAAACAACGTTTTACTAATACTTTAACTGCGTGCGTAGTCTTTTACCATCTTCTAAGCTGATGTGCTACGAAGTGGTAGTATTATGATTAAGGAACTTGGTTTTTAGTCAAATCGTCACGGATTCTAACCTCTAGTAAAATGTAATGCTGTGAACTGTATTTTCAATGTGAATCTATTTGTGATGTCATCTCTAAGCTTGTATAAGTTTATTGATTTTACTGAAATCAGTTCAACCGATCGTATCCGTTACATTGACATAGTGGTTCAGTCGACTTATATTGGTTGAAACATTCGCTAATATATCTTATACCATGCTAAGCAGATCAGTTGGATAGTGGTAGGACTAAAGGTAATAAATTCAAGTTGCGATGGCGAAGCCGAGTACTTCTTCAGGTCAACAAATGTAATCGCTTCTCGACGTTGGTATGTCAGTGTTACAGAAATTGACGAATGGTGAATATTTGTTCATGACATCCGCTTCTAGGTCTAAAAGTAGCCTTATATTCCAGAGTTTGCTGTGTATCGGGTAAGTTGCTTTTTGTCAATCATTGAAATTGATAATGAACAATTCAATCTTTTGATGACGCCTTCCAAAAAACGTATCTCTTAAAGTAAAAACCAAAAGACAAGTCATTTTGTCAGCGAGAATGTTACATGTGCATTTAAGATTAATGTGATTAAACTCCATTCAAAGCTTAGTAGATAACTGAACTTGAGATTTCGTAGATTGTTTACTAACCCGTAATATTGAGGTCTTATAATGAATACTCATTCATTGTTTATTATGTTATGAATGTTTTATTAATTTTGGTTACTATGATTACCTAAGTTTATCGGTCTTATCATGTTTTTTTTTAAAGCTAGTCAAAATCATCGCACTTTTCCTTATTCAATCTCATCTAGTGTTTTTTTTAAAAAGAGTGACTTGTTAGTTGAAACAGTCAGTTATCAGTCACACTGAGTTGTGCAGAATTTACTTACTGTCTTTTGTCAGTATCATAGACTATCTTGAATGAAGTCGAGTGTGTAGACGTGTGCATACAATTTACATAATATACAAGTGTATTTTTGAACATTTTCTTTATAGAATTTCGATGAACAATTTTGGTGCATTCATTGCCCAAATGTATGGAGCGAATTTCTCACGGTAATTGATGTTTTACATCCTTCCAATCACTCTGGGAATAATGATCGAATCAACAATAGTACAATATATCGTCAATCCTTAATTGAATCTTTCCCTTTAACTGTATGGTCATTAGTACCAATTAACATTTCTATGTCTACGACAGCAAACAACAACGATCCTCAAATAGATACTTCCCCTATATCGTTGATTATTGATATTGATAATAAATTGAATCCATTGGATTCATCATCATCACCATCATCGTCATCTCCACATGTCATAAATCAATCAGTTAAATTTTCATTAGGCTCGGTAGATCAGTTATTTACAAATCGTATTTTGTTACCATATCTCATCAAACCCTGTATCACGGATCATGAAAAATTGAAAATTCCCGATGCATTAGATCAGATCATGTTTATATGTTATATATGTCAGCAAATTTCTTATGTCCAATCACATTTATGCCTAGATTATCAAGAATTTGCAGAAATCACTAAAAGTCGATTCACATCATCAACCAATCCACAGTCGGATCATAATGCTTATCATCAATTGTTTTATTGCGTAGGCTTTTCAACACTACGAACAATTGAATTTAGTATAAATATTTATCACCATTCAGGAGATGATAACTATATGAACCAAGTGTTATCGCCTAATTCAACAGAGAACAATATTGACACCAGTTCCCTAAATACTCCTAATGTGTCCTCTACAAGTGTTAAATTCTTTCCAAATAAGTCTGTATCAGCGACGTCATTATCATCATCATCGTCATCAACAGCATCCTCGGCGAAGTGTCCGAATGATCCTACTCCACCTCCCGTTGCCGCTTCCCCGCTACCATTATCTTCTCAGACATCACTTCGTCATCATCATTCAATGCTTGAACCTTCATGGGATTCATTATCATTGAGTGGTAGTAAATTGAATAAGACTATTTTTCGACAATCAATGAGCGGACGTATTCATTCCACAGGTGATAGTCCACTATCTCCTGTATTACGTAATAATAGTGATCGTTGTATTGGAACTGTTGATAAAAATGATTGTAGTAAGCGTTCGAATAAGCTATTAAATTCCAGTTCATTATCACTTAAAACGCTTTTAACAAAATGTCAAACGAATTCATCAATTTTGTCTATCAACAGAAAAGTATCTAATTCAACTTGCCAAGATCAATCTTTACAAAATAAACCTTTCTCTGAACAAAATATTTTTGTACTTAATCCTGTTATAGTAAGTTATTATAAAGTGTTCATTTACTTTTTATTCATTTTGATGATTTTCACTAGGCATCAACATTTGAAATTAAGTAATCATTGTCGATTACTCCATGCTTGTTTTAAAGTCTACAGTAGAGCACAACTCTATACAAGGTTGAATTCAAACAAAAATTCACATCCTAAGATGACCGTATGTACCTGAAATATTCAATCAATCAATGCCTGTTACCCCAAGTGGGAGCATAGACCGCCCACCAGCATTCTCAAACCAACTGTGTCCTGGGCTTTTCTTTCCAGCTCTCCCCAAGTGCTCTTCATTCTCTTCATGTCTGTCTCCAATTCCCGACGCAATGTGTTCCTGGGTCTTCCTCTCTTTTTATGGCCTTTAGGACTCCAAGTTAATGCTTGTCTTGTGACACAGTTTGGTGGTTTCCTCAGTGTGTGTCCAATCCACCTCCAGCGACTTTTCCTAATTTCTTCCTCGGCTGGAAGTTGATTAGTTCTCTTCCATAGAAGGTTGTTGTTGATGGTATCTAGCCAACGAATCCGAAGAACCTTGTGCAGACAGTTGTTTATAAATACTTGTATCTTCTGAAGGATACTTTTCGTAGTTCTCCAAGTTTCAGCTCCATACAACAGAACTGTTTTCACATATGTATTGAAAATTTTGACATCAATATTAACTGACAGTTGGTTTGAGTTCCAGATGTTTATCATTTGTAGAAATGCTGCTCTTGCTTTACCAATTCGCGCCTTCACGTCCGAATTAAACCCTCCTTGTTTGTCGATTATGCTGCCTAAATATGTAAAGGTTTCAACGTCTTCCAGAATTTCTCCGCCGAGTGTAATTGGGTTAGTGTTTGTTGTTTTGTATCACAAAGGATCTTGCTTTTCCCTTTGTGTATATTGAGGCCTACTGCTGCCGAGGCTGCTGCTATATTGTTGGTCTTCATCTGCATTTGATGTTGTGTGTGAGAAAGAAGAGCTAGGTCATCTGCAAAGTTCAAGTCATCTAGTTACACATGAAATATTGCCAAGCTTCTAATAAATAACTGTAATTGAGGATTTAAATCTTTAACCCTAATCGAAACAACTGTATAATGCTCTTTTAGATTTCAGTGTTTTTTTTTCAGTTGATGTTTCTTTACGACGAAATTACTCAATGATATCTTCATAATTCATCTCAATATTCTGCATCCTTAATAACAATTACATTTTAATAATTAAGTATAACTTTATTTATCTTACTTGAAGTTACCTTTTCGTGTATGTGCTAGATAAAGTTGACGTGAAATTTATGACTTAATAGTCGGGATTCCAATGCTCCATTTCATGCAAATTGAATATCATATACAAAGTCAATAGCAACAATTGTAACAAAACTGGCATTGATTAAACTAACCGCAACCCTCTCTTTTTTATGAAAAGGCTATAACTTTTCTTGTTTGTATTTATACAATCAGATAATTAGAGATATGAATTTGACTTGTAACATATTAGTATATTTACTACAGTTATCAAAAAAAAGTCCAAGTCATTTTTCAGTTTTCATCACTCGTATCAGATGAACTAACATAGACGTAATCTGTCCTGACTGTTACTGCTACCTTGACGTGGTGGTCGGGCTTTCCTATCGTGATAAAACAGTTGATCTATACTGACTAGAATGATCATTTATTAAGGTACTCCCATGTGATACAGGTTGAGTGAAGAATGGTTAGATTAAAAAGTGTGACAGTAGTAAGGTGTATCTCTCAGATAACGAATATGACAGTGGTGCTGCCTTTCCACAAAGAAAGGGTATGGTTTGAGGTCAGCCCTAAATGTGTAAACCACACCTTATTCTACAAATTTCCGTCTCTGAAGGTAAGGCCCTTCCAAATGCGGAGGTAATACATCAAAAGAGTGTATGACCTGCTTCAAACAGCTACCTCTTGAGCACGGTTGTCAGGATCCTGGGTCGTCAAAACCTTTAATCCAACTTGTTTTTCAGGTGCCTCTAGAGGAACCTTTCACCTGTATAGAGAATCGGTAAGTGATAATTGACCACACACCTCTAAGAATATTCAAGATCATCAACCTCATAATAAAGCATTTAACTGTCAGTGAAAAAAATGGCGCCCACCTACATGATCATATTGATCATATTAGATGATTCATTTCGTTATGTCTTATTCAATTAGTCCTTTTACGTATGAATTAAAATCGTTTCTCAAATATTTACTCATTTCGAGAAAGCTAATGCTATAACTTAAACTCTTGTTAAATGAACTTAGTGATAAATCAAATAATGACTAGTTGACATTCTATTCGAATCCTTTAGCTTTATGATCATGTTATATGAAACTGTATATTTCATATAATATTTTTGAATAGATTTTAATTACTTAAATTAATAATTAACAGAAGAGAATACATTCATTTATGTTAATGGAATATAGATTGGATTAAAGCAGATTCTGTGCATGATCGTGATGGCCCATGCTAATTTGGTTATTTCTAAGCCAATCATCTTTAGCGGATTATTGGAGGTGACTCTTGAAGCTTCTTATATACTATACTATGAATATGTTTTGAAGCTAAGAAATTCGAAAAGAAAAGGGTATTTATTCAACTAGTATTTAGAGGAGATCAAGTAGCTAAATAATTCAATCAAAAACTTACAACGACCATCAAACAAACATTCCCTGTTGTTAAACTGCTGACTCTCTACAAAACACGATGTTTAATAAATCAAACAAAAGTTGGTAAATATCCGTCTCATGTTACCTCCATTTGTATTTACCAGTTCACATGTACTTGCAAAAGGAGGTAGATTGGAAGGACAGAAAAATGGGCCAATTTACGATTTATTGAACATATCCCGAAGAAGCTGTACTTCAAAAAAGCAACCACTTATAGAAGTTTAATTATGCGTCATCTGGTAGACACGGGACATGAAGTGGATGCAACAAATGCTTTTAAAATCATCAATAAACAACATAAAACGATTCTATTAAAATTTGCTGAGGCCATTGCAATTAGAAGATTGAAACCTGACCTTTATGTTCTAAAAGAATCAGTAGTTAAACTTTAGTTGCCCTGGTAGCAATAGATCGATGTTATGAGATAAACAATTCAATTGACAAAATCAATATGTGTATTAATCATAATCTGAATTAACTAAAATCAATAGCATGTATGTAGCTGATGAGACTGAACGCAACGAAATAGCAATTGAATTTTAAGTATTCTGCAAATGTTGCCGTTCTTGCATTATTCAAATTCTTACTTCTATCTACCCTTGCTATTTGGGATATAATTTCGTTCCTGTTCAAAACATGTTCTGATTTGGTGGGAGGGGGGGTCTTGTCGAGTGTTCAATGCCTAAGACTACTAAGCAATAGGAGTAGCTGAATCGTTGTAAGCATAACATTATAACAATTTGTTTATTTCTTTTCATTAATAACACATATTATTGTTCTCAATCTAATTTCTTATTCTAGAATGATACTTGGACAAATAATTCATCTACTAATAATATAAGTGATGAATTTTCAATTTCTAGTAATTTATCTGATCTACAAAGTATATCCAGCTCAAT
Organism: Schistosoma mekongi; assembly: GCA_034768735.1. NCBI lineage: Eukaryota > Metazoa > Platyhelminthes > Trematoda > Strigeidida > Schistosomatidae > Schistosoma > Schistosoma mekongi. The sequence goes on from CM068308.1 coordinate 3,024,773, forward strand.
AGATGATTGGACTAAGCCATATGAAGTTTTATCTAATTTGAAATCATCGTCTACAAATGAAAATAACGATATATTATGTTCACCTCATGATCATATTATCAATAATCAATATGGTCATTTTCATTCATCTCTTAACCATCAACAATGTAATCATCTACATAATTCTTCATCCTTTCTATTAGGTCCAGATGAGATTGGTTCAGAGTTGTTAGATGACTTTTCATCGAATCCTACTGAAACTACAAAGTCAGTAACAATGGAATTGTGTAAACAGTCAGAAGCAGAAAGAAATGATACTGATCAAGATAAATTTCGTTTATGGAAAATATCAAATATATCAAGTGTAATTATACAGTTAACTGGATTCTCATGTGAAGCTGGTATGCATAATTGTGATATCAATAATGTTATTGGATAGTATTTTCAAATGAAACATACGTTTAGTATTTAGGAGCAGTAGAGTTACTTTCTACATATGTCGGCACTCGTCAACAAGATAATTTCTATAAATCCAGGGTTGCTTTGATTGAGTTTCTTAATTTTGTATTGTTCAGCAATAACATAGCCTTATTATATATTTAAGTTGGATTGTGACTGGCAAACGGAATCCAGGACGCGCGTTTCGTCCTATTTGGCACACATCGGCTGGATGTTGATGTTCACACTGGGATTCGAACTCAGTCCGCTGAGTTTCAGTCCATTACAAATCAACGAGAAAATACAAGCTAATCCTAATAGCCTTATTAATTCTGTTAATTACGTTAGTTTGGATTTTTCAAGACAGTTTATATTTCTTAATTAGTACTATTAAGTACGAAACCGTAGTCATGCAAAGTAATTAAGTCATAAACACCGTTGGATGTAGCACAAATATATGACTGTCCTAAGTGTTTGTATCTATAAAGTGGTACCTGAAACATATGTGCTTCCATCTAAGTTGCCAAATCTAAATTGGAAGAACCAGTTCGCGAATTGTTATAAGACAATTTGAAGGAAGACAAATAATGATTGCATCTGAACCAGTGTGATCGATTGTGGACCACGTCACCCAGTGTATCCAAGCATCGGTCTTAAATAATACGTTCAAAATCCACCTAATGAACAAAATATTAGTATTTATGTTTATAAGAATACTATACATAGTAAGTGTAGTTTGAAGTAAACAAATAAAAACAAACCGATACGCTATATGATATAGAAACTGGGCATTTCGAAAAAATACATCGGTTCTCCAATAACTGATTTCAAAACATGCCGTTAAACTGTAGATTATTACTGTCTATCCTATAGGCCTACATTTTGAAGTCCTTATCTCTAGAAAGGATTCAGTCAAATATCAATTGAGAACACAATGTGTTATTTTATTAGAAATAAGCTTCTTACTGTTTATTTCGTTATATACAGCATGAAGTAAAGTTACTTGAGTCCACTAATAAAATATGCATCTATTTACTCTGTATTGGACCACATGTTTTAATCGATGACATTTAATGGTACTAAGTGTTTAACTATACAAAAGTTAGTTGTCTGGGTTTTGGACTTATAATCTTAATAGTTGAATAGCAAATATTTATACCCCTACATTACTGTTTCACATTAGACAAATTTTTATTCTTGTAGTTGATAAGATTTTTTGGTTTAATAAATTTTATATGAGAGTCAAAAGTAATATTTCATCCTTTATTTCCATTTGGAAATCAACTTATGTATTTCTCTCTCTCTCCCTTGTGTAATTAATATCCTCTAAATGATCATTACATAGATATATGAGCTATATCATGAAAAAGATAACTTAATGGTTCAGTGGTTACATCATTTGATTTTCAATTAATAAATGGTCGATTTGGTCTCTACTCTACCATCATGGTCTAATCCATGGTCATGGATACAAATTACCTGGTTTGCGTCCACACGATATTCGCAATCAATAGCTGAAGATACTTTGTAGTATGGTTTATAACCGGTCACTTTGGCGCAAACATATTCATTCTTTATGTTTTTCTGTTCTTCCCTACTATATTCTATTATCATGTTCTCCTTGTAAATTTGGTATTGTTATGCTAATGTGATACAGCGAATTGGACCTATCGGTATATATTCCAGATTCTACGTTGTTAATGACTGGTGCATCAACTTCGGTTAGGTTAATTAATTAGTATCATTAGCTTTCATGTGAACAGTGTATTTCAAAATAGAGTGCATAAACCTTACACTTAGTCAATGAACTACATTATTCTTTACATTTTAGATGCTACAAATTTAGAAGCACGTTTTTGGATTATGTTCAAATCACTTCAATTATTCATGAAACCTGAAGAAACATTTGATTGTTGTAATACTTCGTTATCTTGTTATCATTCTAGACAACAACAAAATGACGATTTAATACAATCTGATTATTTGTGGTCAATTTTTCTAAGTTTCGGTGGTGATCCAACAGTTGGATTAACAAAATTAAATCCAACTAATGATAATTATCCATGGTTATATATCAATGCTATATTATTAAGGAATTGGCAAGTTATTATTCCATCAATAATTGAACAATTAATATTTCAAGTATTGCATCAAATTAACATAAACAAAGGCATAGATCAATTAAATGGCGGTAATTTGAATATTCATAATAACAATAATAGTCTAAATACATCATCTTCCAAATGTTCAATTCGTTTACTATTAAAACAAGGAAGTTTAACATTGAAACTGACATCAAACACCAATCAAGATCTAGAACAATTAAAACTTTTTAAAGAGGTTAATAATTTTTATTCCATAAAATATTTTGTTTATAAATTTTCTAGTTAACATTTGAGAATGTCTAAGGTGGATTTTTCCCCCAACGAAATTGAGATTACTTCTTCAGGATTCATTTAAAAAGTTTATTTATTGAGCATTTAGCTACGTTTTTTTTGTATAAAGGTTGGTAGTCATGCAACTTATCCGCTATGTTCGAAATTGGTACAACAAGTTTTCTACTCATGATTTACTGATTGAAAGCCGAATGCTTTAATTATGTTAAGCATCACTTCGGGAATAATTTATATCAATAATTAATCTAATTATAAGGAGTAAAGTTAACTAATCTAGTGTAATCTACCACTTACCACAGACGTAATAGGCAGCACTACAGTGATTAGTATATTCTTCTTGTCTGTTTTTTTTGAAGAAATGAGATTCATTTCAAACAGTTCCATGGTTCAGGAGGCGTTGAAAGAAAGTAATGGAATAATTTAAAGCTCATGATTTAAGAGAGGACAATGAGTGAATACATCTGCGCCATTGTGACCGATTCTGGGCCATGTCACTCAGTGTTTCTAGCCAGGTCTTTCAGGCCAACCCTAACCCATTTTATTTTTCAGGTACATCAAGAAGAACCCTTCCACAGCGTGGGCAACTGGGAAGAGATAACCGCCCTCATACCGCTAACAACACACAAGATCACTAAACAGTTCCAATACTTTGAGGATTACGTATCTAACATTGTAAAACATTGTAGAAGCAGAACAATTAACTACCCGAATAACTTAATAATCATTTAATAAATAAGGGAGGGGGGCAGTAACCATTGTTATAAAAAAAATTCGTTGATTACATTTTTTAAGTCGTTCCAGTTACACTGTACATCATAAATAGGAGTGTGTTACTATGTTTTATGCTGAAAATTGTTTCAAAGCTGTCAACTGTCCCCAATTTGTTTAATTTCATCATAGATTTACTGTTTAGAATAATTCTGTTATCGTTTAAATCTTCAGGACTTGGTCGTCTAACAGAAGGCCTACTTATTGATTTAGAATACGCAAATGGCATAGTCCTTTTTGGTGAGGATACTGATAAAATTCATAAGTTATTGTTATTTGGTCGCCAGGATCTTCGAAGTATCTCCCGCGACTCCTGAGATCACTAAATAAAGTAACAATCAGGTTAAACTCCAGTTATTTGGGAAGGTGGTAAATTAGTTGTTAAGCTTGTGATTCCTGATCAAGGTGGTTGGGACATGTAAAGTATGCCGAGCCACTACCTACTTCAATGCATAATACTGACTAATACTTAAGTACGGTAGGAGAAAACTAGGGAGTTACCGTCCGTAGAATCACTGATCGTTGATGTTAGTCGTGTTGGTAGATGCTAACTACTTGGTTGGGATGCTGACGAACGTTGTAACTAATGGCTAAATATTTTAGGTCATATGGCTGATATTAGTTTGCAGTTGTGCAGGTGCATTCATTTTTTGTTTTCCCCTTAATTGTCAACGTAAAATAATTCTATACCTTTCTTTTCACGAACTGATTCTTCCCTGTACCATATTCTATATTTCTACAATTTTTTTACCACCATTAAAATAACTACTGCTACTTCTACTAAATGAGTATTCATCTTGTTGTACTAACGGGGCGTGACAACTTGGATAGATACACATATGTATCCGGTTCTATGTTATACATACATTATGGTCCTATAATCAATGTAAAGTAGATCTATTTAAAAATGTATGTAGACTTTTAGATGGAAGCCTAAAGTTTCTTTTTGTTTCCACCTTACTCACATTGAAGTGTATACTTCCATGTGTGTGTGTGTGTGTGTGTGTGTGTGTGTGTGTTATTTAACGAAATAGAAGAACTATGCTATGATTAGTACACGAATGAAAGTCACTTAGCTATATAGTTGATAAACAAATATTTCACTACCTGCTTATCTACAGATAAACATGATCATATCTTAAGCAAAATATATAGTATTTAATGAAGCATTTACTATCATTATTAGTAATAACAGCTTTACGGGTAATTATTAACAGAATACCATAGAATACTGGGTTAGTTATCCTTGTTACATATTCCGAGGGATACTTAACGTTATATACAAAATTTATGTATATTCGTAATCATTCCTCAGTCTCAAACCCAAAATAAGGATAAAATCTTAAAGGAAGTATATTATTATTATTGTTATTATTATTATTATTAATGAATTCCTTTGTATCATTTAATGAAAGGTAAATAAGTTCAAAGATTTTTGTCCTATGAGGATGATATGCCGGGCACCTAATGAAGATTGCTCATCTTCTAGAACTGTGCTATAGAATGTTATTTCAATTATTATAATTGTGGATAATGTAATCACTTCATTTCTATGACTGTTACATTCCACTTACACAATCCTACCGTTTAATGTATTTACTCTTAGTATATTGTTTATCACTATGAACTACAGTTACTTAGTTGTGTACAAGTTGTCCCGATTCACTGCCACTATTCCCTATGTTCTGTAATCAATGTTAGATTTGTGAGTGATTTACTGTGTGGTCTGATTTTGTGTATATATAAAGGCATGATTAAAATACAATACGTTTTACAGTTCCCAATTCTGGTTCTTCTATAATCGGCCTGAAGGTGAGTGGGCATAGGACAGTTGCGCATTATCAACTAAGCACATCTCATTGGCGTTCGCTATAACCAACCAAAATTTTTTGTTACTTCATATCAGTTGACGACATAACAGAGGAAGACTAATTGTTTAATTATAACTAACATATTAGTTGCTGCATTATTACACTGAATGCTTATACTTTGAGTAGATTACTGTTTGCAAAACTATGTATATTCCACTCATTGAAGGGCTTTTTTTATATTGATCCTGATAAATATGGTTAAATTATCACAATACCAATAATGATTATCTTTGTTTTTATTTTTTGTTAATTTCTTTGTAAATAGTTATTTCTACAAGAAGGATTAATTATTGAATTGACAAAAGATGGTATATTTCAAATAACTTTTAATCAATCCACATTGAATATAGAACAATTCAATACAATTGAATCAACTATTAATGATTGTCATCTTCATGAGAATAAGTCATTATCATCTTATACTGAAATGAATACTTCTAATACTTTTCATAATATCTTAATTAATCGTTATGCATCTGAGAATAAATTACTTAAAGATAAGGTAAAATTGATGAGTTATTATGATTATTAGATATCTAGTTTTATGCTTATACTTGTATTATATTCAATGCTTATTGATATTTTGAATGAAATGTAAACACTGTCGTTAAGGTCAACTGTAAAGTTGAGATTGTTGACCAACAAAAGAATTTGGTGAATGAAAACTTTAACAAACAATACGGAATCTTATTTGAAATTACCTCTATTCTAATCCTTATACTCGGTATCAGTAGAGATTAAAAGAAAAGTTAATAAAGCGGTTAAAATAAACAACATAAGTGTATTTAGTGATTGATATGTGTCATCATCATCATCATCATCCGTTGTTAAATTATTTTGATAGCGAATTTTAGATATAATGAAGAGAATATCTCTTTGAAGAGCATTCCACAGGAACAGTTGAACTAGTAGTTGCACATTGAATTTGTTAGTTAGGTCAACTTATTCTACACGTAGGAGTATATAAGCAATTGGTCATGATCGACGATACAAAGATTAACTTCATAAAAAGTTTAGTGGATTGTTCTGTCGAGAAATATTTTGAATGGTATTTTCTTAGAAAGTGTTTTCGAAAACTGTCTTCTCTTCACAATGGAAGGTGGTTTCGGAGTAGTTGGCAAAAAATCCTGGACCTACGTCTCGTACCATTTCGGACTCATCACCAAGGGACGCCTGCAACCATATAATACCATCGTTGTCTAGTCAATTAAACTAACGGCCACACCTTACAACTTGATCGACAGGACTCAGTCAGAGCTATAAAATACCTGGTAAAGACGATATTTATCGCTACCCATCGATTAATGAATCCTTTGCATAGTCTCAGTAAATGGTGGTAGATATTGATTTTCTAGGAACCGCGTCGTCATTATTGAAGCCCAACTCTCAAAGTACTACTCCATCATAAGCAACATCTAGAATCAGCCTAATATATACTAGCTAAAGTCGCCACGTCACCCTGGAAATATATCAGTTATTCATATCAAGTGGGTTTTCGATTATTTTGTGCCGTATTGAACACATGAAAAAATTTTCATACCGTTTTCTCCAACCATGTCCTCAATAGATGAGTGACTTTATTATACGATGGTAGTTTTTTGGTCTGTATCAAATAGAATTAAGTAACTTTTTTGGCTTTTGTCTGATTTTGAATTAGGAGAGCTCTATACTTCTTGCAATAATTTCTGAGACATTTCTCATATATGGTTGAACGATATGATTTCTGGGAATGATTTTATACCTATATTTTGACTTTATGAAGTTGTGAGGATAATCATTCTTCCTGAGGATGAAAAGATCATGACTTCATTTTTTCGTGCAGTGAAATTTATGCACCCAGTTTTTGTTCTTCTGAGTAGAATTTGTAAACAGATCCTCTGTGGACCACGTTTCTTACGTGATTAAGAGGTTGTGATTGTTATTCGACTACTTAAACCATAACAGATTTTAACGTGCAAGTTATTTTAGCTGTTATCCTACTCCATAAAGTATATGACTACTCACAAAAATGTAATAGTTAAGTGTTAATGGCTTACCACCAACATATTGGCACACTTTGTTTTGATTAAATGCAGGTGGTTTTGTAGAGATTGGTATATAATTTTTTTTTTGCATTGTACAGAAATTGATGTTGGTTGGGTACTATTAAAAACCAGGGAGCGCTAGAAAGCTATTTTGTGCTGACATGAAACTGCTCAACAATATACACTCTCAGTTCCGCTAGGGGGTCAGATTCAGAGCATTCGGGTGTCACTGGGAAAATACAACCGCTTTCACCAACAGACCAACTAGAGTCGAATAGTAGGACTCCTAGTTTAATCATTTTATAATATAGCACGACTTTGTTTAGTGTCATTAGTGATAACTGTCTCACTGCGGACAAGTTATACGCAACCCACATCAATCTGTAATAAATGCAATCAACCAAACATTTGATTTGAAACCATGACTTATCAATTATGCATGCCATGTCAGCTCTGACAGTAGCTAGTAAAGTAAATTACATTAGGTAATAGTGATATTTCTTTACTTTTAATCTAGTTGTATATATCTGATGATGAAATGAATTTATGTTATCACTTTTAACTGTAACTACCTTTATAATTCTCTTATTGTGTTATGTCTTGAGCTTGACCAATAGCTACGTATGGGAAATAATAATCTTGTTAAGACTAGTATACAAATGCAATAAGTTGTTATCCTTTCCTAAATGGTTGGCGTGAACGGCTTAGAGTGGGAACACAAGACTGTTGATAATATATATATACCTATAACAGACTAATTAAAATAACAATATTAACAAATATCAACAAGTATATCACTAATATCGAAGCAATCCGCTCAGGTCTCACATATGACAACAGAGGCTGATTAGTTATATTTCATTACAAATCAACGAGAAGCTGTAAGCTTATTTTAATTACTTAACAACAATAACATTTAGAATAAAAATACTTTGAGTAATAATCAATTGTAGTTGGGAAACACTTTGACAACAGTTCATAATTTACATAAAAATTTGTAATAATAGTAATGATAGTTAATAGGCATTCATTGCATATTCATAAATGAAACCTTTAAATGTATTTGTTCGTTAATTTAATCATTTCTCATAATACAATAAGTATGTTTTAGGATGAAGGTGTATATAATCCCATTGATTTGTAATAAACTAAAACTAGTCAATATCTGTTGTTCTATGTGTATCCTCAGTGGATTACATTGATACAGTGGTTATTCACAAGTATTACTTAAATTGGATTATGATTGACTGAATTCAAATCCCACTGTGAACACATCAACATTAAGATGTAGGTACATCCAACTGATAAGTCTTAAATAGCATGAAACAACCGTCTTGGATGTTCATTTGCTAGTTATAATTCAACTTAAGTAATAAGTATGTTTTATATGATTTACTTATTTCTACTATACAACTTATTATTCATTCATTATCTATTCTATTATTATTATAGATTAATGCATTAACACATGAATTAATGAAGTATAAATTATTACATAATACTTAATCTTTATTATTATTATTATTATTATTATTAACATACTAAACTAATCTCTATGAATAATAAATGTAAATACTACTGAATAACTTTCTAGATTGATACTTTTTTCTTTTTATATTTTCAATAAATAAAAAAAAAAATTACAATGAAATGAATACTTTTTTTCTTTCTTTGTTGTTCTTGTTGTTGTTGTTGTTGTTGATTTTGTATGGATGTTTGTTTATTTATTTCATTACAATGTACATTCATTCATTTAAAATGTATACATACAGTAGTATAAAGTATATTTTATTTATTTACCTATTTTTCTTTACTTTCATTTGTATATTGATTCATTAATCTATGTACAATGAAGAATTGATTTATTTATCCTTGAACTTATTTTCTTTTCCTCTTTTTTTTTATTTTGTACTTTTTTTTTCTTTCCTCATCAGATGAATTTCAATTGTTGTTTTTTTTCTTTGTTTTCTATTGTTCATCTTATTAAATGGTAGAAATATGAACAGCTAGTAACTAACTATTTAATGCCTTTATTTTTTAACTATTCACTGTGAAGATAGTAGTCTCAATTCTTTGGTAAAGTCGTAAATGAATAGGATTGATTTATCCGATTGTAGAATGAAACAGCTGTTCAATGATTATCCAACTCAAAGTAATTTTCAATTTTGGTATCACGAATTGATCTGAATCAGATAACTATTGATCACCTGGAAGCACTGGATAGCCAAAGAGTCCTGGGTTCGATCCCGGATGGGGTCTTGGATGCACACTGCTGAGGAGCCCCATACTAGGACAAAACACCTGTCCAGTGCTTCCAGATGATCAATGGTTGTCTGATTCAGATCAATTCGTGATATCAAAATTGACAATTAACTATCTCCACAAACCCCCTTAATTGTATCAAACTAATTTGTCATATTGTTAACTATTCTATTGATTACCTTTTTCTTCTTTTTTCTATAAAAGAAACAATGAGTATAATTTAATTTTTCAACGTGCATTTCACCTTTCTGTATTGATTAGTTTAAAAACGAATTATCAACTGTATCCATGGTGATACAGAAAAGATTAAATGTGCATTTTTCTTTTCTATAGAAATAATCTTTGATTTTTATCCTATCAGTACGTCTATAGACAAACATACACTTGTAGTGAAAAGTATAAATCAACTGATTACTAATCTGGGAAAATAGATTTAGACACAAGTTATATTTGTAGTGAATTTATCTGATTTTTTTAGTGATTTGGTTGTTTGTAGCGAACGCCAACGAGGTGTGTTTAGTTGATAATGCGCGACTGTCGTATGCCCACTTGCCCCCCAAGCCAATAATAGAAGAACCAGAATTGGGAACTGTAAAACGGAGAACGTATTGTCTTGCCTTTATATATACAGGAAATTAGACCACACAATAAACCAATCAAGAATCTAACATTGATACAGAACAAAGGGAATAGTGGCAGTGAATGGGGACAACTTGCAAACAACTAAGTACCTGTAGCTCGTAGTAATAAACAATATACTAAACGGGAAGACTGGGTAAGGAGAACATAACAATCATAGAAATGAAGTGAATACATTATCGACAGTTATAATAATTGAAATAATATTCTCTAGCACAGTTCTCGAAGATAAACAATCTTCATTAGGTGCCCAACATATCAGAATGTATACAGTGAACAGAATATCATTAAAATATTGTAAAACATTGTAGAATAATGAGTTTCTCTTTTTTGTATGTTTTTTTTAGCTACACTTTTATAACTGAGTGTCTAGTTGAAATGTTTTTCATAGGAGTTATTCGACTATTTCACTTACTTGACATGTTTTCATCATGTATATTAGGTATATTTGTGATTGAATGTTGTTTTAATAAACCTATTGTTATATGCATATCATACATCTACAACAAAGCTAAATGTTTCACTAATACACTATAGAAATATCATTTTCTGTGTGTTAATATATTTCAGTAATAACTTTATACATCGTATAACTTTAAAAAAACAACTGATAACTTAAATCTTTATACATGTTTACACTATACATTGTTGATATTTTAGAGTTATCATTTAATTGTCTCAAAAGTTTATCTTATCTTTTATAAATCAAAGTATACACATGATAGCAGAATAAGTATTTGTGTAACATGATTTATTCAACCAATAGCTAAACAATTGTGACTATACACATTAATCGGCTCAGAATATCAATCTTACAATAATGAAGTACTTTAGGCAAAGTGAGATTGTTTCCTCTGTTTTTTTTTGATATGTTTGAAAATGGATACATAAAGCTGTGAACCATAATATTTGGTAAGCATTAAGATGGCTTTTCCATAGTTTTCATGTAAATGAATTATTTTAACTCGTCAAGGTCAATTCATTCACAGGTGAAACTAAGCTTTGACGACGAACTTGAGAAGGCCAATGAGAATCAAGGTATTTGTTTTAAGATCGCGCTCATTCAAGTTCAACGTGCTTACTTTAGATAGGCTGATTAGAATTTTCAATAAAAACATTATTATTTATATTCTACAAGCTCTCGGATTACTTCGTAGAGAGTTGATTTGTGATTGTGGGCTCAAGTACAATCCACGGATAGTCGAGATGGAGTAATATTTCGTTGTAATGGTTGTTGGCGAAAGAAATCAATAAGAATAGGCAGTTTTTTTAGCAAGTCTAGACTGACACTGAAGCAAACCTGCATGTTAGTTGTATTATGGGTTATGCAGTTGCCTGTTACGCTGGCATTGTCGCTTACAGATGTAAGCGAAGTATCAGCATTGCAATGGTATCAGCACTGTAGAGACATAATAATAATAATAGCTTTATTCAATAGTATTTTTAGTGCAATATGAGTTTTTAGCATACAATGTCTCAACAAGTTACTTTTTTACCGTGTCAACATCTGATAAAAAAGGATACATATTTTACATTGTTAACAACAACAACAACAAATAACAGTAACATAAGGAATAGGAGTCTTTGCATTTCACAACAATCCGTATTTTTAAGAGCACAGATTTCTGATTAGATCGATTCTTACAAACTTTTCATCACATATAACATGTGCTAAATATCGAATAGTTGAGCATTTATACTTGTGTTTACGTGCTTGGATCCTGATATAGCAGCGTCGCGTTCTGCCAGAAGATAAACATTTGATGAATATTGATTCTTTTTAACGCGTGCTGCCAGCCACCATGATGTTTACGTTTAGATCTAACTGAATTGCACATGATAGGTCGTAAACTTTTTATAAATTCGCGTGAGTACACAATTCGATTTTGAGACATGATTGGGCAATTAAAACAAAACAGAAAACGGAAAGATAACTTGTTGAGATATTGGTAAAAAAGGCAGCCCAGGATTTCAAGCAAGCTGCTCAGAAATCATGTTACGCTTAAATCTGTCGCTGGTAGGCGTTGGAAGAATAGTTGAAATAGATGAAACAGCCATTAGAAAGCGAAAATATAATAGAGGAAGATCTGTAAAAACCGGATGGATAAGTAATAATTGCTTTAGTCTTACTGGTAGGTTCTTGGTACTTACGACTGAACATCAGGAAAGGGACATATCCAGTATATCCCAAATCGAACTGCAAGTGTATAATGTGTAACTCTTTTTTAAAATTTCACTGTTTTTCATAACGAAATTTATTTTATCTACTAGTGCATTCTCATTGGCTAAAAGGGGCTAAAGGTCGTCGGTAGAGTTTAGTTTCACCCATTCACAAAAAAAACCGAGATTCAAAGAGGACACGGGAACCTATCAGCTTGGTTGTAAACCATTTTATGTAACTTCTTTTTTTATCTTAAATGAATCCTTGTTCGGTAACATTAATTCATACAGCAAGTATTGAAAGAATAGGAAAGCCTGACCAGCATGGTCGTAGTGCGCTATGCTACGCAGTCATTGAATGGTGAGTCTTTAGCCGAAGTCCACTTAAATTAAGCAGCTACACTATTCCAATCGAAGTGAGTAGAGTCTTAGTATTAGTTGATATCAGTTTAGCATCTATATAAGTTACTTAATCGATAGGATTCGATAAGCACTAAGAACTAGAAAATGTAAAGTGGTTCACTGCTCATTGGCTAGTTAGTGTAAATAACAGTCTAACTAATGTTATTCATATAATTTGTCTTCTATCCCATGATACAATATCCATAAGAGCATATGTTCATTCGCATTGTAATTCTCGGGAATATACTAATTTTGTTGAATACGTAACACAACTCAATAACTAAACATACATATGTCCCTGTACCCAGTTTTGTGGTAACATACAACAATACTACTTAGTATAGGCTCTAACGTATACCAGAATGAGTAAATGGTTGTTGATTCGTTTGTCTTGCTGGAAAATTGAGTCGCGTTCTTACACGTAACTTTAACAACCAACATGCTGTTAAATCAAAACCCTTAGTTATATTGATACAAATTTCTAATCAGTTATACCTAATAATATTACAAAAATACCATTTCCCACCGGGTTATGCAATTCGAGTACTAACTATTATGTCTACTTATGTGAAAATATTCCTGTAGCATGTAATTATATCCAATCACTCTTACCTCTTTCTAAACAGTCTGGTATATACTACAACTTCTAAACATCTCAATAATGGGGTAGTAACAGCTAAGTGGTTAAAGGAGTTAGTTTTCAACCACTCGGTAAAAAGTAGAAACTTTGCCCTACTTCCCTTTAAGCAACAGAGGTAATGGGACTAGTTTCCATAAATGAAGTGTAACTTTCAGTCACTAACGTGAATCTTTCTATAGTAAAAGATTAATAAAAGTGCATTCTAATTCCTGTGGTAAAATTGCAAAAACCATATATCTGCTGAATCGAAATACATAAAGTATAGTTAGAATCCAGTTGCATTTCACATCGAAAATTTCCTATAATGTTTCATGGTAATCCACTATTTCTTGCTTCTTATTTCTTAAAAATCAGAATAACTCATATGATGAAATATGAACAAAGAGTGTTCAAAACTTCACAGAAGAGTGTAGACTATCGCAAATATACTGTTTAATAAACAACCATCATAAATCACTCCTACTGTAAGGAACTACTAAATGATCACAATAGTGATTAATACATACATACTTTGGATTAAGATAACAAACTAATTAACTTTATAAAAAAAAAAAATGAGGAAACTGCATACAGAAACATAATCTAAATCTTTCTATCTATTGACTGCCTATTGAATGATCAGCAACATAATAAAAAAAGTTTCTGTATACATTATAGTGTGATAATATAAAAAAGTTATGTTCAATATAACATTTAAATACTATATGCGACAGAGGTAAGAAAATAGAAAACTCGCTATATTATGATTACATGTTAATTTATTAGACTTATTGAGTTATTAAATAGAGATTTCAATTAATTCTCGATTATTCGTAATAAATTATTTAATTGACAATTTAGATTAATTGAAGAGTTAAGTAAGCATATATGATAATGGATGTAATGAAAATGTCACAAGATGTAAGACTAAACACCATATTTCTAGCAAACATTAAAGTTAATAAGTATTATGAGGTTCAATCCATCCTTTATAAACTAATGATAAGATATTTACATTATTCTATAATTTCTATTAAATCTATTTTGTATGATGTTAAAAATAGCAGCAACATAAACCGAGCAGAATCAGACTCTAGACAATTTTTTTTGTTTACGATCGATCTTGTACAGTTTGATTATCTCTTCAATAGATACGCAAGAATCTGTTTCTAAACTCATTGAAACTTGCATATATTTTATTATGATTGGTATTACTATGCATTACGATAAAAGTATAGTGATATTTTCACTTCGTCAAACAGTTAGAACTGAAATTAATTGTATTTGTCACAGATTAATGTCAGTTGAATACCACTAAAAACCAAAGAGGACCGGACAGCTATCTCATTCCAGTATGAAACTCCTCAGAAGTGTGCTCCCTCGATTTCGCCAAGACATTTTAGGTCTCGCGGCGAAAGCTCAGCCACCATCAGCACTGGGACGATGTACAATAGTAGAATTCCTACACCCATCAATTTATGGTACTCAGCCGATATCAATGTGTGGCGGGTACAATCGACTAAACAGAATTTTTAGTTCAACAAAAATAGTCAGCCTATAAGTGATTAGCTTCAAGGTGTTCGTTAAGTTCTAGAAAGAACTTGTCACTGGTGAAGTTCAAACTTGTTGCAAGTGAGACACTATCACCAATGGCACTAACCGATCGTCGTGCTATATCACAAATTGATGGAAACGTGTAGATGATTAAGCATCCGCCATGAAACCTGCATGTCCTGGGTTAGATTCCAAGGCAGAATTGAGGGCACACGATGCCACCAAGGAGTACCATACTAGCTCTAAACAGCTATTCAGTGCCCCCTCGCTTTCAGTGACATCCAACCAACAACAACCTGTGACAAATACAAACAATTAAACTCAATATCTATCGCCAAAATCTACCTGGGCCTGTATTAGTTTAATTTTATCATTTAAGTGTACAACGAAAAACCATACATCTTGGTAACTTTTTACTCTGACAAAAAGTGATAGATTCTAAAACGTTGAAAAGTAATCGATCTTGTGAAAATTATTTATTTTTCAATACTTTACAACACATCATAGAATTTCTTTTCAAATAACACAAACAAATACATAAGTTACGTAAATTAGTTGAGGAAACAAACAACTAATTACTTAGAAGATTGTAACTGATGAGCCAGAAAAGCTGTTGAATTAAATGCAAACATTTTATTAAATAAAGATGAATTTTCTTAGGAGCGAGAACATGAATCCGTCCCTGGAGTAGAGTGCACAAGAGTTTTATCAGGCAAAAACCCATGCCTACAGATAATGTTAATAGAAAAAAAGGGAACGCAGATGTTAAAGTAATGAAATTCAAATAGTTTAAAGAAATCAATTCGTCAACGAGCCTGAACTAAACTACATTCTCTCTATCACTTCCATGTGATTGTAAGGGAACAGAGATTTTAGCATTTTTATTCTTAGTAAACCATTCAAACCGCAATTTTGTAATAATCGAATAATTGACTGAAATTGCTGAACGGATCACTTACACTGTGAAGAATGATACTATAACAATATACAGACAGTTGGCATGTTAGTGCTTTTTCTCCAAAGGTTTTCGATATTGTAAACTACTACGCTTTTGAGTGTAAAGCGATAGATCTGCTATAAAACTATTTCGTATCCTCCAAACTTGCTGGAGATCTAGACTCTGATATTGACAGCTAGATATGACTTACGAATCACAATCATTGTACTCCCAGCACGTTGCACACGAAGTAGCCTTGTTAATTGTAAAAAGCTAGCAATATAACCGAACTTTGCTAATAAAAAAATGCATTATAAGTGGATTACATTACTATTGTTTATAATTAAAACAAGGAATCATATAAAGCCACCATTTTACTTACTCAACTAAATAATTATCCAGGTCATTCGGGTAGAATTCATCACCAAGATCTTTAGTGATAGAAAGTAAATTACCTATTAATTCCCCATTTTTGTAGACTACAATAGCAGGGACACCACGGTGAGACTGCAAAAAGATGTAAGAATTAAAAGAATCAGATAAATTAATGAAACAATTTAAAAATAGATAAACAAGAATTATCAATACTACCTAATAACAGAGAGTAAATGTTATCTGAACATATATCCTGCTAGTGATTCAAACTAGGATACGTCAGTGGTGACCTAGGACAGGCGGACAACTCACTAAAAAGAGGCGATCTATATTTGGTTCCCTCACTTACCGCTTTTTACAGCACTCTATAGCTGGCAAAAGTGCATTTACACTTACCAGGCACAACAACAAGACGGTAGAATCGCACAGACGTTAGCTTAAGATCAAACAACGGTATGACAGTTCTATTTATAGCTACAAGCAATGTCAACAGCCGGAATTGATGGAAATGCAACAAATCCATAAAAACACTTTACTCGTAACGTTTTCT
Source organism: Schistosoma mekongi (assembly GCA_034768735.1). Lineage (NCBI taxonomy): Eukaryota > Metazoa > Platyhelminthes > Trematoda > Strigeidida > Schistosomatidae > Schistosoma > Schistosoma mekongi. The sequence continues at coordinate 3,041,747 of CM068308.1, forward strand.
TAATTTCTAATTAATAAACAAACGTCGTGGAAGTTCCGAAAGGTAAAACGTCCAATCTGAAAAAAATGGTTGGGCTTGAGAGAAAATTACGTAGTCCGAAGCAGAGGAGGGAAAAACCCGATTGCAGAAACAAAAACTAGAAAATAAATAGAGCCTAAGGTGAAAAGACAAAAAGTTGCTAGTGCACTATATACACAAAAATAATTAAGATACAACGAACGCATTGCAATGGTAAAACTTACGAAACGATAACTGAGATGTGCATCAGAAGCTCGAATTCTACAGAACTTTACATGCGGGTAATTTTGAAATATTTTTTCCAGACAAGTGTTTACTTTTGCACAAGATTTATTACCCTTAAATTTCAAAACACATGAGAGGATACTTACATTTTCATATATGAAAACAATAACCGTTGTATCCTTACTGGTGTTATCTACCTCCTCAATGAACGTATCTGCCACCAAATCATAAATTTTGTTAAATGTCGGTCTTTAAAAGTGAATGTCGGTTAGGATGAGAGGCTTACAAGTAGTCCATTGCTTTTCGTAGTTCATTAATTCTGTTTTGCCGGTATTGAGTTAGAAATTCGTCGTCACTATCGTCATCCGAAGACTTTGACGTTTGTATAGTTCCTTCACACTCCTTAATGTCTTCACTCTGAAAAAGTCAGATGACAATGTAATCATCACATACATAAGGTCTGCAACTAAGAGAATGCTGTTTAGCATATTCGATAACCTTTTGCTCTTCTTCGGCATCTCTTTCCCTTTTTAGCCTTTCGAAATGTTTGTAGTCCGCAACCACGCCTTTTGGTCCAGTCTGATGCAATATTATGAGATAGGATATTGTCTACTTGTGGATACCCAGGGTGTGACAAATTTGGTTGTTTCACACATTCTGGAGTATTAGTTACAGGTTTATTTTCATCCCCGCTCTCTGCACTATATTCTTCGTCTTCGCTACTGCTACAGTAATTGTGGACCTTTTCTCCGAGTATTTTATCATCGAACGATAAAGCCATAAGGCTTAACTTGACATTTGAGTAGCGGTGAAGCAGAATTAAGCGGTGACCTTCTAATATCCAATATTTGTTTACCAAACTAGTTTAAACCAATTGACCTCTTTTATCTCGCGTCTTGGTGTTGACGTGGCACTCATGGTATTTGGTAGTATTCAGTGTAAGAGTTTCAGCTATTTGAGTGCTAAATACCTTCCTGTTAAGGAAATCGGTATGCGGACAGATGTCACTTGAAAATGGATGAATGTATGTCATAGAACGGTGAGTTGGCAAATCCAGTGGCTATCACGTTTCTGGATGGCCGACTAGGTATTAAAGTGTTAAAATACAAAAACAGAGCTAGAAATATAAGAAAATAAAGATCAGACAGAGATATAAGTAATAATTAAAAGATAAGTAGATAGATTGGATCAACTGACAGTAGTGAAATATTCTGCCGTAATAGATCATAGGTGCCCGACGTCAGGAGATGTAAACGACATTTTCATATTCTACTTCAAGAGGTGGATGGAATTGCGTGTGTGCGTAAATATTTGTCCAATCTCTTCCTGAATGTGTTTAATGGGTTAGATGTGGTCGCGGCAGAAAGAGACCACTGATAACCCCGAAAACAATATATAACCTTCTTTGCATTTTATATCTTGATACACATGTTACAGTATGGCTGATTAGAGGACCTTAATTACCCTCGTTTCCTAGTTTTGATTTGTTTGGTCTCGATTTCAATATCAAGTATCCTTGTGACATGCCAATATAAACCAACGTATTTAGTATATCTCGCTTCTTGTTATTTCTGGACTTGTTTAAAATTTTTTGTGCTCCAACGACACTGGTCCAGTGAAGTCATTTGAACAGAGCTTGTTATTGTTCACTTGATTTCGTCTTAATTTTTCTACACTTGTTCCTATCATTTGTATCTAATTTGGTTATAATATTTTCTACCACTTCATAACTCTTTTGTTTATTTATTCTTCTTTTATTAATATTGGTTAACATATGCATGCCAGTAAACACTGTGTTTCAATTGCATGCAGTTCGAAAATTGGAGGGATAGTAGAAAGTCTTGAAACTAGGTAAACAAAGTGGAAATCTAAAAAGAGTAAAGTAGATGAGTGAAGACAGAAGAGGTACAAAAAGTATGCAAAGGACAGTTAGTAGTGCTAAGAAGATCAGAAATAAAGAAATGTGTTGGCTAGTTGGAATTTTATGTTCTATGAAATAAATACAGACTACTATCAAGTAAAGTCAATGCAAATGAGAACAACGTCTGTGGATACGATGAACAAGTGGACGAGTTTGGTTAAAGCCACTTATAGAAAGAGAGAACAGGGTGCGTAAAAAACGGATTATACTACCGACACGAACGTAATCTTTCTGTGAAGCTGCAAGGAGCATGCAAGAGCACACTGTTTCTCAGTTAAATTAGATAAAACGCAATTTACTGGCACAAATAGTGGTGTCATATTCGATATATAAGCATATGTAAGGTATAAATTTAAAATAATTATTTTTAGCTACATTGCCAAATGACCTAGCAAGTTATTACAATCAACCTGTCGAATCAGCCAGGCTTAACTGCTAAGACTGAGAAGTTACTGGAGTTCACAATACTATTGAGATTAATGTGCGACCAAGTGTCTCTATTTAATCGAGTATCGACTTTGACTATTATCCCTACGACCCAAGCAGGGTAATAACAAATCATGGAAAAACAAATTCTTGTCATAAGAATACACAAATAGTCCTGAAATAATGCAATAAATATACAAAATAAGTAGGAATGTACTTTGAATTATATTGACTCCAACAATAACATGAATTCTCGCCCAGTCGTTCCAGAACTAATAGCTTTTAACAATGGGGTTCGATTGAACCAAATAACGTTCAGTGTTAACACTATTCAATTCCTTCGACATAATCTACAATGCATTAATAGATAGACGAGGAATTTGGTTGATGTTTTGTTCCGAGAATTCAGTATATGAATCGAATCCAGTCAACAACCAACCAAACCAACCCGATTATTCAAATGTAGATTGCCAATAGCAACAAAATAATATGGCTTACAATAAGTTTTAAAAACCCAGTTAAGTAAATAGGAGGCACCCACGGCATATAACACACAACAACAAAAAACACATAAAACGAAACTGTAATTAAAACATTCAATAACAGTTATAATAATGACAAGCTGACACAGAGTCGTTACCAAATACAGACCAGTAGTCTTCTAACAAACCAAAACCTCTTCTTCCGGAAATCGCATCAGGCTTTTCGAAACAAGATGTAATGACTGGTGTGTCCTACCATATTATCGTCCACCAGGCTCCCGTAATTCAGAGAGTACTGAAAAAAGGTGTACTACAGACCTATAACACTTCTGGTGTTTCTTCTCATCGCATTTATAGATGTAGAACAGAAACGCAACTTTCATTCATTTAAAGTTACCCTTTGTAGAAACGAGTGTAGAAAGAGGCTAGCCAGTGAGCTGCAGACTCGTGCATCTGTAGTACTAGCCTTAATGGTTTCCCATAAGGGTATAACTAGCTGCCTTGTCATAATCGTTCACTCTGTCTTATTCCTATTGCAAGGTAGCTAGGGTGGTGCAACTTTAAGCTACGTAAAGTTGAGTGGACTTCATACTCCACTAGCTTGGTCGGCTCTAACAATGGCAGCCAGGCATCCTGACTAATAGAAGCTGGTCAGTGGTTAAGTTGTACATAAGATAAAAACGTTATCAGCATACTGGCACATGTCAAGCTACAGCGAGTCCCGTGACGCTGAATAATTAATACACCATTATCAACACTTTCTATTTCTCGCTGCTTCCGAATAACAGCATTAACAGAGCATTCATGATGAACGACGACGAATTCCACCGACCCCATACGATAGTCCCTACTAAAACAAAAAATATCTGATTTTATACCATTTAGTTGTCTGTGCGCGGAGGATGCCAAAAGATAAATAACAAAAAATTTCGCCTCGACACAGATAACCTTAAAATCTAACAAAAGGAGGACACCGGAAACTAATGAGAAAGTAGTGGTCAATAAAAAATTTAGACATTTTCTAATTTGCTGACAATAAATGACAAAAATCCTTCCATAGTTAATAACAAATCGGAACAAGCAAGTACATGCAACCGTTTCGTCACGGATCCATACAGATAGTAAAATTATTCAGATACGGGTGTATAATTCTAACAATCAGTTTACGTAACTGGGGAAGTATGGATGCATCACAAACCATGCGAAAATATGAGGCAATTGTAGTTGGTTATCGTTTTATTAGTGTTGCGCAAGATAAGATAGATTAAGCGTGCTAGTAAACAGTGGTTTTAATAATGGCAATGATTGAGTAATGTAATGAATATAAATAAAAATGGTTAATCGCCACTTTAATCAAAATTCAGACTTTTGTGGGTGTGGTATTGGTTGTATTTGCCTTACACTTATCTCACATATTCACAGTATTGGTCAGAACTAAACCAACACTATGCCCAGCTGTTTTGTTAAAGAGGTAGTATCCATAGAGTTAAAATTGCTCTGTCCGCTCCTCTGGGGATCTCTGGACGCAACATTGTAGCCCATTAGGTTGCATCCGATATTCAGTCATTACCAGGATCTGTTGTGATACCATCGCTTCACAGTCTCAACTCATGGTTTTTCGAAGTTTCGAAAAGTCCCTATAGATTAAGACTGACGAGGTTTGTCCATCAGGTGGGTCTCTGATACACAATGGAAATTATACGATACAGGATAATGCCCTGAAAAACCTTTAGTGCTATTTTTCTCCATTTTGACTAGCTTCTGTTCGCTATGTTGCAAAATGTTTATTGCTGTAAGTAGGTCTGTAGCCATAAGATCAATAAGTGACAGAAGCGCGTACGTGATAATTTCACTGGTAAAACACTGTGGAGCACTATGTCGAGTAATCTACTTACGGAAATGAACAGTGTCTATAGGAATTTTTTATTTTAGCTATCTATGCTGTGAGGGTGTTTGCATTGAGGATTATGCCACTCCTGAAAACCTATGAAGCTTTCCAGATGACTTGTTGTCCGTTAATGAACTTTCTCATCTCATCATCCATTTAGTTTTATTTATTTATTTATTTGAATCGCATACAACTTATTAGCAATAAGCGTCGTGAATAAACCGTCTTGGGTTTCATCAGATAAGTTTAACAATTCAACAATTCAAATCGGCGATGTAATATTCAGAATGAAACGCTAATGTGATGTAAAACATATGGACAAAAACATATATATGACACTAAGAAAAAAGATTATGAATGAAATTCTAAAGAATTCAGTATAGTAACTTGCATTGCAAAATGATCTTCGATGGCACGGTTTTGCTGTTCTTATTGCCTTTTTCAAGTCATGTGGCAGTTGTTTGCAATCTGGGTAATGTTTACAAACGTTTGAAGACCAGTGCATATAATTTGCATATTGGCCAGTCAAAATATCGCGACTGATCGTATTAATAATGGCTACTTCATATTTAAAAAGTAAACCTGCTGTTGTGATCCTATATTATGAATGTTACTTTGTATAGTATATAAGCTGAAACCTTTACATTTACGATCCACTAGACCGTACAGATTTATCAACTGTAAAGACGTTGCCGAAGACACTACGTACTAATACTGTAATCTTTAATCTTAATGTAAAGATCTCCAACTCGGTCACCACGACCCATATACGCATCTACGAAAGTTGTCAAACTTTTGGATATAGCATATTCTTTGGTGTTCGCTATATTTACATACATGACATTCATATGAGGCTGCTTCTTATAAACATAAAACATCGTTTGGTCGTTCAAGAACTTTATTTATTTTGGAAGAGAAACATATTGTTCCGATTCAGTTCATTCATGAGCATTCATGAACTGTAGTCATTTTGCAGGAATTTAGTCATAATGATCATATTACTCATAAGCAATTGAACGTTTATTGTATGATTTTCCCCCAAACCGCAGTGCCTAATTGTAACCGAACAGTCCGTAAGTTTCCTTGCCGGTCGAAACGGAGTTTTCCAGACCGGGCATCTTAGTTCAGTACATTTTAAGCTTGTCTTTATAAAATATAGACGACTGTGACTGTTGTTGTTTTTTTAAATGTTTGTGACGACTTCGATTAGTAACGGTTTATCAAAATGCCACAATTATTTATCTTTAAACTTCAAGATATAAATAATACAAAGTTTAAGACAGTCCTCGTTATATTCCCTCGATACAACGACCCAATTACTCCTATTGCTTAGTATTCTTAGCCACCAAACACTCGGTAAGATCCCAAATCACAACACGTTTGAACAGGAACGAAATTATATTCCAAATAACAAGGATAGACAGAAGTAGGAATCGTTAGTTAGAGAAACGTTAATTTATTTATAGTATTTACATAAGAAGCTCCTAGAATCTTCTGCAACAATCCGCTAGACCTGATTGGTTTAGAAATAGCCAATCAGCGTGCGCCATCACGATCATGCACTGAGCATGCTTTAATCCGGTCAATATCTCACTAACACCTCCCCCTTGAGCAGATTCGTAGGATCTGGTGTTACGATTCACCTGCAGCCGTTGTACTGGTTTGTGCTTCCGATTTGTCCACCTTCTACGTAATGAGGAAGTGGTATCATCCTTCGTTTGCGCAACGACTGTCCCGTCTGCTTCAGGTGTTTTGATCTCAAAGGTATCCAGTAGAACATCGAGAGGTAGTCTATACTGCGTCTGGTTGTTGGTGATGCAGATTGGTTCCAGTTGGTTCGTATGACGAACCCAGACGTCTAAGCCAACGGATACCTCGTACACCACATTTACTCTCTTTTGCACGATTCGACCAGCTGTCCATGTCGAATGTTTGACTCGATAGTCCAAAGCAAGTACCCTTTGACCCATAGTGGACAATCGTCTTTACGCCCCATGCCAACGATTGAACTGTTTATCCATCTTTACGTTTCGTTGCAACCCATGACCTGGCGTTGAACAGATTCTGCCCTGTAATGTTTCCGCTAGAGAGACCCCGTTAGTTGTCCGAGGGTTTGGTGTGGAACGGTAGATAAGCAAGAACCTCTCTAAGATCTCTTTGGTGGTCCCCTCCCCTCTTGATTTTTCAGAGCATCTTTAAATGTACCAACAAAACGTTCTACTTGGCCATTTGATTGAGGGTGGAATGGGGGTGTTCGGATGTGATTGACTCCGTTGTGTTCCGTTGTCGCTGACTATTTGTTCTGGAACCCCGAAACGACTGAATGATTGACGTAGTTTTCTGACAGTGCAGCTTGCAGTTGGATGCTTCATGAGAAAAATTTCTGGCCACTTGCTGCAAGCATCAACTACAAGAAGGTAAGTCTGTCCATTTAGTGGACCAGCGAAGTTCAAGTGTATACGCTTCCACGGTGACTGTGGTATTGGCCATGATTGCAACTCTGCTTTCCTCGGTGCTTTTGTTGCTAATGAACATTTAGTACACGAACGGGATAGCTGCTCAAATTGGGTGTCTAATTGCGGCCAGTAAACATAACTTCGTGCTAGCGCTTTCATGAGACTTATTCCGGGATGTCCTGCGTGTAGCTGTTCGAGCACTGCTGGTTGTAGCTTCTTCGGAATTATGACGCGTTCGGCGAACAGAAGGCAATCGTCAATGATTGAGAGAGACAGTCTGAGCTGGTAAAATTGCAGAAGCTCAGTAGAGTTGGTCTTCGAGGGCCACCCTTCTAGGTGGAACTTTCTAACCTCTTGTAGAACTGGGTCTCGAGGAGTCTCTTCTCTGACTTCATCTGACGACACTGGAGTGTTTTGAATGGTATTCGCCACTACACTCCGTATTTCTGGGTCAACTGATATGGAGGCAATGATCATGTCCTCCGGTCCAGGGTGTTGAAATCCAATTAGTCGTGAGAGGGCATCGGCCTGACCGATAGTATTTGTTGACTGATACTTGATGTTGAAGTCATAGCTCAGGAGCATTGTTGCCCAGCGCTGTAGTCTATTAGCCGTATAAACAGGGATTCCTGTTTTAGAACCAAAGATTTCAATCAATGGTTTGTGATCTGTCAGTAGAGTAAACTTACAGCCATACAGCATTTTATGAAATCTTTTAACAGCGAAAACGATTCCAAGGGCTTCCTTTTCAATTTGACTGTACTTTCGCTCAGTTGGGGTGAGTGATCTTACAGCATGAGCAATTGTCTTTTCTGATTTGTCTGGAAACACGTGGGATATCACTGCTTCAACTCTATGATTAAAGGCATCAGATGCAACAACAATTCCCAAACTGGGATCGAAGTTTGTTAAAAGAAACTTTGAGATGAGCATTGACTTGACTTTGTCGAACGATGCTCGACATTCTACTGAACACTGCCAAGGTTTATCTTTTGTTAATAATTCATTCAGAGGACCTCTCACTCGATGCATTTCAGGCAAAAATGTGCTGCAATGACTAACTAATCCCAAGAAGGATCTTAATGAAGGAACGTCAGTTAGTACAGGCATTTTCTGAAGGGCTTCTATATTGGCAGGGTCTGGTCGGCGACCGTTCTTATCTAGGTTGAAACGAAGGTATTTGATCGAATGCATGAAGAAGATACACTTTTCTTCACGTAGGTAAAAACCGTACCCCAACACTCAGTTAAGAACTTGATGTCGATCAGAAAGTTCACTGTGAGTGGAACCCATAACTATGATATCATCTAGATAAGCTGCTGTACCAGGTATACCTGTTAGCATCGTATCCATTATTTGCTGAAAGATGGTAGGTGCTGTCTTGATGCCAAATGGTAGGCGAGTGTATTGAAATAACCCTCGATGAGTGTTGATAGTCAGAAGCTCTCTACTATTATCATCTACTTCTACTTGCAGATAGACATCGGAGAAGTCTATTTTCGCGAAACATGTACCACCATTTAGCTTAGCAAACAGGTCTTCAGGAACTGGTAACGGGTATTGATATACATCTAATGCATAATTTAAACCGGTTGAGAAATCAGCACATATGCATAGTGTTCCATTGGACTTTCTAATCACTACGATCGGCGCTGCCCATGCAGAGTAATTGACCGGTTGGATTACTCCAGCTTGCTGCAAACGATTAAGTTCCTGATCAACTAATTCAAGAGCAGCATATGGTACAGGACGTCTCGGACGAAAAATGGGTTTAGCGTCTGGTTTCACGGGTAGATGAACTTTCATTTTGGTGCAGTGACCAAGGGTATTTTGAAAAACAGGAGCGAATTGTCTCTTCAGCTTTTCCAGTAACTTTTCACCTGTCTGTTTTGCACGTATAGGGATGCCTAATGATTGACACGACACGTTGCAAACACTGTTGATAGATATATCCATTATTCCAAGTCCTTCTATCATGTCCAGACCAAGAAGATCAAGGTATGGTCCTTCTGTAAGATAGCATATTCCTTCACAGCTATTTACGTTGGAGAAAAATTCACACTGTAATTCGCCAACCAGTTGCAGAACTCCTCCTGATGCGTTTACGGCAGTTTTCTTAGATGGCTTTGTTGGCCGTTTCCCAAGTAGGTTATATGTTTCTCTAGACACTAGAGTGATATCGGATGCTGTGTCGATTTGAAGACGAGCTGGTATGCCGTTAATCTGGATAGTTACATACTTTCTCCAAATGTCATAGTCTATTTGAAGGGCTGCTACTAGAGGAAGTGATTGAGATTCGGCTGACTTCACCATGTGTCGAGGACTTCTATGCTTCTTCTTGGGCTGGGACGTACGATTCGGTAAGCAATGATCTTCTTTATGTCCACGTTCATTACACACTTGATATTTATGCTTCTTAAATGGGCAGAATCGTACAAAGTGCCAATCACCACATAACTAACATGCAGTCGTTGGTTTGTTACCACTCGTTCTCGGTTTCTGAGCTTTTAACCTAGTAATAGCGTTGACACTACTACAGGTTAAATTAGGATTTACCTGTTCAATTAACTGATTGTCGTGTCTGATGTTTTGTAGCCGCTTACACTCATCTGTCAATGTTCTGAGTGTGATGTTTGGATCATGATCCAGTCGAGTTAAGAGTCTAGTTCTAATAATAATAATAATTCATTTCCTGAATATCAGGAGTAAGCCATTTTTACAGGCAAGATCAACAATAACATATCAGATAGTTGAAATGGTTTAACTGTTATGCAGACTTATTATACAACGATGTACAGAGATGTTGAGTGATAAACTTTGTTTTAAACTGGCATTTATCTAGCGCCCACTACAAACGTCGCCTCGGGACGACCTTGTGATGCAGGAGGATAACAGGATGCGTTCATGTTACCAATACGAGGAGTTACATTTTCACGGGAAGTGTAAACGTCTTACCTTTCACGTAATATAAAGCAATCTTCAAGTTCTGGAAGGAAAGAAGGAGAACAAACAGCAAGGCGGAGAAACAGTATTATGACAGCTATACGTATAGCTGTCATAATACCGTTAATACTGCTGAACGGAATGGATGTTTTAAACTAGATGTTCAGTTCCGTAGCACTTTTCAAATTCATTAACAAAATTCTGTAGGTCGATCTTCGCACGTAATATAAATTGTCTGTAATACTTTGGATGTGACAACAAGTATACAGCTAACGATAGTCGTTGAAAATTTAAGTACAATGATGGACGTAGTACTTCTTTCAAGATGATTGGGCCTAAGTAGAGCAGGAATAGTCTGCACTCGGTTGCTTTCCATCGATGAACTTCTTGCAGGGCGCGGCACTTTCTCTGAAACTCCATTGGTGTTTTGCTGTGACACACTAACAGTCTATCACTTAATAGCCTTTGGTTTTGTGGACTAAGTTCATTCTAGAGCCACAAGCTGATTAACTTTCTGACAACACCTAAATAGACCAAGTGCATCGGGTCCAAGGGAAAATCCTTGACCATATCAATTGGTAAACATTCAAAGGATGATAGAGAACGGTGGTGCATACCCTGCAACGGCCCTCTGAAACCGTCATCGTCTCGTGGAGTGTATGTTCCATTAGGGAATACTATTCTTTTGTTAACTCGATATCCCATCATTGAACATTTGTCACAAGCTGCTTTCCCGTTGTGACCAATTATTTTCTTTACATCCGCTCGTGCCGGTGCACCACATATAACAGCTTTCAAAGTGAAGCATACATGTTTGTCAAACGTTTCGACGTAAATACCGTTGGCACATACGTCAGCTAACTCTGTTACCAGTTCTTCAAACATATCATCCGTATCATTAGGTTTGTTGGCACCACCATATATGCCAATAATAAATACGTTGCTTAGGAAAGGACTGATTATACGTCCTAATATAGGCCATAGCTGCTGGCCTGAGCTCTTCGATACAGGCAAATCATCATCCCAAACTAACAAAAAATGGGAAATAAAGTAGGTGATGGGGGAAATAAAGGGAAAATGTCAATAATTATCAAAGGGGAAATAAAGGGGAAATCGCGGCAGTTAAACGGATTTTCCCCCTCGGCGGATTTTCACCTTTATTGCAGACGAATTTCCCCCTTCTTCTCCTTTATTGCAAACGAATTTTCCCCTTCTTCCCCTTTATTGTAGATAGTTTCCCCCCTCTTCCCCCTTATTCCAGACGAATTTCCTCCTTCTTTTCCTCTACTGTTGCACTTCTGCGCTTTATTTCCCCCTTCCCACATTTTTCCCCATTTTCCCCTTTGTTTCTCCATTAAAGTCTACCTTATTTCCCCTTTTTCCCCATTATTTCCCCTTTGTCCTCTTTACTTTCCCTTTCATTGTAGATTGGGATAGTTCACGTAACAGTATACATGTTTTACAGGAGTGTAGTGGAACCAATATTTACAGTAACGAATGAGATTCACCTTTAACCCGATGTGAAAATAAATACCACTGCCAACAAGTTTACTGCTACAAGTGCCACTATTCCTAAGGAAGCCTGCAATGCTTGTCGGTAAATGTGGCAAAGCACGATGAAACAAGGTTAGGATCCTGTCAGCATCAGCAGCTGTCACGTTGGTTGTCAACACCGTCTCCATCATTATATTGCTGCATAGCTGTTGCATAGTTGTAGGCTCTTCAGGACTCCTAATAGGACTCTTATTTTTACCTGTACGAGAGACGTAATTATCTTAATACAAATTTTTATTACCATTATTCAATGGCGGCTCATAAACGATAAGTTGGTTGGCTGGAATGAGTTCGACAGTGTTTTTTGTATCAATGTTATGTAAACCCCCAAGCTGCTAATAAAATTTAATAATATCTTACTGCTAGTTGAAGGCTGAGTGCCTTCAAATTTCAATGGAAAAATACTGTTAGCAGGCAGCCGACTTTTTGCTACGTCTATAAAAGGTGAACCGATGACAACCGATGTATAAGGCTGATAGCCTAGACGCCCTAACTCTCTTCGACTTCATATTTGAAGCTACGTTAGTAATCTTAATGATATGAAGACGGTAATGTAAAAAACACATATAAGAACTAACCTCCATTGCTTACGCCCGCAATCAGGAAAATAATGTTCGCAGCGCGACAATGAGATAACTCAAATAATTTTGTTTTTTTCATATACTTTCAGAACATACAAAATTATTGAAAGTTATCTTCATTGTCTCTTAAAATTAGTAAAATCTCTTATTAAAAATTAATAAACACTGCCGGTTTAGTAGTACTTGGTGTATTATATAATACTGTAGTTTACTATGTAGTACTATATACTATACTATATATATACCACATATATGTGGTTACCATAGTAATGATGTTGGCCGTAACGCAACATCGAGTAAATATCCTCTTCATTTCAACCTTCTCCGACTCTTATTTCGGCTTCCCACTTATTTCCTCCCTTGTCTGCGTTATTTCCCCCTCCGAGACTACTTATGTCGCACTCCTCCGCTATATTCCCCCTTCCCACTTTTTTCCCCATTTTCCCTTTTATTTCCCCATTGAAGTCTACCTTATTTCCCCTTTTTCCCCATTATTTCCCCTTTCATTGTAGATCGGGACATTTCTGATTATTTAAGCAATCAGAAAAGTATGACTGTTTGAACTGGCAAATATTTGGATATTAAAGCTTATTTGGCAAGTGTTAAATTTTTATCCTTGATAGGTTGGCTATTTCGGAAGTGTACAATAGTAGTGTTCAGACCGGGTCACTGTGAAAGGTAAGGTTTCATAAGGTTAACGATACATGCTTGAGATATGAGCCGTGAACTCGTATGCTGGATATGAGGTGGTCCGTGACTTATCATGTCTGGATTTCTAGATAGTTCAGGAAAGAGTTGCTGGGTCCCATTGGTATTAAAAAACAAGCTTATCATGCGTTTAAATTGTGGTAAATTATCACAGTAGCGGATAGAAAGTGGTAACCTAATCCATAGTAAACTGTACAATGTTATGAAAAAGTTATTTCATGATTTGTGTTTGCATTTTTCGGTATACATTGTTGGAGCCAGATTCCTTAGGTTACATTAGAGAGCAGTCTTCCAGGAGGGATAAAATGTTGAGAAAGTGAAACCGTGAATTATTTTATAAAAATAAATTAGGTTAGTTTTTAGACGGCGTCTCCATAGGGGTTCTAGAGAAAGTAACCTACATCTTTCTACATAAGTTTTGTTACAGTTATACTCCAGTAATCGTCGGGTAAAAGTTCTCTGGAGATTTTCAATTCGTATGGTGTCTGTATGGTTCATATTAGAGAAGACAAGCGAGCAGTATTCTAGAGTAGGACGTACGCACATCCTGTATATTGCAAGCTTGGCTTTCCTGGTGTAAAAATTTCAAGAATAAAGCGAATTTGTCGTTTTGATCTGGATATAATTGACGATACATGCTCAGTAAACTTAAGGCTCTTGCTGTAGCATATACCCAAGTCACATATAGAGCTCAGTGTTTGAATTTTACATTCATTCAAATAGAGTTCTTGTTGAACTTACTGTGGTTGAATGGTAGTTGCCATTTCTGGCTCCAAATCAATAGGTTATCTAGATCTTTCTGGATATCGGATGTGCCTTCATTAGATGTACTAGGCTTAAAGCTGTACACTATTTTCAGGTCATCTGCATACAGGTATGGTCTACCAAAATGTATGACTTCACATATATCATTTATATACATAAGAACGAGAAGAGGACCTAGGACACTGCCCTGAACAACTCCACTTGTGGTTAGTTTGGGTGACGAGAGGTGGTCATTATATTTAACTACCTGGCTTCTTCCTGTGATAAATGAACTGAGCCAAGAGTGTAATGAGTCTTTGATTCCGAACGACTTTAGTTTATGGAGAGGTCTATAATGTGGGACTTTATCAAAAGCTTTCTTGAAGTCCAGGAAAACGGTCGACACTACCATTCCCTTATCGCATTGAGTGGTTATATCGTTAACATAGTCTAATAGGCACGTATCACATGACCTAGTTTTTGGGAACCCGTGTTGTGAGGTAGAGATCAGATTATGTTCCTGGAGGTACTGAGATACTTCAACCTTAACTACTTTTTCCATCACTTTAGAGATAACAGACGTTAGGTTAATTGGTCGGTAGTTTTCTACATTTGCAACCGGTCCACTTTTGAGTTTGGGGAAAATGTATGTGGTTTTTCAGATTGATGGGTAGCATGCAGTATAGAGTGATATCGTAAACAATTTAAGAAGTAGTAGATGGAGATTTTCGTCACCCCTTTTAAGCATACTTGCTGGGATACCATCAGGCCCTTCGGTGTTTGAGTACATTGGCGTATTTATGGCTTTATCAATGTTTTGCCTAGTGAAGACTACATTTGTGAGTTCACATGATGGCGTTGCGGTGGACTCGTAGTCATCTTCATAATTTCCGCTCGTTAGTGTGGTACTAAAGTGTTCACTGAATAGTTCAGCTATGAGTTTAGGGTTGTCGTATATTCGATTTTCACTAATAAACAGATTTCCATTCGTTTTAGAACCCTTGTTTTTGTTTCCAGAAATTTTTAGGAGAACAGAGGGATTTTTGTTTATGATAGCATGTTTCTCTTCTACAATGGCTTTTTCCATGCGTATCTCTACAGTTATTACATATATTTCTTTCTTTGTGACTAGCGATGAAAAGTCTCTGGATCTATAAAATTGGTAAGCATGTCTTCGGAGGCGTCTTCGTATTTGCTTTGGGATGAACAAATCTTTGGGAATTCTAGGTTTTGGTTGTCGTAATGGTGCAATCTTATCGAAGGCATCATTTATATTATGATAGAGAATTTCTGTCGATTTGTTAGCGTTGCTTTCAGCAAAGTAACTTTCCCAATTGAGACTGCCTATGTAGTTTTGGAAGTTCATCCAGTCGGCTTTGTGAAAGTGTAGACTGAGTGAAGTTATTTGATGCTTAGCTGCCGTAATGTCTATATCAAAGCTGCATATAACAATGTTATGGTCGCTACCAGGGAATTTTTTCCCGGTATGCACAGCGTATGGACAGAGGCCGTTTGTGAAAACTAAGTCTAGGATATTTTGGAGTCTAGTAGGGTTACGAACGCACTGAGTCCAACCACCGAGTTCTAAGCATTCGATAAACGGGTCGTAGCGCTTTGGTGCTTTAGGTGGGGACTATGAAATTTCGGGCATGTTAAAATCTCCACATATAAGCTTGCTAGTGAAGGGTAGAGAGGATGTTAGTATGAAAATTCCTGTTAGTAGATCTATATTCTTTAACGGGGCTTTGGGAGGCTGGAACATACAACCGAGCAAGATCGATGTAGTCCTTGTAGGTTTCAGGACAACCCACACAGAATTATGTGTTGCATTTAGCCCTGGAATATCACATAGGAGCGACTTTAGCTTTGAATGGACACATATTATGCAACCTCCACCGCGTCCATGTAGTCTATCACTACGGTATAGGTTGTAATTATCAAGAGATATATTTATATCAGGGATGCCTGAATTAGTCCATGCTTCAGTAGTCATAATGAGCGATGGTTTGCTGAGTGACGCTAGCATGATTAAGTCAGTCATTTTGTTCCATATCGACCCAGCATTTATTAGACATCACGTAAATTCGTGGCTATATGAGTAAACCTGATTAAGGGTATCATTCATATATGAACCATAGTTAATGTCAGGGGTGTAGTTTAAGTGGGGTGTAGGTGGTTGTTGGTTTTCGGACAGCTCATATTGATAGTCAAGGTTACGACTGGATTTACTATAGGAGCTGTTAAGTGTATGAGAACTTGTTAGCCCAGGGGATAGGGTGGGAATTTTAACTGGCTAAGATTGTATTGGATTAAGGAGGTTGCATATACCATATGGTTGGAGATTACGTCGACTAGTTGTTTCGCTAGTGGTGCTACTATGTCCTGTATCCCGAAAAAATTCTGATTCCCGTCTATTATGTTATGATAACGATGAAAGTTGGGATTTATATAGTTAGCGTTAAAACAGTTCTTATTAATGTCACTATAAGAAGGGTTTAGAAGTGGTGAAAGCGTGTTGCTATGAGTATATGCATTATGAGAGCTTATAATTGGTGGTCGGGTTAATGCCCTAAAGTATCTAGTGTTAGTTTCCAAAGTGCGTCTACTATGGTAAGTAGGGTGTTGTACTGGATGTGGGGTGAAGGGCCGCTTCTCGATAGGTTGACTGTTAAATTTTAGAGGACGTGAGTACAGGTGTCCTTGGTTCCGTCGTCTATCATTCCTCATGTTGCGTTTTTTATCTAAAAGTTGAGTGGACTGAGGCCTATCGTTTTCTTCATTATCTTGAGTACTCATGAATTTGTTGCAAGCTAGTGGGGAGAATTTATTTAAGGAGGCTAATGTAATCTTAGCGTTTTGTCTACTTGGAGTATGATCTTTGGTCTGCGTGTGGTTATTGGCATGGACCGAAATTTGTTGTTGGTTTGCTTGGAATTGTTTAGTTTTAGATCTAAGCTTAGTTATGTCGTCTTTTGGAGTAGCCCGTTAAGAAATGGGCTTTGGTTGGCTTAGGATATCAATATTTGAGTCGTTTAAAGGGCCTGAGATTGGTTTCTGTGCGTAGGAACAACCCGGGGTGGGATTTATGGTACATGTATACTTACTAGCATCCATAGGAAGTTGTTCGCTATCGTATGGCATTCCCCCTGGAGACCCATCGAGGTCAACATTATCAGTTGCCTTTAATTTACCACTCGAGGGGGTGTCGAGTGGTGATGGGTTTGTATTCTGAGACACGTAATAAGTTTCTTTCTTTTTAGTAGAGGATACTTGCTGGTTGTCACTTGTAGTGCGATCATTGGGTGTGGGTACCACACGTCTTTTTATGCGACGTTGGGAGGGAGTTACATCTTGGGCGACTATTATTTCTTTATAGGGTATTAATTCCTTAGCTTTTATTCATGACTCAATAAATAATTTCGCATCTCTAAGACAGTTAAATTTAAGTAATAATGGACAGCTTTGTCTATTTGACTTTTTTCTGAGTCTTATAATTTGACATTGATATTCTATCATGCCGCAGGCTTTTAAGCATGTATCCCTTTTTCTGCAAGAGATGTGCGGTCGGGAATATTATATACCACCACATTGCATGAGCAGATAACCGTTTTTACCGCTTCTGTTGCTACAAAGTCAATCAGACACTCAGCCTTTGCAAAGTTTCCAACACTTTCGTCGCTATTACGTTCCCGTATATTTATGAGAGGTGCTAGTTGATTGAGTTTAGATGACAGATCAGCAAGAGATTTTTGTAGTGACAGTATATCATTGCTGTTGCTGACTGTGTCACGGTGAGTATCAGATCATGCCTGTAAACTGGCATGCTCTCATGTACAAATTGTTACTTGAGAATAAATTATTATTATTATATAAGATATCATAGGTCTTAACCTGATGGGTATTTGGGGTATCATTGAGAACATCGGATATCGGTTTGGTCTTCTTAGATGGGTTGGTTGGACTATTTCGTGATCGCTTGTTACAGCTTATACGTTTATTTATTTTCACCATCTTAGAATGACGTGATATGAAATATATATCTAACAGGATATAATGTTTTATAGTACTATGCACAAAGCGGTTTTGCTGATTATGTCTCAAAGATTAAAATATAGAAACCACGTGCAAAAATGTTACAACCTTCGAACAGCTCGCCAAAGCTAAATCTCAGCATCTTGCGGTGATTGAAGGGTTTTGATGAATATAAGGCATTTAAATTAGTCTTCTGTCATTGAGTGTAACTTGAACCGTTCACACTCTCTGTTGACGATGTCTGTTAGAGCACCATATTCATCAGCTTCGCGTTTCACCAAATTAAGACACTGGTAACGAATACTAAACAATGAAGATGACTCGCCGAATATCTCTGATAATTGAGCTACCGTCTCCTCGAAGCTGAGCTCTCGAGGTAACTTTGGTAATATATGATCAGCATAGCGTGCATGTTCATTACTCCCCAGCTTACGCATCAACTGTCGAGTCTTCCATGCACCATCTTGTCTACAGAATTCTTTTCTAAATGTGTTTTCCCAATGCTTGAACCACATGAGGAAGGTATTTCCACTTTCGGGGTCATAATAGAATTCTGGTATGTTGCTGGCAACTGCATCACAAGAAGTACTTGAAAAAGCATGTGAACTTGAGTAGTGGATGTTCAGCTGCTGCGTAAGAGTTTCTAACAACCGCATTTGTGCATCAGGTTGTGCTTGCTATTGTTGTAGTATTAGATTGAGCTGGTCATCTGATATCGGCATTTTGAATGTATTTTAATTTTTCTCCGTCGCCATTGTTATATTCCCTCGATACAACGACCCAATTACTCCTATTGCTTAGTATTCTTAGCCACCAAACACTCGGTAAGATCCCAAATCACAACACGTTTGAACAGGAACGAAATTATATTCCAAATAACAAGGATAGACAGAAGTAGGAATCGTTAGTTAGAGAAACGTTAATTTATTTATAGTATTTACATAAGAAGCTCCTAGAATCTTCTGCAACAATCCGCTAGACCTGATTGGTTTAGAAATAGCCAATCAGCGTGAGCCATCACGATCATGCACTGAGCATGCTTTAATGCGGTCTATATTCCACTAACAGTCTTCTGAATCTACCTACTGCGGGTGCACTATTCTGGTGAGCCTTACGTGATGTCAAGTGAATCCAACATAGGGTTAATGTACCTAAAGTTTTTTTATCGCGACCAATAAATGTTATGTTCGAAGACAATAAGCGAAACCCAGTGGTTGTGATTATTGGATAAATAATACGTAGTATGTGGTAAGAGATTGTAGGAGTCTCTGCATTACGGTTGTCCCTAGTCTTTTCATTATCAACTTAAATGTTACCTCATAGCTCGTAAGTTTTGCCTTTGTTACAAAGATTAATTGCTATACTTAGAATAAAAAACAAGAATTTATGAGGTATCTTTTCGTTAATTCCATTCTCATAACTGTTTGTAAGACAAAGGGGACAGACAAACGGTTCAATATCCTTGTTATTTTAACGGCATCATCACTCCACATATAACATAACATGGTAATAATCAATGCGAGAAAGTTGACTGAACTCTTGATCAAGACCAATGATCCTGTTTGAGTTGCAGCTTCTGATCCTGGGAAACCTATCATTGCGTGTTAAAGTGGTTTACTCCTCATCAAGCAACCTTACAGTTTTCATTAGCAAGTATGTTACTAAAAGGGCTAGTCTATCATTACTGACGATCGTAAATAGTTAATCAATATCGTCATGCTAGCTCAAATAAGTAGAGTAGTCCACACTTCCTAGTCATGGTGTACATTGTTCTGAGGTTCCCAGTGGGACCTAAATGTGATCACTCTGTGTCAAATGCAAATAACAATATGAAATGCCAGCCTTCTAGGAATCACTTAAACTCAAATATAAAGAAAACGTAACCGGACTCATGTATTCTGGGATATAAAGAAAATTTTTCACATAATAATTCATAGTGTAAACAACTGTTTATTTTCACCTCATCTATTGAAAATCAATAGGTACTAAATAATTGTTTATTCCTACGATAAGACTGAAGTTACAAATAAAAACTGACAAGTGCCTACACAATATTCAAGAAATTGAGTGTTAACCCAAAAGATTGATGATATCGGATTTGAAGTACAGTAGGATCAATGACGTACAATGCAGTTGAGCCCCATACAAATACACCATGTACATGCGTACATCAGTACAAGTTACCATACCCAAATTGATATATAGAGATTAGATTGTCCACAGTAGGGAAGATAGCAACAGAGTTAGTATTGATGGTAAGAAATAGAGATCAGAGATAAAATTTAAAAAAATATGATTCTGCAAAACGAAAATTATGATAAATTCAGAAACTTAGAATTTGGAGGAAGACAAGGAGTGGATGTACCTACCTTATACAAGCTCTCTACTTGAACACCACATGTTGAGTTAGAGCTTATGGCGGATTATCGTCGGAATGGATGCATCTACGCCATCGTCAATGATTTTGAGCCAAATCATCTAAAGTCTCTAACCATTGGTTATGATCATTATGCAGACCACAACCAGGTAGTCTGCACCTATTAACATGGCTCAGCCCAATTGTCAATGACTTAATGGACTGGTGCTATGTTTCGGTTTGCAAGCCCCTAGCTTTCTTTCATCCTATGCCAACACCAGACAGCATTGCTCATCGATATAGGCGGTGGCCAGGCATACGTAACACGTGTCCTAACCACCTCAGCTGATGAAGATTTACTACTTCATCAATAGACTTACTGTATTTATCTATTACTCCATTCCTAATCCACATATTGCTTAATCGGTGGTCCCATCAAACACGAGCAATGCTTCGAAGGTATCCATGATCGAACACTGAGAGGCTATGAATATCCTCTATCCTTAATGGCCATGTTTCACATCCATAAAGTAAAACGGATCAAACTGTAGTGCAGTAAACGCGTCCTCTGGCCAGTAGTCGTACGTCTCACCTGTGTCATAAGTGACGCAAATTCCCAGAAGCCAATCGGGCCTACTTCATACGAGCCGAGATTTCAGCAGACACCAGACCGTCAAAAATGGTAAGGCTCCCGAGGTAAGTGAAGCGATCAACACATTCAACTGCTTCACTCCCTATCATTAACTTCGGTGCCGAATCAAGCCAATCCTGAAGTAACACTGCATTTGGATGGGGAGAAATGCATCCCAAACATCTTTACATTCATGTTATTGGTAGTCAAAAGATTCTGCATTTTATCAGCATCTTCACCCAACAGATCTATAACAACTGCATATTGTAAGTGAGCAAGTTTATCTTCTGGAAGAAGGTCAACCCCGGAGGAGTCAGATGATGACAATGTTAACTCTAAAAGTATGTTAATGATAAAATTAAATGAAGATGAGGAAAGCGGACATCCTCGCAACCAAATAACTGTGGGTGATCAGTTCTGACGACAATCCACCATAAGCTCTGACTCGACATGTGGTGTTTGAGTAGAGAGCTTGTGTATGGTTGATGTACTTCTCTGGTACGCCTTTCAATGACAAACATGGCCACATAACCTTACGATCGATAGAGTCAAACGACGCCTTAAGGTCAAGGAATACAACTATTGTTGGACGTGTAAAAGTGTATCTATGCTACAGAACCTGCAGAACTGTGAATATTAGGTCAATACAATCAAGTCCAGGTCTGAAACTACCTTGGTTTTCTCGAGTTTGCTGTTCATAAGCTTTAGTTAGACATCGAAGTATTATTGAAGCCAATATTCTAGACACTATATTCGTTAAGTCGATTCCTCGGTAATTGTCACAAGAGGATTTCTGTCCTTTCTTATAGATTGGGACGATTAGTGTTCTAGACTAGTCAGATGGAATTGCATCCAGTTGCCAGATTCTAACCAAGATGCCGGTTAATCTCGTTGATAAAACTGGACCACCATCCTTAAGTATCTCAGGGGTTAATCCATTAGGTTTTGCTGATCTCCCTCTCTTTAGATTTCCTTCAGGTCTACTCAACCTCACTAAGGCGTGGGGGACCAATCCTAATTTGCCATTCGGACTACTTGGGAATGGTGGGCAACTGGGATGAGGCCGAGGACCAGTTGAACTATTTCCTAAAGTGTTCTGCCCATCGATCCAACCTTCTGGATCGACAATGAATAATGCTCCCATATTTCTCGGAGATAGTTTCACTCACAATCGGATTACTAGTACCCGTTTCCTCGACAAGTCTAGACAGCCGCCTACTGTTAACTATTGCTGCTGCCTTTTCCGTCTCTTTACCTTTCGCCACCCACCACTGCTCACGATCATTACGTAAGCTTTGAACCAGTTTGTGTTTAAGTTGCCTTCGCTTCTCATCGTATTCAAAACCAGGTGGGATGTGTTGCCGAGCATCTATCAGTTCAGTAGATGCAGCTGAAATCCACTGAGTTTTCTTAGCTTTATGGTTTAGTTTACCAGTAGATATTACTGCTGTTTCAACAACGTTTTGGAAACTATTCCAAGCTGACTCGTGATGGGTATCGCTTACACTGTTATCTTATTGGTTTTCTAGTTGTTCCTGAAATGTATTATTGACTTTTTTATCATTAAGTTGAACTCTGAGGGGAATCCTTGCAGTAAATCTTTTACGTCCAGTGAAAAGCAGACTAAATTGGTACTTGCTAAAAATAGACGGTTATCTGACGGTTTCCATCATCTGTTCGTTAAGCGTCGACACCATAGGATCCACCTAGGTGCCTTTCGGTTTCGCCTAATCCACCAACTTGGGCATTAAAATTATCACCAGCCACGATAACCACGTCAGTGCGCTTAGCTTTTCAAAGGGGCGTCGGAAAGCCTTCTGTAAAATTCATCTTTTACATCCTCTGATCTGCAATCAGTGGGAGCGTAGGCAGAAACACCAAAGAAGCAATGGCGTGTGTCCCTATCTTCCTGAGTTCTTACCATTTTGTTTAGGCGGACAGCGCATAAACGACTGTCTATTAGAATCCAGTCAAGGAAAGCCTATTTAGCTTTTTAATTTAGTGCTATACCCGCACCACCAAGACATTGTGTGTTAGCTGTGGAGTCTCCGGAAACAGGAAGTGTTAACTTGGCCGGTCCTTTGTTTTTCAAGGCGGGGTAAGGTGAAGCAAATTATTGTACTTGGATCCTGCAAACGCCTTTGAGAGATGCAGCAGACATCGATAGAGCGAACATCTAGGGTCACAGCTAATGCGGCTTTTTATCCTATTTGGCCTAAAATTCAAACATTAAATGCTTTGATATACAGTTTAATCCGAGGTTTTAGAAAACCAGGAATGACATTTCGTGAATTCGAATTATCAGCATTAGAGGCATGAGGTTAGAAAGTTAGACTAGACTGGTTAATCATGGGAGTAAGAGAGATACTAGTTGCCCGAGGGAAGCACCTTACTATTGTCACACTCTGCTGCAGTCAACAGTACGTCATCGCCCTCAGGTTGCTATCTTTAATCTTATGGCTCTTCAATTGACCTGTTGTGCATAATGGGACCTAGAGGAATATGCGTTCCAGCCAATATAGCTCGGTTGGGTCATCACAGTTTGGAAGCCCGATCACCACGTCAAGATAACAGTTACGGTCGGGAATGTAGGACTTGAAAATCACTATACTCCTTTTCAAATAACGAAAGCAATACCGCTAGCTATAGTGTCATTTTTTACGTCTTCAGAAATTAGTAGCTTTTTTCTGGTCATTGCATAGTGTCCTGGAAATTAATTAATTGTGTAACTGTAGCTCATCTTTCCTCCTTACTTCCATTTTTTTATTAACTGGTTAGATAAATGGTTCTCATGGTAATTACAAAACTCTTTACCCAGTCTTTTACTCCTCACTGTAATTTTTCGTAGACGAAAAAAGTAACAGAACTATCGCTTAAACTCTGAGCAAAAATCACGAATAGAAAAATGTATGTTCTTGAGGTACATTGGCTTAGTTATTTGCAGCTTAATACATGCCCCATCAACCAGTGTTTAGAAACCAGTTTTAGGTATGGTTAATGGAATACTCTATGTTAATACAGCAAAGTAAAGATAAAATCAAATGTAAAAAGGTATACTGTCAGTTAATCAGAGTATATTAGACACGTTTAATGTTTATTTGAATATATTGTACTCGATGGAACGACAGACTTGAATCAGAAGGTAATATTCCAAGAGGTATTTCACGTCGATTTGGCAAACAAAATTAGAGTTAATGACGTGGGGAACGCTGCAGCAGAAAGTAGAAGGTCCAACTAACAGAAACGAATGATGTGTTAAGTTGAGCTGTGGACTGAGACTATAAGAAAAATCAGTTATCAGATTTCAAGAGCAGAGCTCAGATCACGACTCAGAAGAAATTTCATTGTACCAGATTTCATTTAATTAACTGGCATTAGAAGCTAGGTAAGAAGCAGAAAAGTACAAGGACACTGTAGCGGTATATAACCCCCTACATAAATAGTTGCATAAGCTCTCGACATTGGTGCCGACCATGTTTGTTTTAGCGGACACGACTCATTGAAGGCTTTCGGTGATGCATCACCACTAGATCACGACACGACACGACGGGGGAAACAAAACTCCCTCTCCCTTTAGTTAGTCAGCTTAGACGTTGCTATCCCATTGATGCTCTACTCACAATCAAATATAACTTCTCCATCCCTAATTGTCTTCTGATTTATTGTTATTCGTATGTGTGGGTTTAACCGTTAAAAGTTTCTCTGGTTACACGCTAAACATTACTTGGGTATATTCAAAATATTGTGTGCAAACCAAAAAGATATTGTAGGATATGCTTAAACCTACAGATAACCATCCAAGCAATCTCCACAAAAATGTCAACTCTGAGTTTGGGCTTAACTACATTCAAAACAGTAAGAACTCTTATATCCGTTTCTAAAACGTAAATTAACACAATTAGTACAATGACAATGACTTAATATAGTCAGCTAAAAATGGAACAGAAGAAACACATACAGAACAGTGATGGGAAATGCATTAAAATATACAATTGTGATGAATAGTTGTGTTTGTAAAAAGTACTACAATTTTAAGATAGGCTATCAAACAGAGATAATGTATACAATCAGATTGAGTACAAGTGGTGGGCGTTTAAATGAATATCATTGATTGAATTAACTATGAACATAATTAACAAGTATCCTTTTACTATACAACAAAAATAATACAATTAATCTATGATGCAACAGTTACGTAGACAAATATGAAAGTACTCGTCCATGAGGTATTGAACAGTAATTGAACAAATTCTGTCTACAACTAACAACAATAAGTAAGCCACTCGTATGTAAACAGCTAAAAGCATCAAACGAATACGATCTACCATACGAGATTGATTTCCAGCAAAACAAAACAGATGGCATCCATAGAAAGAATATGTACGAGATTACAATTGATAGATTTACGAATGTATTAATTAAAACTTAGTACATATATGGTGTAAATAGGCTCTTTGATGTTTTACAATGTTGACAACATCAAATTCTAAAAGCATAAACACATTATGCAGAATCGGAAATGTTATAATATCAGTATAGCTGAGGGCACTATGTGTTGATAGAAGAGTTCTAAAATTTCTGGAAATAACAGAATGTCTTTGTGCAGCGGTTTTGGAATCTTTGTTAATGTTGGTGCCAATGTTACCGTTGTGTCTGGATAAGAGGAAGCTCAACATTATTTGTTGTGTATGTATTTGTACCATAGGGCCCGAATATTCATTATAATTCATTTAATGCCATTCGTAGGTAACTCTCTGGTTTTCGTAGATGCGTTTGCAGTTTTGAACATTACAGTTGTCCATTTCTTAATATTGCTACTGTACATCAAAACTGACAATGACATAGACTCAAGTAGATCATTTGCATACAATAGAAATAACATTAGGATCACCTCTCTTCGCCTCAAAGCACTATATCAAGTACCGTATTCTAGCCATACGACTTAGAGCTTAACCGATATTGTATTACATAAACTGTTGTCTGATATCACATACTTTGATGAAGTCACCATATACTACATGTCTGAAAATTATTTGATCTCTTAAAGCTCACCAGCTTTCTCGTTCTATTAATAAGTTCCAGCGATATAAATAACATGTACTAAAGCACTTGTACATTCATATTGCAGCTGCTTATCATACACGTGCTTAAATGGTTTCTTAAGGAAAAGCATCACGAAAATGTAAGCCAATGCCCTACGTAAACATATTAGACGATAGTCCTAAAGAAGTATAACACATTGGGAAACCGGATGCTGCAAAGTATTTTGCAGTGATTACGTTAGACCGAGTTACTACTTAGTAAACACCTTGCTAAAATCATTTTAACTAAATAGTTCAACAAATAGTTTTAGCGATGACAGTTATATATGCTTATTTCTATTGATCAAATATATAGTTCCAGAGAATCATGTAGCCTTGTAACCAAATAGATAAGTAAAACTGAATCACCCTAACTTATAAGCTAGACTATGTTGATTTCTGTGTATATTTTACTGAAGAAGGGACCATCTGTCAACAAAGTTTGAAAGGAAAACATATCGGGCAGATGCCTATGTATTGGCCACGGAACACTATCGAGACAATAACGCCTTAGAAATAGTCACAAATGCGAATAAATACTATATTAACAGTTTATATAAGTACATACAATAAGTGCGATATCTATCAGAATTTAGTTTACGCGATCTACCGGTAATGTTTGAGGTGAATGCTTGATGATCCAGATGATCATCACACGTATGTATAAATCCAAGTGTCCAGTGTAAGTTCGTTCTAGTCAGTTGAGCTGGGAGGAGCAGAAGTGACGGTGAGTATTGATATGCCGGGCACCTAATGAAGACTGATTATCTTCGTGAGCTATGCTATAGAATATTATTTCAATTATTATGACTGTGGACAGTTTAAACATTTCATTTCTATAACTGTTACGTTCCCCTTGCCCAGTCCTTTTGTATAGCATATTTACTCTTAGTATATTGTTTATTACTATAAACTACAGTTAATCAGTTGTGTACAAGGTGTCCCCATACACTGCCACTCTTTTCTTTGTTTTGTATCAATGTTATATTCGTGATTAGTTTACTGTGTGGTCTGATTTTATGTTTATATAAGGGCATGATTAAAATACAATAAGGTCTCTATCTTGAGTTTTCAGTTTGTCGGTTCTAAGTTTTCTGTTTCCGATTTCCAATTCTGGTTCTTCTATTATCGGCCTGAGGGGTGGGTGGGCTTAGGTCAGTCGCGCATTATCAAACAGGCATACCTAATTGGCGTTCGCTACACTCAACCAAAACTCTCTTTCTTTCTTCTGGTGTCATAACAAGTATTCAGTTGCGATGCTATAAAAGGGATCAATTATTAATCCAAGTAATCGGTGACAGAGACTCAGTTCAGAATGACGAATATTATAGCGACAATGTATTTACGTTTCAGACAGTAGTAGATAGAAGTTGCCAATGGCAAAGTGTATGTGTACAATAATATTGTTGATATATTTAAACAATGTTAGCATAGTATGTATTAGTAATGTATTAATATAGGAACTTATTACATACGTAGCCCTGATAAACGTTCACAAAATATAATGTCTTTAAGTCAGTCAACCCACCTCTCTCATTGATATAAGTGTTAACTTCAAACTTTATAATAAGTTTTAAACCACATTTGCATTCCTAGTTCAAATAAATAAGCTGTTAGGAATTATGTCAGTAGGCTTGTATAATTATACTACTGATATTTGAACTATGTGATAGTGATTGATTCTATTACCTGGGATATTGTAGAAATGTCGAAGTCGACTTTTACCGTTCTTTATACCTTTTATCTAACGAGAATTTTCTAACCCAAAATGTTCAATTAGTAAGTTTAAATTTCCCTCGTTAATTAAATGTGTTGAAGGTATTTGACGAACACCTTTTGTTTAACTGTGTTAAAATTTATAAATTAAGCCAGATAACGCAAATTCTTTTTCTTTTTGAAATGTTAGTAACAACACAAAACATTCATTTGTAATTCATGAATTTGGTAGTAAACATTGATTTGGTATAAGTAGCTTATAGCTTGTATCTTTAACAAATACCTTGTGATTTTCTTCCTGTCATGTCGGACCACTAAAGAAGAGTGAAAAGCTTCCAAAACGGTGTTTAGAAGACTAATTCATGTATTCTGGTCGTATGTAATGTAAACATTACATTTCTATTATTGTCACGTTTCTTATATCCTATCCTCCCGTCTAGTATATTTACTGTTATTATATTGTCGCTTATTATGGACTACAGTTAATTAGTTGTGTACAAGTTACCCCCTGTTATGTATTGCGGAATAACACACAGTGACCTTGGCAACTGCCAATCAGAATACGGATACGCGTCAGCCTCAAAACGACTACCACCCCCCCAAGCCGGAATAGAGAAGACAGCAGCTGCGAGCCAACCAGACACAATCAATCCAGTCCAAATACCGGTCGTATTGTATTTTAATCATGCGTTTATATATACACAAATTCAGACCACACATTAAACCAATTAGGGATTTTACATTAATACAAAATAGGAGAGATTGTGGCAGTGAATAGGGGTAACTTGTACACAACCAAATAGCTGTAGTCCATTATACAATACAATAACAGCAAATATACTAAACGAGAAGACAGAGTAAGAGGAACATAACAATAATAGAAAATGTAATGTTTACATTACACACGACCAGAATAAATGAATTAGTCCTCTAAAATACAGTTCTAGAAGTCCTTTCACTCTTCTTTAGTGGTCCGACATAACACCCCCATTCACTGCCACAATCTCTTCTGTTTCGTATTAATGTAAAATCCCTAATTGGTTTGCAGTGTGGCCTGAATTTGTGTATATGCAGAGGCATGATTGAAATACAATACGATTGGATTAGGTTGAACTTGGTTGGATTGTGTGTGTTTTCTCTATTCCGGCGGCTTTGAGGACTGGTAGTCGTGGAGCTGACGTGTCCGTATTCTGATTGGCAATTATCAAGGGCACTGTGTATTTTTTTCAAAATATAACACTACTAGAACCGAATGTATATAACGAAAAAACATTTAAAAATATGTTGGAGACTGGAGGTACCCAAAAGATACAATTGTTTATAAAGCCAAGTAAAAGGAGTTATAATGAATTTTTTGTAACCATGATTTATAAACCATTATCATATTAATGCAAGTCAATGTGAGTTATACTCACAGAGTATATTTGACAACATTTCATTTTATGTTTATGATTTCAATTTGATGAATAGTCACTGTAAATATAGGAATATTTTGTACATAACTTACTCTCTCTCTCTCTCTCTCTCTCTCTCTATCCTGACTACTCTGTTTTTGATGAATTTGTGACTAGGAGGATTCAAGGCGTTCGGGTGGTAAAGTTGTCTACGGCTAGTCAAGCTATCAATTACAAGTTATAACAAAAAAATGAAATCAATGTTATTTGATTTTACGTATGTAATAAGTTCTTGTATTAATACGTTACTAATACATACTGTGCCAACATTGTTCAAATGCATCATTGATATAATTGTACAAACACAATTTGCCATTGGTGACTTGCACCTACTACTGTCTGAAGAGCAAATACACTGTTGCTGGATTATTCTTCGTTCTGAACTGAGTCTCTATCACTGATTACTTGGATTAATAATTGATCCCTTTTATAGCATCGGAACTGTATACACAGCATCAATGTTGCTCCTCCTAGCTCAACTGACTAGAACGAATCTACACTAGACACTTGGATTGTTATACATATGTGTGGTGATCATCTGGAGAACTTATTAATCACTTCAAATACTGCAATTAATTCAAGTTAACTAAATTATGATAGACGTAAGGCGTTATTGACTCTATAGTATTCCACGGTAATTACACTATCATTAAATGTGTAAGTTAATAAAACTTGATGATTCATACTGTTAATGAATATGATATTAATGATTACTATAAGCCAATTTTAATGTAAATAATAAAAAGCATATACAAATGTTAATACAATCAAAATCTACAACAGCTACTGATAAACAATTAATTTATACAATAACAACTAAAGATAACCGGTATATGAAATTAACTCACTAAACTTATTAAATGAGTCTATATATTCATAAGTCTTGATTATAGATAATCATTGTAAGTTAACATACAATCACAGTAAAATTGAACAATTTCAATTATCAATTTATAATCATATAAATTTGTTTCAGTATAGAAAGTAAACATATAATAAAACGTTACAATGATAAAGCTGATGATAATGCTGCTGCTGCTGCTGCTGATGATGATGATGATGACGACGACGACGACGGCAATGATGATGATGATGATAATGATGACAATGATGAATAACAGAAAATTATTCAATTCTGACATAGTAGATAATTAATGCCAAAAAGTATCTTCTTAAAAAATTTTTGTCTAATTTTTAATTTTTGGTATTCCAGCATTTACATCACTTTCAATTCCGCATTCATTTTTACCACGAATTATTTTAAAGTAACCATTATCACCCCAATCAGTATTCCATGAATTAGCAATTAACCAATAAGGTACATTATTCTCTTCACCCCAACCAAGTAAACGTACTGCATGCCCACCAAGTATTCCACCGCTAACATGTTGATAAATACCTGATTTATAATTTGGAAAATCAGCATATACTTCAAAATCTACTTCAACTGGTCCATGTTTCATTAATTCTTCCATGATAGCTTCTTGATTTGATGCAACTCGATAGACTTTTTTACCTATAAAAAACATAATAATAAAGGTAAAATGCTATACTCAAATGATAATATTAATGAAGAATAGATAATAATTGAAAGTGTCTTACAAACAATAGATACTTAAAGAAATATACTAAGAAATAAGAAAAGATGCATCTTAAGAATAATAACCTTCTTACTGTAAAGAAAACTTGGTCTTCAGTCACCTTTGTGAGACTTTTTGAAGAATTAATGAAAAGATCAAGGCGGTATTGAAATGAATCTTTTTTGAAACTCATTTGATTTACTTGTTGTTGTGACGCGTGGTTCAGGTCTTTTATCGACCGCAAGATCTCCGTCGTAAATTGTTATCTGTCTCGGTTGACCGCACGCTTCGTCTCCTAAGCTATGATACGACCCCCAAGCTGAAACTACTCGTCAACAGGATCACGAGAGAGAAGACAGGAAATACTGCAAAAACACTTTAATGCAAGAGTTCCACTATGTACAGAAACTAGGACATATATATTATCATAAGTGTCCTTCAAGCTTCTAGAGAATTCCGCAACCTTCTAGAGCTAAGACGATTGACCAATCACAGGCGTAGCACGTGATTTCTCTCTGTCTAGAAGTTTCGGATAAAAAACTATCTCCGCTCTGATTGGACACAATATATCCTATTGATTTTCTATGTCATATTGAGCTTGTCTCGAGGGGTTTTCTCAGCCTACCCAACACTTGTATAACACAAGACACTTGTTAAACCTCCCAAAGGTAGGTCAACACTCTTCAGACGTCACTTTTAACTGTATCTACGAATTAACATATACTTGCTGCAGAAAGTGTAGGGAACAGGACTTCTCCCAGGTTTATCGAGCATATTCCAAAAAAGACAATAAAGTCCTCACAATTGCAGTCTCTAGTCATAGTAGATATGATATAAATACTTCGGAGACGATTCAAATGTATCAACAAACAATCATCACCATTGTCATTACATTTTGCAGTAGCCAAATCTATCAAATATTTTCAGTTTAACATATGTGTACAGAAGGTTGTATGATAAGCTATTTGATTACCTTTGTGAATATAATAATTTTTTCTTCTTACTTGGTCATCATAACAATTTTCGTTCAAAATTCATTAAATAATTATACAATCATCCATCTTTAACTTTTCATGATTATGTACTACTTTCGTTCTATAACTGGACAATGATCGCGTTGTTGTTATGATGTGAGAAAGGAAGATTTTAGGTTGGTTGTAGTGAACGCCAATGAGGTGTACCTAGTTGATAATGCGTGACTGCCCAACACCCCCCTCACCCTCAGGCCGGAAATATAAAAACCAGAATCAGAAACAGGATCGGGAACGTGAAACGTATTGTATTTCAATCGTGTCTTTATATATACTCAAAATCAGACCATACAATAAACCAATCAAGAATCTAACGTTGATACAAAACAAAGGGAATAGTGGCAGTGAATGGGGACAACTTGTGCACAACTAAGCAACTGTATTTCATAAACAATGTACTAAGAGTAATTACACTAAACGAGAGGATAGAGTAGGAGGAACATAACAATTGTAGAAAAGCAATGTTTACATTACTCATGACCAAAATAATTAAAATAGTCCTCCAAAATACAGTTCTGAAAGTTCAAATGAAGATGAAGACGAACAATATAACAACAACCTCGGTAGCAGTAGGCCTCATCATACACAAAAGGAAAAACAGAATCCTTCGATACAAAACAACAAACACTAACCCAATTACACTCGACGGGGAAATTCTGGAAGACGTTGAAACCTTTACATATTTGCGCAGCATAGTTGACAAACTAGGAGGGTCTGATTCAGATGTGAAGGCGCGGATTGGAAAGGCAACGACAGCATTTCTACAACTGAAAAACATCTAGAACTAAAACCAACTTTCAGTCAACATTAAAGTCAAAATTTTCAATACAAATGTGAAGATAGTTCTGTTGTATTGAGCTGGAGCCTGGAGAACTACGATATGCATTCTTCAGAAGATACAAGTATTTATAAACAACTGTCTGCGTAAAATACTTCGGATTCGTTGGCCAGATACCATCAACAACAACCTTCTATGGGAGAAAACCAATCAACTTCCAGTCGACGAGAAAATTAGGAAAAGACGCTGGAGGTCGATTGGATACACATTGAGGAAACCACCAAACTGTACCACAAGACAAGCACTAACTTGGAATCCCTAAAGTCGGGAGAAAAAGAGGGAGACCCAGGAACACATTGCGTTGGGAATTGTTGACGGAGGTGAAGAGAATGAAGAGCACTTGGGAGGAGCTAGAAAGGAAAGTCCAGGACAGAGTTGTTTGGAGAATGCTGGAGGGAGGCCTATGCTGTACATACGGGGGTAACAGGCATTGATTGGTCGATTCATTGATTGATTCATCGAAGGAAAAATCTTTTTAACGAATTCATTATCATGTTGTACAGTCGTATATGTGATAAATTATCGATTAATGAATAATTGTAGGAATTTGATTATTTGAACTGAGGGTGGTATTGTGGAGATAAATATTAAGTTAAGCTGATTGTATCCGTCACAGATCGATGTTATTAGGATATCATTGGAAACCAGGTATCACTGAATAACTGTTATGTGGAGGCCCTAATTACCACCCTCCCCAATCCTGAAAATAGTGACTGTGTATTTCTTCGTGGTATGACTGAAATACTTTCTTCCTTCCCACAGGATTTCTTGAATTTGGTTTTCTTGTAGGATTTAATGGATTCCCAATATAGCTTTGTGAAATCCGGTGTAACGACTTCTCACTTTACGTACATCTGAACATTAGCTTTTGCCCGTGAATTCAAAGTGAAATACGCAAATTATGTACACTAAGGACAATTACTTATCACAACCTAATGTAACTAGTATCTAACGTTCCTAGTTCTCGCAACAAAGAGTTTTACATAAATTAAGTTAATATACGCACTTATCCCAACATCCACATACGATTGCTGATAGCTTCAAAACCACATGAAATTGTGAGTGTGCATTGATGAAAAGATCCATATTAGGAAAAAACAACTGTTTAGTTCCTTGTGGTGCCCAGCCGACATTAATCTGAGATAAACACAAACGATTAAATTCGATTAATTGTCATATGAAGCTTATGATAACCTATTAGCAAATCGAAAGAGAAGAGGGATTTGTGAAACATAAAAAAAAGCATGAAGACAGTAAGATGAAGACACAGTAACATTGATTACTGTTAGATTAGAGTCCCTTGTGAATGAAAATTGAGAAAATTACGACGGATACGGTCTCTATAATGATAAGATAGTAATAACAATGATAATGGCTATAATAATACTATTTGTTATTGTAATAATCATAATAAAAATAGATATAGGAATGTGGTATAAAGAAACGGATAAGTACAAATAAATCATATAAAGTATGCAATGAGCTAAAGGCCATGGAAATGAAACAGAACCTATAGACTGATTTTCGTGTGAATAACTTAAGCTTCGAATTGTGGACAGCTTATGAAACGTAAAGTAGATTTAAACGTAGACCTGTTAGTATGTTTTACTGAATTTTGTAGATTATACCAAAGGATTACTGTGGGGTTGAATACCTAGGACCTACTATGTGTTAAAAAATGCTACTGACCTACGCTGTTGTTTTCCTGAGTAATGCTAGTAGGTGATTTGGATACGATGAACAAGCGCAGGGATAGATGATCTACTAAACTAGCTACAAATGAGCAGGTCAATTGGTAAATGCAAATGGAAGTGATTAGTTGTGACATCTTATCCTTCAGCTGAACGTGTGAAGTTGGGCTGCTCATAAACGTTATCTGAAGACTTGTTGGGGAAACATCTTTTCAATCAACGGTCTTCAATTAATTGTTCTTATATAAATACTTCTTTGGTTAGTATGTTTAATCTGTGAGAGTTGCATCCCCTATAAATGTTTTGAATAAAACGCTTAAGATACCCATTTTCTAAGAAGATAAATAGTAGGAATCTGTTTTTGGTCTACAAAGTCTGATAGTCAGCTACTATGGTACTTTTAACTTAGTAAGGAGATTATGTTGAATTTTCTGATTACCGGGACCTAACTGTGGAGGTTGATCAAATGTTCGGTACATGTGGAGTTTACTTACAAATCAATCTCTGTAAAAATCTATTATTCCTTTTATTAAGTAGACTGTCTATGAATAGTAGCTATGGATTTTATTTTTGTTCCATTGTAAATTGTAGTAACGGATGAAAACTATTAAAATAATCTTCATTCGTAACTAAGGATGTCTTAAATATCAAAATTTTAATAACAAATTTTGAATGTTCCATTGACAAGCCTCCTATACGACAGAATTTCATTGATAATCATCTCTAGAGTACAAGGCTCAATGCTGGCTATATAAGGAAAGAATAACATTGTGCCAGTAGTAAGAGAGTCCATTGTTGCCCTATCTGGCTGTCTATATATTTCATCATTGAATATAAACTGTAGGTTTAGAGTAACTTTCAAAAATATCTGTATGTATACTTTAGAACAGCATACTTGTTTGATATGATCATTGCATAATAACGTTATATCTATTAGTTTATTTTGTAAATACTTATCCATTAAGTAACGTTATTGTACTTGTTCGAATAACTAATGTATTGCATAATGAATGACAATGAATTAGTGTATATAGATAATATAACAACTTCCGATTTAAAAAAGTAAAACAGATGAAACATTCAACATACCATACCATTTGTCTTTATCATACGGAATATTATAACCTTCTTGACAAGTTTTTTTACATGGTGGTGTTTCAACATCACTATCACATTTTGGCAATGGACCAACTGTATGATGTTCACATGGTGGAAATTCGTATGGTTGACAGCTGTTTGTTGTATTATACAAATCACCTGTTACTATGCCTTGATTCTTCCAATATAACCAAGCTGAATGTGGAAAACCACCATTACAACCCATACCACATGATGTACAACAGGATACTAAATTTTCTGCACTTAAAAATGGTTTATACTTTCCTTTCGATTCAATACAAATACGATCAGACATAGCTTCAACTGCACCAAATGCCTATATAAAACAATGTGTTAATATAACAAAAGTCAGGTTCATTGAATACATTCATAATGAAACAGCACAATGAAGTAGCTTGTTAAAATAACCTTTTATGCATAGATTGCAAATGTGAAAACTATCATTTCAATGTTGGATAGGTGTAATGTCTTTATACATTTCAGAATTCATATTGGCTGACTTTAATCTCTCATGATTGTAAGAAATTTGATAGTAAGAATGAAGAATTTCAGTTGTTTAAACCTAGTAGGAGTTTGAACTAATGATGTGAAATAATTGAGAGGTTGTTTAAAAGGTTACTGATTGTATTTTCCACATTGTATTTATATTAAATTCATTTTTATTTAACAGTCATAATTTTAAATATTGATGTGTGACAGGTATCATGAATAGTAATGCATGATCATTACCCTGCACCCTAATTAAATGAATTGTGAACCATTAGATTCTATGTCAGTAATATGAAGGTATAATGGCTGACGAGTATGCTTTCAACTCTATGTGCAGATGTGAACAAGTTCTACTGAGATGCCGGTAAATTATTACTGAATTATATCAAACTGTATTGAAAACTGTACTTTTCGGTCTTAGGAATTGTTATGGTGTGAAGAAAGAGAGGAAGGAGAGAGGATTTGGTTAGTTGGTTGATACGAACGCCAATCATATGTGTGCCTACCTGATGATGCGTGACTGACTTAAGCTCACTCACCCCCAGCCCGACAATAGAAAAACCAGAATTGAGAACCAGAAAACGAAGAGAAAGCGAGACCCGAGGATAGAGATCTGAGAACCGAGATCGTATTATATTTTAATCATGCCTTTATATGTACATAAAACCAGACCACACGGTAAACCAATCACAAATCCAACATTGATACAGAACAAAGGAAAGTGTGGCAGTGAATGAGTACAACTCGTACACAATTAAGTAACGTAGTTCATAGTAAATAAACAATATACTATGAGGCTGTGAATCTTCATCGACTGAGGTGGTTGGGACATGTGTTGCGTATGCCCAACCACCGTCTTCCTCGACGCTCAATGTTGGCTGATATAGAATAGGATGAAAGAGAGTTAGAGGTAGCCAAACTAAAACATGGCATCAGTCCATGAAGTCACTGACTGCCGGTTTAAGTCGTGTCGGTAGCTGCAGACTACCTGGATGGGGTCCTCACGATTACCATAACCAGTGGCTAGAAACACTGAGTGACATGGCCCAGAATCGGTCACAATAGCACAGATGCATTCACTCATTGTCCTCCCTTGAATCATGAGCTTTAAATTATTCCATAACTTTCTTTCTACGCTTCCTGAATCAGATTCTATATGTTCACACTCCTTGTTACTATTATTATTTTATTTTGTTGAAGTAACTTCTACTAATGGTGGTGGTGTTAATCTTGTGGTGCCATGGTGATATGGCAACTTGAACCGATGCACACATGTGCCAAGTTCTATGTTGATTGTACATACATACATACAAATAGAAGGACCGGACAAGGGGAACGTAACAGTCACAGAAATGAAATGATTACACTGTCCATAATTATGATAATTGAAATATTGTTCTAAAACACATTTCCTAAAGATAGTCATTCTTGCCTACATGCCCGGTATATCAGGAATTTAATGAATGATACATTAAATCAAGAGTATATAGATCTGTATTTTTAGATTATAGTAATTATTCACAGTTTAAGCTGTACATTAGTTTACTGTTTGAATACGTTTTTACGTCTGTCATTTTACTTATAGAGACTAAATAGTGGAACTGAACGTAAAATTGGAAACAGCTTCTTTGTAAAAATGATTCTTTAAGAAATTCTAATGAAATTTTCAACTCATAATTCAGATAAGTTACACGAGGTTGGATATATTATTTTGTATGCCACAATTTTAGGGATGGGAGGGGGTAGGATTAGGTAGACATTGCCAACTTATTTTGATTATCATTGTTAAGTAAACAGATTTTATTATGATAACCATAACTCTTCGGTAAGTAATTATTAAACGCTTCAATGGGACCTGAATTTCTTGAGTTCCATTCCTTGGCGCTGTCAAGGATGTGAACTCCTGAAGAGTTCTATACTACGACGAAACAGCCATGTAGTACTCCTGGTTTTCAAATGCATTCGACCGAAAACAATTTGTGATAAACAACAAATTAAATACCAATTTCCACAGTAACCAAACCCCCCCCACGTAGCACCTGTTGAATTAGCTGTTAGAATACTTTTAGACTACTTATTTCTTAATGAGCAACATGCAAATACAAACACATATGTATATGTAAAGAAATATTGACAAGCATATATATATGCATATACAAATGGGAACATTCACGAATGATTTTTAAGATGTCCTCAATGGAGAGTCGTTTTATCGAACTCTCATAGATTTAGGAGGTTTGAGTATGCAAATGAGTCAATCAAATTGATGAATGTATAGTTGATTTTATTAAATCAAATGACAATAACTGTAGCTAAATGTTTTATCGGTAAAAACGATAACACTACAAAGGGGATTATACAAACTATCAATAATGAATGCAATAATTCAAGCTTCTTAATTCTCTTCAGCTTGTGAACAAATGAAATGATAACATGTTAACTCGTTTATACAGTTATATAACTAGTGCTCTAGAACCCATTCATGGAGACGTAGATAGTCTTTTATTCACTCTTAAAATGATTCTGATTGAGGTTATGTTAGGATTAAGATTAATTTATATTAAGAGGTTAGCTTTAAATGCAACATTGATTTATGTACAATAGATCGTTTATTTAACAGGAACTTAGTATTTGATGATAAATTATTCTTAAGAATTCCCTGAATAACAAATACAATGACTACAATAAACGAATAGTGTTTAGTCACCAGCCTTTCTAGATTATCGTCCAGATTTCTATATGCATTTTAAGCACTACAAGTTAAAAGAATGACTTTCTACTATCAAGTAGGCAGTCTGTTCTAAGTTAAAATCATGATATTCAAATGACCGGTTAAAATTTCCGTAAGAATCTGTCAGCGACGAGTTATCAACAAAAATGTTATCAAAAATTTCAGTTTAAAATCCATGTCACATGAGTGTTTTTTGACATTTTGTTTGAAAAAATGCAACTTCACCTTATTTAAAAAGTATAAGATTATTCAAATAAATGAAGGTTCGATAAAAAATCACGATTGACGTGGCATAGGTGGCCATATTAATCAAAACTATGATAAGAATGCTGATATTTACTTACGATTTAAATGGCAATACCTGAAAATAACAAATCTATGATTAGCATTTAGTCTAGAGATTAAAGATTTTAGTTCATATCTGGCTTGGTTTTTGGAATATGAACTGAAGTCTGGATTTAGGCTTAGAAACAGAATTTACAGTGAGCATTAGCATTAATTTCAGTAATGGAATTGTGACTTAAAGGTAGAAATAGCATTTATAATCTGGATTAATATTAACAGTAGGATATGAAATTTCCAGTTAGAAATAGGGTTTAATGCTGAGAGTATGGTTACATATTAGTTTTAGGGTTAGGGATATATTATAACGTTAGGATCTAAATTGACGATTAGAGTTATAGCCCGATTCATATAAGTACAGTAATTACGATTGATTGTATTGTTATTTATCAATAGATCTTGGGATTTTTACTGAGAGCTACATATATACACATAGTTTATGGTTGGAACCCACCGTGGTTTAGATCCATCTGTGGATAATTTAATTACCTTTTAGTAAAGACGTTTTGTGTGGTATGGCAACTTGAACCTACAGGCGTTTGTGCCCGGTTCTACGTTGCTGATGATGATGATGATGATGATGAAAGACTTTTTGTTGGAGGGGGGGATGAGACATTTCGTAGTGTATATTTACTTAAAACTCTTTGAAAAATGATCCATTAATAAATCTGGTATTATTTATTAACTATGTAAAATGTTCATAAGCTTCCTCATGAACTAATCAGTCAAGTAATGTTACCTCAGTAGCTAAAATGGCTAATGGATTCAGTAGCTGATTGGCTCATATACAAACTTGGTGTAGTTAGTTTAAATATTACGATTCTTCGTTCCTACATTAAATCGTAGTTTCTATTTTACTGGTTAAGTAATTAACTTAAGGTGTTTAAAGCTTAACGGAACATGATCTGATTCAGATCGATTAAGGGTTCGTTTTTTACTTGTTTGCATTAATTGTTGAATTAGTATTATTATAATATTAAAGAGTCATGACAACTGCAGTGAATTCAAGGAAGAACTACAATGTTTGTTGTCTTCATTCAATTTTCAGTCTTCCTTTACATCAAGGAATAAGGATGCACTTACATTGGTAAAAATAGTCATTTCTATTGCATAAAAGATTCAGAACTGCGAGATGTTAATAGAGATATGAAGTAGTCGGTAGAAACTACAGTAGTGATCCAGATTAGAACCAATTAACAAAAGTTCAAAGATAAACATTAACAGTTTATCAAAAACTTCAGTATTACACGTCATGTTAAGGTAATAAACCTAATGATATTATCTAATGATTAATATATAAAACACTACTGTTAGGGATTCGATATCCCTAAAAATACAATTGTTCATTTTATCAAGTTGTATTGATTTTTGTAAACTTGATTTATAAACTTTCATCACATTTTAATGTGAGTCAATGTAAGTTATATTCACAGAGTATATTTGACAATATTTCATTGTATTAATAAAATGTTTATGATTGCAATTTTTGATGAATAGTCACTATAAATATACGAATATTTTGTACACGACTCACTTCCCTTTTCACTGGAATAAAGTTTCCTGTTTTCTCGTCTTCTGACTTCTGATTTTGCGACTAAGAGGGTTCAAGGCGTTCAAGTGCTAAGATTGCGTTGCGGCTAGTCAAAGTCATCAAGCACGAGATATAACAACTGGCGACGGGGTGAACTCATCAAAATGTCATTTACCTTCGAACAACTTGAAGCCTTGCTGGAACGCCAAGAAAAACGCTATGAACAGTTCCAGATACGTATGCTAGAAACTTTAACCCAGCAAATGAATCTTACCCAGAAGGGGCTATCAGAAAACTCATGCACATCTCACGCCGATTCAATCATGAACTCCATAAATGATTTCCACTTCGATGGGTTAGCTGGTATTACATTTGATTCGTGGTTCAAGAAGTACGAAGACTTATTCACAGTCGACCTGGAAAAAATTGATGATGCCGCAAGAGTCAGAATGCTACTTCGAAAACTTGGCACGGCTGAACATGAACGCTACACTAACTACATCCTACCAAAGAACCCAAGAGATTTTAGTTTCGAAGCAACAATAAAGATTCTGTCGCAAATCTTTGGTGAACAATCATCCTTATTCAACATTCGCTACCAGTGCCTTAAACTATCAAAAGCAGGCGATGACGACTGGGTGAAACATGCAGGCTTAGTGAATCGTGAGTGTGAACGATTCAAACTATCATCAATGACAGAAGACCAGTTTAAATGTTTGGTATTTGTATGCAGCCTGCAATCACCTGAAGATGCTGACATCAGAACCAGAATTCTGAGTAAAATTGAACAGTGTCCAAGCATCACTCTCCAAGAAGTTACCAGTGAATGTCAGAGGTTGGTGAACTTGAAGCATGATACTTCTATGGTCGAGATTGGTAGTCGTCCTCCGTACGTTCACCCAATAACTGAGCGAAAAGATTCTAGTGTGCAAAAGCAATGTGGCTTACAACCTCCTTCCCCATGCTGGTTATGTGGAGAGTGGCACTATAAGAAGTTTTGTCCATACAAAGACCATCGTTGCATTAAGTGTCATCGTAAAGGACACAAAGAGACTTACTGTACAGGGAAGTCACATCGTCGTCGTCCACCAAGACTTTATTCCAGAAAATACAAAGCCCGTGCAGTAACCAACAAAATAATGGTGGCTCACACTAGCACACAGCTTTCCAGCCGAAGAAAATATGTTACCTTAGAGGTCAATGGCCATCGTACTCGTCTACAGCTTGACACTGCCTCCGACATAACGCTTATTAGCCGAGCAACTTGGAAGCAAATTGGCAAACCCCCAGTGTGCCCAACAATTCAGCTAGCCCACAGTGCATCAGGAGGTAAATTAAATATTGTTGGAGAGGTATGCTGTGAAGTTGCGAAGGGAAATGCAAAGTCAAATGCAACTGTATACCTCACAGAGAGTCCAGCATTAGATTTGTTGGGACTCGACCTCATAGAAACTCTGAAACTGGCCGACCACTCGATTAATCATGTCTGCAGCCGTGTCAGGACGTCTGAGATGTCGGTAAAAAGGATGAACACTGTTTTAGAAAGACACCACAGAGTGTTTGCAGAAGAACTGGGAGAATGTAATAAAGCAAAAGCACGGCTAGTCCTCAAGCATGGTGCCACACCAGTATTCCGACCCAAACGTCCAGTGCCGTATGCGGCTTTACCTATTGTTGAGCATGAGTTAGCACGCCTTCAAGAAAGTGGAGTCATCGAGCCGGTAAACTTTTCCGAATGGGCAGCGCCAATTGTGATCGTTAAGAAGCCCAATGGAAACATCCGACTATGTGCAGATTATTCTACAGGCCTTAATGAAGCATTAGAAGCCCATCAGTACCCGTTGCCGTTACCAGAAGACTTATTTGCAAAGTTGAATGGAGGAAGATACTTCGCAAAATTGGATTTATCAGATGCTTATCTACAAATTCCAGTAGCTGAAGAATGCAAACAATATCTAACTATAAATACGCACAAGGGATTGTTTCGGTATAACAAACTTCCATTTGGCGTAAAGACAGCTCCATCAATCTTCCAACAAATCATGGACGCTATGCTACAAGACATTCCTGGTACTGCTGCTTATTTAGATGATATACTCATAATGGGTGTAGATCAAGCCGATTTAGAAAAGAAACTGGATTTAGTGCTCACGCGAATTGGAGATTTTGGGTTCCGACTGCGTGCCGAAAAATGTGATTTCCATCTGCAGCAAGTACGTTACTTGGGATTTATAGTGGATAAGGATGGAAGAAGACCTGACCCGGATAACATTGAAGCTATTAAGACGATGCCACCGCCGACAGACGTTCCAACCCTACGATCCTTCTTAGGGATGGTCAGTCATTATGGTGTATTTCTTCCAGACCTGCACCGCCTGCGAGCTCCGCTGAACTGTCTACTGTCGAAAAATGCCAAATGGATCTGGTCAGAAAAATGCCAGAAAGCGTTTACGGAAATCAAACAACTTCTATCATCGAACTTACTTCTAACGCACTATAACCCAACCCTACCCATTATGGTTGCAGCAGATGCTTCGAACTACGGAATTAGTGCGGTGATTTCACATGTTTACCCAGATGGATCAGAAAAGGCGATTTCCCATGCTGCACGATCATTAACAGCAACGGAGAGGAACTATAGTCAAATAGAGAAGGAAGCCCTTTCTATTATCTTTGCGGTAAAAAAGTTTCACAAAATGCTATTTGGCCGACCGTTCACATTATTGACAGACCACAAACCACTACTTGCAGTTTTCGGATCCAAAAAGGGCATTCCAGTTTATACAGCAAATCGTCTGCAACGATGGGCCACTACTCTGCTTGGTTACGATTTTAAGATAAAATACCAACCGACGAAGTATTTTGGTCAAGCAGATGCCCTCTCAAGATTAATCGGCTCCCATACAAAACAAGAAGAGGATGTACTTGTGGCTAACATAGAAGCCGAAGCAGATGTCCACACAGTGTTGACAGACGCGGTTTCTGGACTACCGGTTACTTTCCAAGCCATCAAGGAGGCTAGCGAAAGAGACAGAACAATCAAGATCATACGTTATTATATACTCAATCAGTGGCCCACATCGCGACTCCAGGGCGAACTTTTACAGTACTTCCGTCGGCGAGACGCCCTAACAATTGTCGATTCATGTATCATGTTTGGCCACCGTATTGTTATCCCTGAAATCCTCCGTCAGCAGGTCCTAAACCAATTTCACAGCGGCCACCCAGGTATTAGCAAAATGAAGTCACTAGCTCGAAGTTACGCCTACCGGCCGTCAATGGATCGGGATATAGAAACGAAGTGCCGCAGCTGTTGGTCCTGCCTACAAGCTTCAAAGAGTCCAGCCAAAGCCGAACCTCAACCTTGGCCGAAACCAGACGCCCCTTGGAGTAGAATACATGCTGATTTCGCTGGTCCAATACAAGGCAGAAATTACTTAGTTGTTGTGGACGCTTTCACAAAGTGGCCGGACTATTTTTAACAGTATGCTGCCTCAGCAAAGAACGAATAAATCCAACGGTGAAAGTCAACAGACGACTATCCGTAGTTTTCAGGTGGGTGAAAAAGTGCTTATCAGATCATTTCGAGGTGATAGAAACTGGGAGCCGTGTGTCGTTGAACGCAGGATCGGAAAAGTATTATACTTAGTTCGGGGAAATTTCGGTACGTGCACAAGACATGTCAATCAAATGCGAAAGAACGGGGGAACAGTGAAAACGCATGAACGACTTCCATTTCAAATGCTGGTGGACACATTTCCAAAGAGCCCCAGTAAGAAGGAACGCAGAAGATTCAACGCCAAAACAATCAAACCACCCCGAGTAATGGACCCCAAGCGGAACACGGTAACAAGGTTGCAAGTTGACCCAAGTAGAAAATCATACATACAAAAACCGTGAAGAGGGAAGGTGATGAATTGGCTCCCAGAAACCTCAACGAAGCCTCCAGAACCCTTGGAGGTGCCTAGTGTTTTTACCGGACTACCACAAAGCTGAACTGTCCTACTGTCGAAAAATGCCAAATGGATCTGGTCAGAAAAATGCCAGAAAGCGTTTACGGAAATCAAACAACTTCTATCATCGAACTTACTTCTAACGCACTATAACCCAACCCTACCCATTATGGTTGCAGCAGATGCTTCGAACTACGGAATTAGTGCGGTGATTTCACAT
Source organism: Schistosoma mekongi (assembly GCA_034768735.1). NCBI lineage: Eukaryota > Metazoa > Platyhelminthes > Trematoda > Strigeidida > Schistosomatidae > Schistosoma > Schistosoma mekongi. Next base: position 3,086,488 of record CM068308.1, read on the forward strand.
GTTTACCCAGATGGATCAGAAAAGGCGATTTCCCATGCTGCACGATCATTAACAGCAACGGAGAGGAACTATAGTCAAATAGAGAAGGAAGCCCTTTCTATTATCTTTGCGGTAAAAAAGTTTCACAAAATGCTATTTGGCCGACCGTTCACATTATTGACAGACCACAAACCACTACTTGCAGTTTTCGGATCCAAAAAGGGCATTCCAGTTTATACAGCAAATCGTCTGCAACGATGGGCCACTACTCTGCTTGGTTACGATTTTAAGATAAAATACCAACCGACGAAGTATTTTGGTCAAGCAGATGCCCTCTCAAGATTAATCGGCTCCCATACAAAACAAGAAGAGGATGTACTTGTGGCTAACATAGAAGCCGAAGCAGATGTCCACACAGTGTTGACAGACGCGGTTTCTGGACTACCGGTTACTTTCCAAGCCATCAAGGAGGCTAGCGAAAGAGACAGAACAATCAAGATCATACGTTATTATATACTCAATCAGTGGCCCACATCGCGACTCCAGGGCGAACTTTTACAGTACTTCCGTCGGCGAGACGCCCTAACAATTGTCGATTCATGTATCATGTTTGGCCACCGTATTGTTATCCCTGAAATCCTCCGTCAGCAGGTCCTAAACCAATTTCACAGCGGCCACCCAGGTATTAGCAAAATGAAGTCACTAGCTCGAAGTTACGCCTACCGGCCGTCAATGGATCGGGATATAGAAACGAAGTGCCGCAGCTGTTGGTCCTGCCTACAAGCTTCAAAGAGTCCAGCCAAAGCCGAACCTCAACCTTGGCCGAAACCAGACGCCCCTTGGAGTAGAATACATGCTGATTTCGCTGGTCCAATACAAGGCAGAAATTACTTAGTTGTTGTGGACGCTTTCACAAAGTGGCCGGAAGTATACCACATGCAAAGTTTGACGTCAGAGGCCACAATTCGCAAACTGTCCAGACTTTTTTCCTGTTTCGGCGTCCCAGAGGTCCTGGTGACCGATAATGGAACCCAGTTTATGTCGTCCGCATTCAAACGTTTTTGCAGCGAAAACGGAATTACACACATGCAATCTCCACCGTACCATCCTCAATCCAATGGCCAAGCTGAAAGATTCGTTGATACATTGAAAAGAGCTCTGAAAAAAGAAGGAGGAGATAGTGTGCCGATACAAGTTGCTGACAAATTCCTAATGTCTTATCGTGTTACGCCAAACCCAGCCGTACCAGAGGGAAAGTCACCGGCAGAGTGCATGTTCGGAAGGAAGGTGCGGACTATTTTTAACAGTATGCTGCCTCAGCAAAGAACGAATAAATCCAACGGTGAAAGTCAACAGACGACTATCCGTAGTTTTCAGGTGGGTGAAAAAGTGCTTATCAGATCATTTCGAGGTGATAGAAACTGGGAGCCGTGTGTCGTTGAACGCAGGATCGGAAAAGTATTATACTTAGTTCGGGGAAATTTCGGTACGTGCACAAGACATGTCAATCAAATGCGAAAGAACGGGGGAACAGTGAAAACGCATGAACGACTTCCATTTCAAATGCTGGTGGACACATTTCCAAAGAGCCCCAGTAAGAAGGAACGCAGAAGATTCAACGCCAAAACAATCAAACCACCCCGAGTAATGGACCCCAAGCGGAACACGGTAACAAGGTTGCAAGTTGACCCAAGTAGAAAATCATACATACAAAAACCGTGAAGAGGGAAGGTGATGAATTGGCTCCCAGAAACCTCAACGAAGCCTCCAGAACCCTTGGAGGTGCCTAGTGTTTTTACCGGACTACCACAAAGCTGAACTGGTCTCGAGAAACCTATCAGCCGTTTTCTTTTTTTTTTTTTTAAAAAAAAAGGGGGAGGTGTTAGGGATTCGATATCCCTAAAAATACAATTGTTCATTTTATCAAGTTGTATTGATTTTTGTAAACTTGATTTATAAACTTTCATCACATTTTAATGTGAGTCAATGTAAGTTATATTCACAGAGTATATTTGACAATATTTCATTGTATTAATAAAATGTTTATGATTGCAATTTTTGATGAATAGTCACTATAAATATACGAATATTTTGTACACGACTCACTTCCCTTTTCACTGGAATAAAGTTTCCTGTTTTCTCGTCTTCTGACTTCTGATTTTGCGACTAAGAGGGTTCAAGGCGTTCAAGTGCTAAGATTGCGTTGCGGCTAGTCAAAGTCATCAAGCACGAGATATAACAACTACTTAACGAATAAGATGATATCCATATATGGATTGTTAACTATTTAAATATTTCAATTGGGATGGTTATTTTTGTGGTGATTGGTTATTTATTTGATTGAATATATCACAGATTGATATTGGCAAGGTGCCATTGAAAACCAGGGACACTAGATAGCTGTTTCGTTGTAGTGTGGAATTGTTTGTAAAATTAAACTAGGCAAAACAACTTCCCAATGTAGGACTCTGTGTTGAATTTTGCTAAATCTAATCATTTCTATTCCACAGATGTTATTATTAGAGTATTTGTACTGTTTTTTGTATTCTTTTAAATGTTAACTAGAATATTACTAGTTAAATGTTCATTGAATCAAAGTGGGAAAGATTTGAAACTTAACAAAATTATTCCTTCCATAGTTTGTTTTATTCCATTGGAGAGGGATAAGGTGAAAAGAGAATATAAACTTTTACGAAGTAAAAATGAGACCATCAATGCAATTAACAATCACATATTTGCATCCACAAAAGTGGAATGATAGGAAATGGAAGGAAGAGCAGAAACAGGCGGTGAAAACATACAACGGGAACAGGAAATGGACGTTAAACAATCAGAACAGCATCGAGGGAATCAGCTGAGACACTTTTCAGTGGGAGATCTAGTGAAGTGTAGAGGACGGAGGAGCATAACGGGTGGTGGACTAGGCCCCAAATGGGAGGGCCCGTATATAGTCATCGCTAGGCATGGACCGGTATACACCATCAAGAAGGAAAACAAAGAGAAGCGTGTAGACATAAGTCAATCGCAAAGATGTATGTGTTGGAATGATGGGGCAAATACGCGGAAACAACCAGTGACCACAGAGGCAAGAAGGTCGGCACGCATACGAGCACAACAGCCAAATGGAGGGGCGAGTGTGGTGGATACTACTTATAAGGTCATCAATAAGTAGTAGGTAGCAGAGCGTCAAAGGGAATTAAGAAGAATCAGTAAACAGCAAACAAGTCGAGTTGAGAGACGGCAAGAAGTAAAGCATGATTAAAATACAGAGAAGAATCGAGAACAACCAAGAGAAGCAAGCTAATAGACGACACAGTCCAGAGAATGCGGAGGATGTGCAAATTGATACTTGGAAGTAAGGTATGTAATATTGTATGAGAATGTTTTCGCCGAATTAACCGTGTATTGCTTAACGATACTGCTGTATATCAATCACATTCATTGAAAATGCTACATACAACATCTCAAAATTGTCAACTAAACAAAATGACATGATAATATCAACATTATAAATGAACTAAATACTTACCCAACATGAACCACATGATGATTGATCACGTATTTCAGAAATTGACGGACAATGTGGCCATTCTTTTCTTGCATCAAAACTTTTTGGTAATTCATTTAATGTATATGAACAACCAGTATATAATCTTTTTAAGTGTCCACCATTTGGATCTGGACCTGAACCCAAAATTCTACGAATATCGGATACAGTTTTAAATCGTTTAGTTGGTCCAGCTTTCCAAGTTGTATTAGCCTTAGTTTTGTTTAAATAAACAAGAAGAAAGAAAAAAAACCCATAAATAAAACATTAATACATATACCTGAGGACTTAATAGTTTGTATGTCGTAGTTTCAACAAATTTATTTCCATTTGTAAACGTGAGAAAAGATTTGTAGAACACAATGATTTCGGCATAATCATTTACATATTTCACTATTCTTTTTTTTTTAAATAAGTTCTCATCCTAAAAGAAATGCAGTCATTGAAAGTTTCTAATTAATTATTCATCATCTACGCGAAATCCATAGTCATGTTTTGGATTGATTCTGTTCGATTAACTAAGATGCTATTTACTTCCGCCAATGTAGCTGTCTGTGTGTGTGTGTGTATCAACTTACAGTCGATTAGTTTAATTGATATAACTCGTGATCGAGTAGAGTTCACTGCTGTAAACTGAATTATTGATAGCAAGACTTCACCCCGCCAAAAATAAAGATAAAATAATTGAACTGGAGTTGTTTTGTGTACTTGCATATTAAGAATAATTGTTTGTATTCGTCACAGATTGATGACGGTACCATGGAGGGATCAAGGATGAAAACTTCTGAGGAGTCCAATACTGGTACGAAATAGCTGTCCAATACTTCCCAGTTTTCACCGATACCCAACCAGTATCGACTTATGACATATACATTCAACTAGACTTGCATGAATCATTTTATAGATCATAAATGTAGAACACAAAATTAATGACTCCTCTAAGTAATAAAACTTAACAACATTGAACAACAATAATTTGAATTGTATGTATAAATTGAAGTGAAACAAACAAAAGAAAGTAATTTCATCCGATTCAAATGTTCATTATTACACTTAACTAATTAATTAACAGAACTATATGCATAGAAGTGTCACTTCATTTTGAGACATGAACGATTTCAGTAAGATTATACCAGTCATGCTTTCTGACCTCATATCATACACATTGGTTTCCTTACAACGAAATCAAGTTTAAATAATTAAATAAACTATACTTCTTGATGTGAATTTAGAGAAATCTCTCCACTTCATCGACAAACCTATTCTGTTCTTGTTAGCTCAGTTGACTAAAGATAGTTGAATCAATGTAACATCAATGAAACATTATCCATACTTCATATTCGCATATTTTATAATTAGGTAGGTGTTATTCAACCCCTTATGATTAAATCGATGTTATTGATGATAAGACTTACTATTTGGTAAATTGAATGAGATTTTCAATTGTTTAATCAATGAATATAATGATACCACGAATTGGTTTGAGTAAGTTCTAGTATAGTACAGTTACGTAGTGTGCATCCACGATCTTATCACGGATTTGGGACAAGGACCTTCGGGCTCTGTGGAGATTGCTTAACTATTAGACCGCCTAGGTGGCTTCCAACGAATGATGTTTCTAACTCGGTCAATTAACAGTATATCTGCTGCGACATCAATCATTGTCCTTAGTGAGTAACTGCCCCACACTTAACGTGAATGAACTCCACTAATCAAGTGTCTTTCTTTGATGTCATAACCCCTTTCAATTTTTAAATGATTGTTTTAACAGCAAATAAAACTATTACGCAACAACTAACAAATCAATGTGATTGCTTTTTTATGTTAGTATTGAACGTTCAAGGAATGCTATGTCATGAAAACACAGCCTAAATGGACATGGTTACACACTACTATGGAGATTCGAACGAAGATGTAACATTTATTCAATACATTCTCATCGTCTATTTTATTAGATATGTATATAAAACAGTACAGTACAGTAAAAGGAATAGACTGGTAAATATCTACCTCTGTGAACACCAAGACAAATTAAGTTAAGTGAAGCACAGTTGAGAAGAAACCTGTCTTCCTAAAACTCGGTTTCAAAGTATGCGTGTGTTGAGGGGAGGTGGGGGAAAGAATTAAACAGAACCACTGATCTCAGAAAAAAAGCCATAATCAAACGAACTTATGCGGCCGATAAATCAGAATCACACCTTAAAACTAAGTGGTCTTAACGACAAACACTAATCGACAAATTCCTTAATTTTGTTACTTACATTTTTGTGTACCTATTTACATGTATGTGCCAATGCACTTACATCGGAAGAATAGAAAGGAGGGTCAGTGTTCGCATTTTTGAACATATGACGCATTAGCTGAGTTTAAAAGAACAGTTCAATTCTACTACCACAAATGCTTTCACTTATTTGATAATGGACGTAATATTTATGTCTCAATGTCCTTCAAAATAGTCAATAAACAGACAAACCCAAATCTCTTACGCTTCACTGAAGCAATTCAAATTAAACGATTTAAACTAAATGTCTGTGTGTAGAAGGATACAAGTGAACATTGATTTGCCCTAGTGACTGAATTTCTTTAGATCCGGTTACGCAACATTATAAATGTTAGTCTTTGACCCATCATATCTGTGCTTTACTCATTTGATCACTGTTTTTAACTGCATTTATCATATTTGCATAACCTATGTTGCTAATCTTCTTAAGTGTGTATGCCTTCTCTCCTCAGTTTTATTCCTTAGCACTTACTTATAGTTGGTGTATAAATAGACAAATTGTGTTAATGAAGTTTATGTTGTTATTTAATTGTGTTTGTATTGTATCGTGTTCTTCTTCTAACTGATTTACATCTACATATCAACTTAGAATTCTACGAGGTTTTATTCCATGTAGAGTATGTACACCCGTCGTACATTTCAAATGATTAGGATTAATTGTAAGTTATATGTAGTCGGTGAGAAACTATAAAATAAAATAAAATGATATTATTCTTGTCTTAAAAAAACATTTACTTATTTTACAAAGTATATTTCGAAGAATCTACACTTCTGAGGTTAAAGTATTAGTTATAAGTTGGTTATATACCACGTACAGTACACTGAGCACTCTTATGAGGCGTGAGTGTGTTTATGATACCTTAACTGAGTTTATTTAAAAGGCTTGGTTACATAAACTGAAATTGTTCAATTTCAATTTCGTTAGGTTCAGTTAAATGTGAATTTTATGTACGTAGACTAAATTCAAGTGGTAATATGGTTAATAGGATGTACGTACACTACAAAGTTGATAGGAAGAATAAGAAAGGAATGTATTTGGAACTGAAATAATCCAATAAGCGATCAGAGTTTAAGTATCCTGAAAAAAAGGAAGTAGTTGATTGCTACCTCAGAAACCTCAGGAACATTTATAATATGAAATATTTTTAAGTTCTGTGGTAATATGTGCCTCATCAACTTAGTGCAGATTTGATAGAGTAGATTTCTTAAAAGTTACATCAATTAGGAGGTTAGAACATAATCATATTGAATTTTTGCACTAACTTAATTACAATGTAATCAGTAGATTCATATCTTTACACTTCGAATTTTAATGATAATTCTATAAGTTCAACTGAAAACTGATATTATGCAACAGAATTATCTTGTTGTACATTAGCCTAGAAGCATCTTGCAGATAAGTCAGAAAAAACTTAATGAAAAGTTGTTTTTTCATTGTAGACCATTTGTAGAGATTAGCAATTAATTTTACTGTCTATTGATAGTTAACTGTTCTCCGTGAGACCTAAAAGTCCTTGATCTAATCTCTTGATGGGATCGAGGGTACTCACTGATGCAGAATCTCATATTAGGATGGTACATCTGTCTAGTGCTCCATGGTTTCCAGTAGTATTCAACTCTTATTAGTTTGTGACTAGTACAACCAACTAAATTTAATAATAATCTCAGTTATTAAGTCAGTCATGAACTACGTAGAACACGACACATATGCTCAGGAGTCCAGGTTTTTAAAATTACGAGAAGAGATCAGGTTTACAAGATTCACATGATACTATAATTTAATAGGAAGGGTTGAAGCAAACGTATGTATGAAAGAATAATAGAACTTAATGTATAAAGGAATATAAAGAGTTTATTTACTTGTTACACTATAACCGATTCTAAGCCATTTCAGCTAGTGTACGTAGTGACTAGTGTTGATTATCACACGGACTCCAGCCAGGTTATTTGAATCTTCTAATATGGCTTAGAGCAACAGTCAGTGACTTCATGAATTGATTCCAGGGTGTAGCTTTCCTCCATTTTACTTCTACCTTAGCCACCATCATGCTTCGTAGTAGTTAGTGGGCACAATATATATTGCAACTATCTCAGTTGACAAAGGTTTACGACATCCGCGGATTTACCATGATTTTCTAGTATTCCATTTTTAACAAAAATATTGTTTCCTCAGTGATTCCATGAAATACAAGGCGTATTTCAAAGATTGATATAATCAACGACTTCTAATCTACGCGTATCTTTTATTGTCATAGCCTATATTTTTCATAACACTAATCTAAAACACTATTAGCTACTGAGTAGTACATTAAGTCTTACATTGAAAAATAGATATCTTGCCTATACCATAAGTAACCAAGGCATCTCTTGATAAAAAATCATCTCCGTACAACTATATATGATTATCATATTAATAATAGTGTAATATTCACTTAACATAAAGTATACTATAAAATACAGTTCACAATTCATTTACCTTATAATTGATATAATGAATTAATTCCTTTGAAAGTGGTTGATACATTGGGATTTTTAACCTGACATCATCACCATCATCATCATCACCAACATCATCACCACCATCATCATCATAATCATTATAATTCAATGCATAACATAATGGTATTATTACATAACATAGTAATAAATAATAATTATACCAATACATTGTTAATGTTAATTAGTAATTAAAACAAATTTAAAAATTATTTATATATACTAAAATGTATATCATATTATTCATTTATAGTTGGCATAGAGATACACTGATTTATTAAACTAAATAATGTAAACATTAGATTACATTAACATTTTATCATTATACATATTCATGCATACATATGAGTTGCTATGCATTCATAAGATTGTTTAACATACACTATTCATTAATGTATAAACAAATTAACTTTCAATATTATTTTTTATCAAAATTCAATTACAATTAGGAAGTAGGTGGAGGGGGGGGGTGTTATGGAGACAGTTAACTGTCAATTTTGATATCACGAATTGATCTGAATCAGACAACCATTGATCACTTGGAAGCACTGGACATCTATTTCGTCCTAGTATGGGACTCCTTAGCAGTGTGCATCCATGACCCCATCGAGGGTCGCGAATTGACTGAATTGGAAATATCAACCATCGGTTGATAAATATTGAATGTACCTCTTTTAGACTCATTTGTATGTTGAATTATGACTATATACTGCTTTATGAATATTTAAACAAGGGGGATATATGCTATTCAATCTTTGATTGAATTAAACTTATTGGTTTGGCTTATTCATTGCCAAATTCACCTTCAATAATAAAGGGGCTTCACTCTGTTTTGCCACACTTCACTTATCATTAACTCTCATTTTTACTTACTGTATACCTTCATTTTCTAGTTGCCTCTATCACTTATAGCATCAATATACGTTTTGTTACGTATACAAAACTAAACATACAATAGCGCTACTACCATACAGCTTCTCCTCCTACTACTACTGCTGATGCTACTACAGTGACGACGAAACAATACCTCTAAGATCAATAATTCCTGCAAAGTACTAATGAAAATGGTAGTAACAATGAGCATATGATGTAAATTGATGAACCTTACACTGAGAACAAACAAATTTAAAAATTATTTATATATACTAAAATGTATATCATATTATTCATTTATAGTTGGCATAGAGATACACTGATTTATTAAACTAAATAATGTAAACATTAGATTACATTAACATTTTATCATTATACATATTCATGCATACATATGAGTTGCTATGCATTCATAAGATTGTTTAACATACACTATTCATTAATGTATAAACAAATTAACTTTCAATATTATTTTTTATCAAAATTCAATTACAATTAGGAAGTAGGTGGAGGGGGGGGGTGTTATGGAGACAGTTAACTGTCAATTTTGATATCACGAATTGATCTGAATCAGACAACCATTGATCACTTGGAAGCACTGGACATCTATTTCGTCCTAGTATGGGACTCCTTAGCAGTGTGCATCCATGACCCATCGAGGGTCGCGAATTGACTGAATTGGAAATATCAACCATCGGTTGATAAATATTGAATGTACCTCTTTTAGACTCATTTGTATGTTGAATTATGACTATATACTGCTTTATGAATATTTAAACAAGGGGGATATATGCTATTCAATCTTTGATTGAATTAAACTTATTGGTTTGGCTTATTCATTGCCAAATTCACCTTCAATAATAAAGGGGCTTCACTCTGTTTTGCCACACTTCACTTATCATTAACTCTCATTTTTACTTACTGTATACCTTCATTTTCTAGTTGCCTCTATCACTTATAGCATCAATATACGTTTTGTTACGTATACAAAACTAAACATACAATAGCGCTACTACCATACAGCTTCTCCTCCTACTACTACTGCTGATGCTACTACAGTGACGACGAAACAATACCTCTAAGATCAATAATTCCTGCAAAGTACTAATGAAAATGGTAGTAACAATGAGCATATGATGTAAATTGATGAACCTTACACTGAGAACAAACAAATTTAATTAGAAAAATGAGCAAAGAATGAAAGTTTCCTTATGTCTTTTATATTATTTCCCATGGTAACATGAGTAACAATAAATGAACTGTCAGACCACTGAGCTGGCTTCTGATACTTAATTTTTGCAGCTTAGTCAATTAGTGATAGATTTGCGCGACGTCATCTATTGTCATCGGTGAGTCACTACCTCACACTCAACAGGGTTAAACTCTATTGGCCACGTCTAATCACTAGAAGTGTAGAAGTTACTTCCAGAAGTTAGTCACTGACTAATTAGGTGATATATTAGGAAGTTTAATTTGACTCATTTCCTAAGGCAGTTATAAAACGTTTAAGTTATTACGATGGCTTAAACTCTCCATTAACAATTGAAGGAGTACAAAACTTAAGTGCAATATTATGTTTCTAAAGGGATGTCTTACAATTACTTAATCAATGGTTGTCAAATATAGGCCGGTTCATGACATCAAATCAACATTCAACAATCATCCTAACATTCAATTCTAATTGAGATTATCTTACTTTCATGCTCCCTATAGAAAAACTAATGTGTAGTCTGATAATCGATTTCTAGTTCTGTTGAGCAATTTGAACTGACTCCCAGCCACTCTTGGTACATGATAAATTTAACTAGTGAAACTTATCCAATCCGTCAATAATTATGACATTCATCATGATTTATTCATCATTTCTGATTGAGTTCTGTTGAATACATCAAATATACACTGAAATGTAATTCCAGTTAGTATTCATCAGGAAGTAACCATCGATTTGGTATAATGTTGTTGTGATCACTTCACTTGGGAAAACGTTAACGTACAAAATCATGTTACCATTACGAAATTGTTTCTTATTAAATGTAAATTATCATGATGACATTTACTAATCTGTAACTTTTCACTTATTATTTTAGTTTAATGTTATCACTATTAGTCCTCAAGGTCATAGTAGTTGCTATTTGAACAAAATGAGTTGAAAATTGAATACCATTGAAACTAGATAGGAAATATATAATTAAGTTAGATTAATTGATGAGACTATATTTATGCCATGAAATCAATGTGACGAGGTGACCTATGAAAACGACTTAGTTTAAATGGACATGGAAGGAAGTTTATTTCAATTCAGACAAAAAAACAATTGCGTGTTATGGAGATAGTTGACTGTCAATTTTTATGTCACGAATCGGTTTGAATTCGACAAACATTGCTCACCAGGAAGCATTGGATATCAATTTCGTCCTAGTATGGGACTCCAGTAGTGCGTACCCACAATCACAATCAAGAATCGAACCAAGGACCCTCTGTCTCCACGGCGAAAGCCTTAACATTAGACTACTGAGTCGGCTTGCGATACGTTTGCGCGCACCCATCCTCGATGGGGTCGTGGATGCCCCTTTCTGAAGAGTCTCATACTAGGACGAAACAACTATCCAGTTCTTCCAGATGATCAATAGTCGTCTAACTCAGATCAAATTGTGATATCGAAATTGTCAAACAAATAATGTTGGCCTGAAGAAAGAATGACAAATGAGAATTGGTAAAATTAAATGGTAAATGGGAAAACAAGAGAATAACAATTATATGATAATATGATATGGGAACTCACCGAGTTGGTTCATGGTAATATGAATAGATGAACAATTTTCCTGTGTATACAGTTTCGATTTCTCTATTTGTATGGTGACGGCTTTAGTGATGCATAATAATCGGGAGCATGATATTTTTGGAAGGTTTCTGCTCAATCTGAACAACGTTTTGTTACTAATCTGGTGGTTAGTGTTAACTAGATGTCCGAATATTGGGCTTTTTATGCAACCACTACTGCCTTTATTCACACAGGTAGAAAAGTATTCTTAAACTCTTTTGCATGAAATACGCATTGAATAACTAATATAAATAACTTAACCGCACACAAACAAGTGAATTCAAAGGTGTACATTTTTTTAGGTCAAACGCGATAGTTTATCCTTTGAGATGTTTGTAAACAGCACACACAATCTTTACGTTAGTTTCGAAAAAAGTTCTTTTGATGGCGTTGAATATTGTTTTCTTCAAAAAGTCATCCTGTGTATTACCTTTAAAGTCGACATTTAGGTAGAATCCGTTCGTTGATACGGAGATTGTTAGTCCCCTCTGTGGTTCAGATTTTATGTTTTGTAGACAAACCTATTTGTAAAAGCATTTTCTTTCTGAAAAACACTAACTTTTCATCTACAGAATCAGCAGTGCATATTTTTCAGACTGTTGACTCAAGAAACATAAACAGGTATCGTTTCTTGCTGATGAGTACCCAGCTCCAGTAACTTGTTAGTTGGCTATTCCATTTGGGTTTTCTGTAAACAGATCCCCGTAACATTCCATCACTACTCTTTGCCATTTTAACATCTAGAAAGAGGAAGTTTAGTTTGTTTTCTTCTTCAGGAGTGAACTTGGTGGATAAGTGTAAGTTTACTGAAAGATATTATTCAAATGGGGAGTTTGATAATAAAAATGGTGTCTACATACTTCTTGTTTAAACAGAAAGTGTAAATGATCAGTTCTAGCTAATCATTTCCAATACTAGCCATCAAGTATTCTAGTAGTAGGGGACCTAAGATGCGGATCTCATTTCTATTCCATCCACTTGTCTATAAATTATATAACTGAATGAAACGTGTACGTTAAAAGTGTATCTTCATAAAAAATTTCTTCAAATAAGTATTTAGTATTAAAATTTCATTTCTTTTAATAACAAGCTTTTCTAGAGTTCTTCTTCCTTCAACTGCTCTACGATTATTTCTATTGAAATCCTGGAGAAATTAGTCATTATGTTATATTGAATGCATCCATCCCACTAATATTAGGGTAGCATGTTACATCAGTTCATGATAATGACTCTAACCGAAATGTTTCAATCATTACTTCATGAATTACATGGTTAGCAACAATATCACCCTCACTCTACACACAGAATTTTGATGGATATTTGTATACATAATATTACTATCTTCCTTCTGTACTAATGAATGTGTTAAATACAATAAATTATTTAATCAAACAATCAATAAAATTTTTTTATTTTTATTGAACAATTTTTTTTAATTAATTGAATTTATCATAGATTCATGTTGCCAGGATAACATTGAAAACTAGGAAGCACTGAACAGTTGTTTCATTCTAGTGTGTAACTCCTCAGCAGTACACATCCCAGTAAAATAAATCAAATTCAAAATTTATTAATAATATTTAACAATATTAACACTGGCATGGTTATTTTTGTGGAGATTGGTTATTTATTTGATTGACTATATCACAGATTGATGTTGGCAGGGTACCATTGAAAACCAGGGAGCACTGGATAGCTTTTTCTTTCTAGCGTGGAACTCCACGTCAGTGCGCATCCCAGATTACGCATCAAGGGCTTTAGGTTAGCGGCGAACTCCTAACCATCTGCACCACTGGGTCACAAATTGATGGAAGTGGGAATTCTACCATTGGATGCCAACCAAGTCGTGCAGATGGTTAGGCGTTCACCGTCAATCTGAAGCTCCTGGTGTGAAATCTAGGGTGTGCACTGCTGAGGAGTTCCACACTAGAACGAAACAGCTGTCTAGTGCTGCCTGGTTTTCAATGAAACCCTGCCAACATTAATCTGTAATATAATCAGTCAAATATTAACATTGTCATTCATTTAAGTAGTATAATTTTACATGAAAATAATGTTTGTATCAATTTATCTATGAATACAATAAATTAATTTTTAACGCGTAAACATTAAATTATAATAAATAAATGTAATTGTTTATTCATTTCAATGAGATCACACTGTAAGATACTAACAGGAACACACAAAACACACAGATATTTGAATGTATATAAACATTGACTACTACACATAAACGATAGTAACAATACGATATAAAACTTATATTTTTAATGAATTGTAACTTGTTAACAATATTTAGAGCGATGAAATAAGCCCCTGTTTCCAAGCACATGTATATATACATATATGCATATGTACATACATATGTATGTATTGGCATGAATAATTGTTACTGTATGTACAGTACTGAATATATATACACAGAGTTTCATTAAAACCAAATATGTCACTCCATTAAAAACCATTATTGGTATAATTGAAGGTAGTAGTTTTATTTAGTTTATTTGATAAACATTTAGATAAATAAAATGAAACATTGACTACTACACATAAACGATAGTAACAATACGATATAAAACTTATATTTTAATGAATTGTAACTTGTTAACAATATTTAGAGCGATGAAATAAGCCCCTGTTTCCAAGCACATGTATATATACATATATGCATATGTACATACATATGTATGTATTGGCATGAATAATTGTTACTGTATGTACAGTACTGAATATATATACACAGAGTTTCATTAAAACCAAATATGTCACTCCATTAAAAACCATTATTGGTATAATTGAAGGTAGTAGTTTTATTTAGTTTATTTGATAAACATTTAGATAAATAAAATGAAACATTTGAATAGTTTACATTATATATATCTGTGTCTTGTAATTAAGTGTTACAGAGATTATCGACGGAGACTAATGAAAACCGTGAAACACTAGACAATCGTTTTGTATACAATCGATTTTTGAAACACCTCCACGAACCCACCAAGGAATTGAGCCCAGAACCATTAGGTTTTGTAACAAGCATTATTAACATTTATCAAAGGGACAAATTGTTTTAAACATCTAATCATTAGGTAACTAGGCCAACTGAAATTCCACGTTTGATATTTCTAACTTCAACAGATTAGGAATGTATTTTCACAACTTCATTAATTGCCACTGCTTACTAAATACACAGCATTCAACATGGTTAAACCTTAGAGGTTGCGTCTTTTCATAAAAGCTCCACGAATTACCTATTGGATTAGTTATTGCTCAGTTAGAATTTGTATACTGCCAAGTATATATGAGTCTGAATTAGTCAACTCTGTTCCACTAAAAATAAAGTCCAAACTAGTGTAGAACGTCTTAGACTAGCTATGAATTTACTAATTAGAAGTTTAATTAAAATAATTCAGCACAAAAGATTGAACGTCCAAATCGCACGAATTCCAACTATAGACATGTAATAATTGGAATAGTTTAATTGGGTTGAGGTGGTATTGGTGAGATAGATTGGTACTAAGGTTAGTTGTTCATATTCATCGTAGATTGATGTCGGTTCCGTACGAGGGAGCACTAGAAAGCTGCTTAGTCCTAGTACGTGACTTCTTAACAAATAATTCAGTATCTTGTTCTAAATGCTTTCAATGTAAACTAAGAAACCTTTAATACCGAGCTCTGAGGTTATTCAGTCGTTATACGTTCTTTACTTAAAAATAGTCAATCTATGACCCAAACATGTTTATTATTTATCAAACAAAGTAAACTTTAGAAGGATTTTGTACACTGTAAAGACATTTATCTTCTTCAACTTCCGCCATTTATTACTTAATGGTAATTTATCCTTTCATTAAAGTGGTTTAAGTCTATTTAAATCTACAAGCTCTATCTTTTATTAATCAATATTACAATTAAGTTGAAACTTCGGACACTGTATATACCGGATATTGTTTCTTATTGACAGGCTGCTAGTATATATCTAGAAGTAAAGAAATGTCGGATGTTACATGGGTGACACTAACTGTGATGTAAGCTGTGTGAACACGTTTACACTAGTAGTAGGATTACATACGTAATTGTGTTTGCCGATCATGTATCATACTGGGTGGGGAGGGAGGTTGCTGTGACGTAAAACATAAACCATATATATATACGTAGTTCTAACTACGAATCTCGTTTTAATCAAGATTCCCATGAGGGAGCAAGGCATAATATAATGAGGCTATTCTTATAAAGCTATTTTCATAATTCTGTTCCCAAGCTGAAATACAACTATTCACTGTAATAATCAGATGACAACCCTATTCATAACTTCACATCCTAACTTTACAAATAATTCATACATCTAAATGTTAATTACAGAATTACATTATGTTCTGTCCAACGTCACCCTGGCTTTTGGCTTACCTTGTAGTATATTGGGTTAAATGCAGTAGCACGAAAAAGATTGGTCAAAGTGGGTTTTTTTATTCATTGTTTGACACTGTTTTTTCACGATATTTGTGATTGACCACCAACCTTTCGACTCCCTGTGTTCGTTTCAGTATCATTATAGTTAGGATGGAAAGCTGTATTGATTATATTAATTTAGGCGATAGGAGTCTCTCAGTTGACCTTAATTCTTTTCGGAAATATCAAAAGATGAGGACGAGACTACGTGTTAATATGGAAGGTTCCATTCGTTAACTCATTTTAGTATTTAGACTGTTTGTCACCCTGAAACCTGACACAAAATTATATACCTAACACTGAAAGCCTAATTTTTAGCTTGAATACCAATCCTCGTTATCATGTGTTATATATGATGTAAATTTGTAGTTAAAATCCTCATCAACCCTGACTTGCTTGTCTCTCACTGGTTAATTGACAAAAATGTTTGCAGTGATATATGTACTGTGTTTGCTCGTTTCGATACTGCAGTATAGTCTCGAGATAAATGAACAACAAATGAATTCCATATTGAGATCAATACATCACTTCATCATAAACTGACACACAAACGGACAGACACATTTCACTAGTGGATATTTACCAATTCCTAAGGCATTCATATTTCACCTCAAGGTTCACTTACAGATTATTGTAATGATAATGAATATTTTTTGATGGAAACTATGATATAATACCTAGTCTATGTTCACCAGTTAAACACTTTTTTCGATAATTAAACCAACTTTAAGCTTAGCAATAAGTTGATGAATTATTGAGTATTGAACTTAGAACTAAATGATTAGTTTAAGTGAACTGAGTTGGCTTTGTTGAGAACGATATTAAGTTCAGCTGTTTGTATTTGTCACAGACTGATGTTGGTTGGGTTCTACTGAAAATCAATGGCCATAGGTGTAGGTATTTAAGCGTTCTCCGTAGGACCTAATGGTCCTGAGTTAGACTGTCAGAAGTAATTGGCACTACTGAGTAATCCTGTACTAAGACAAAACTG
Source organism: Schistosoma mekongi (assembly GCA_034768735.1). Classification (NCBI taxonomy): domain Eukaryota; kingdom Metazoa; phylum Platyhelminthes; class Trematoda; order Strigeidida; family Schistosomatidae; genus Schistosoma; species Schistosoma mekongi. The sequence continues at coordinate 3,103,919 of CM068308.1, forward strand.
CTGTCCCAGTACTCCTTTGTTTTCAATGATACCCAACCAACATCAATCCGTAATAAAAGCAAACAGTCGTCTATCTCTGCTCAATAAAAGTAACTTTACATATTTTTGAAATTTTCATCGAATTTACACCACTTCCGTATCATATCATGTTTATGTAACTATTCTTTGTGATTATCATCAATCATAAATTTGCACGGATGAAGTCGTTCATCTTGGCAAAGAAATCCTCACAATTAAGTCATTTATTTATGAAAACCTTAGTATAATCAAAACCAACTTTCAGAGCAACAAATCTCCATCATTTCAAAATAATTCATTTTTAACGATGTTCAAAATGTTGTTTCCTGTCTAAGTCATCTTTTTAGATTGATGCCTTGAAATCAATCAAATTTTGTTAGTTCAACAAACATAAATGAACGATAGATAAGACGTGTTTTTCTTTTCTCAATTCTTTAAAATAACTTAGTCTAGTTTGGAGAAAAACTCGATTATTTAAGATATTTTCGTCTAATCAATTAGTTGGTTGAATTTGTTGCTTACTGTCTCAAAAAAAATAACAAATAATTATTACTAAGGATTGGGATCAATTGAGAATGTTTTAGAAATCAAAGAATATTTATTTATAATCAATAGAAAGCAACTTGGTGAATAAGATCCATGAGTATCCTAATAAAAATACATGATAATCAGAAAAATTGGAATAGTACTAAGAATTAGACAACAAGGTAACAATTAGTGCACAAAAATATTAGTTTTACAGTTGCTGCATAAATAGATCAGTAGTTACGCCATTGAATATAATAACTTTGTGCGACGTTAGATTAATCTCAATCCAATCGCCAAACAGAACGAAACTAATGCTTCCAATTTACTGAAATGGATTGAATTGTGGCTAGCAAGTGAAATCCAAGACTCGTTTAATCCGTTTTGAAACTTTTCAGCTGGATATTAACACTTGGACTCTAACTCGATTTATTTCGTGTCAGACACCAAGTGTAAACATCAATACAAGAACACCTAGTAACGAGTTCCAAAACGGACGGAATGAGTCCTGGATTCCACCTGCTAACTTACACTATAAAATGTGTTTACTGAATCATCAGTTCATCGTTTACCCTTGTCATCCAGACTTCCCTGCACACGTGACCCTGTACTTCCTAGAATACAAAGTGCATTTTGACTGGATGCTGCATTCTTTCTAATTTCGTTTTATTAGCAGTATTGGAAATATAATTAGGTTGTTTTCCATTTAACTTATCATTTACACATGGTGATTTCAAAACATTATCCAATACTTTACATAGATCATGAATAAAATCCATGAATTTGATCCGGTATTAAAACTAATGATCAATTTGACCTTTTCTAAAAATTTACGTATACCAACCAAAGTAGCTACATCATTTGGATAGACGATCGACATGTGTCGGATTTTTTTTAACATGCTTCAACACTATATCAACCAAGAGGAACAAGAGAGTTGGTTGTGCAATACCTATACATCTCTCGGCTGTTGGACTTATATATCTGGCACCTGATTACTGATGATACTGCACACAACTTCAGCTCTCCAGCACCTTAATCTTTTAAAACTTACACATCTGATATAAATCGCAAAAGAATGTTTATTCTACTACGTGCTAAATATATACAAAATATTCGGATCTTTATAATTTCCTGAGAAAATGAAATCACTATAATAATTCATACAAGTAGTAGTTTACATCTAGTAACCGAATACAAAACTACGTTCAAGATTCCAAAACGTCCTATCAAAAGTAATTGGATGGAATGCTTTAAGCTCATTCAGAGCTCTTGCAAACATCAAAGTTTCTAGAAGATATCCCAGTTGGACATTAATATGTCATAATATAATACTTTGTGATTAGTAAACAGTCAATCTACTGTAGTCTAAAGCTGTCAAAGCGGTCTTTTTTAAAAAAAATTTTAACTCATCCATCTTTTTTGATTGAATATGTCACAGATTGACGTTGGCAGGGTATCATTGAAAAATCAGGAAGCACTGGACAACCGTTTCGTTGTAGTGTGGAACTCTTCAGTAGTGCGCAACCCACATTCCGCGTTCGCCGTCAACCGTGTTGCGGAACCTGGGGTGCGTACTTCTGAGGAGTTCCACACTAGAACTAAATATCTGTCCAGTGCTTCCTAGTTTTCAATGGTACCCTGCCAACACCAATCTGTGACATATTCAAATAAATAAACCACCAACCTCCACAAAAATAACCATCCCAATCATCCATTTTTATCTGATTACTAGATCATCATTAATCATCTGAGTTTTAATTATATTTAAGCCAAAATCATTACTGAAGTTCAATTATTATGTAGCGTATGCATTTCCAGTCGTTTTATCTTTTGTTACTATGATTGTTCTACTACAATCATTTGCAATATTTCATTTAATCAGAAAACTTTATTTGCATCTTTATTACATAATAGTGATGTGTATAAACAATTTTCAACCAGAATTCGTTTTGTAAGTAGTATGTTCAAATAACAATATATAAATTAGGATTTTAAAAATATTATAGATTGTAAGCATCAGCTGAAGAAAAACAAACAAAAGAAAGTAATTTCATCCGATTCAAATGTTCATTATTACACTTAACTAATTAATTAACAGAACTATATGCATAGAAGTGTCACTTCATTTTGAGACATGAACGATTTCAATAAGATTATACCAGTCATGCTTTCTGACCTCATATCATACACATTGGTTTCCTTACAACGAAATCAAGTTTAAATAATTAAATAAATTATACTTCTTGATGTGAATTTAGAGAAATCTCTCCACTTCATCGACAAACCTATTCTGTTCTTGTTAGCTCAGTTGACTAAAGATAGTTGAATCAATGTAACATCAATGAAACATTATCCATACTTCATATTCGCATATTTTATAATTAGGTAGGTGTTATTCAACCCCTTATGATTAAATCGATGTTATTGATGATAAGACTTACTATTTGGTAAATTGAATGAGATTTTCAATTGTTTAATCAATGAATATAATGATACCACGAATTGGTTTGAGTAAGTTCTAGTATAGTACAGTTACGTAGTGTGCATCCACGATCTTATCACGGATTTGGGACAAGGACCTTCGGGCTCTGTGGAGATTGCTTAACTATTAGACCGCCTAGGTGGCTTCCAACGAATGATGTTTCTAACTCGGTCAATTAACAGTATATCTGTTGCGACACCAATCATTGTCCTTAGTGAGTAACTGCTTCACACAAGTAGTGTTAATCCATGTTGGGTATCAAAACAGTTATTCATTGATACAATTCACCACTACACAACAAAAACAATTGATTTTATAAAATATATCGTGTAGTTTCCATAGTTTTCAATGGTACCCTGCCAACACCAATCTGTGACATATTCAAATAAATAAACCACCAACCTCCACAAAAATAACCATCCCAATCATCCATTTTTATCTGATTACTAGATCATCATTAATCATCTGAGTTTTAATTATATTTAAGCCAAAATCATTACTGAAGTTCAATTATTATGTAGCGTATGCATTTCCAGTCGTTTTATCTTTTGTTACTATGATTGTTCTACTACAATCATTTGCAATATTTCATTTAATCAGAAAACTTTATTTGCATCTTTATTACATAATAGTGATGTGTATAAACAATTTTCAACCAGAATTCGTTTTGTAAGTAGTATGTTCAAATAACAATATATAAATTAGGATTTTAAAAATATTATAGATTGTAAGCATCAGCTGAAGAAAAACAAACAAAAGAAAGTAATTTCATCCGATTCAAATGTTCATTATTACACTTAACTAATTAATTAACAGAACTATATGCATAGAAGTGTCACTTCATTTTGAGACATGAACGATTTCAATAAGATTATACCAGTCATGCTTTCTGACCTCATATCATACACATTGGTTTCCTTACAACGAAATCAAGTTTAAATAATTAAATAAATTATACTTCTTGATGTGAATTTAGAGAAATCTCTCCACTTCATCGACAAACCTATTCTGTTCTTGTTAGCTCAGTTGACTAAAGATAGTTGAATCAATGTAACATCAATGAAACATTATCCATACTTCATATTCGCATATTTTATAATTAGGTAGGTGTTATTCAACCCCTTATGATTAATCGATGTTATTGATGATAAGACTTACTATTTGGTAAATTGAATGAGATTTTTCAATTGTTTAATCAATGAATATAATGATACCACGAATTGGTTTGAGTAAGTTCTAGTATAGTACAGTTACGTAGTGTGCATCCACGATCTTATCACGGATTTGGGACAAGGACCTTCGGGCTCTGTGGAGATTGCTTAACTATTAGACCGCCTAGGTGGCTTCCAACGAATGATGTTTCTAACTCGGTCAATTAACAGTATATCTGTTGCGACACCAATCATTGTCCTTAGTGAGTAACTGCTTCACACAAGTAGTGTTAATCCATGTTGGGTATCAAACAGTTATTCATTGATACAATTCACCACTACACAACAAAAACAATTGATTTTATAAAATATATCGTAGTTTCCACTCCACAAAAATAACCATCCCAATCATCCATTTTTATCTGATTACTAGATCATCATTAATCATCTGAGTTTTAATTATATTTAAGCCAAAATCATTACTGAAGTTCAATTATTATGTAGCGTATGCATTTCCAGTCGTTTTATCTTTTGTTACTATGATTGTTCTACTACAATCATTTGCAATATTTCATTTAATCAGAAAACTTTATTTGCATCTTTATTACATAATAGTGATGTGTATAAACAATTTTCAACCAGAATTCGTTTTGTAAGTAGTATGTTCAAATAACAATATATAAATTAGGATTTTAAAAATATTATAGATTGTAAGCATCAGCTGAAGAAAAACAAACAAAAGAAAGTAATTTCATCCGATTCAAATGTTCATTATTACACTTAACTAATTAATTAACAGAACTATATGCATAGAAGTGTCACTTCATTTTGAGACATGAACGATTTCAATAAGATTATACCAGTCATGCTTTCTGACCTCATATCATACACATTGGTTTCCTTACAACGAAATCAAGTTTAAATAATAATAATAATAATAATAATAATAATAATAGTAATAATAATAATAGTAATAATAATAATAATAGTAATAATAATAATAGTAATAATAATAATAATAATAGTAATAATAATAATAATAATAATAGTAATAATAATAATAATAATAATAATAATAATAATAATAGTAATAATAATAATAGTAATAATAATAATAATAGTAATAATAATAATAGTAATAATAATAATAGTAATAATAATAATAGTAATAATAATAATAGTAATAATAATAATAATAGTAATAATAATAATAATAATAGTAATAATAATAATAATAGTAATAATAATAATAGTAATAATAATAATAATAATAGTAATAATAATAATAATAATAATAGTAATAATAATAATAGTAATAATAATAATAGTAATAATAATAATAATAATAGTAATAATAATAATAATAATAATAATAATAATAATAATAGTAATAATAATAATAGTAATAATAATAATAGTAATAATAATAATAGTAATAATAATAATAATAATAGTAATAATAATAATAGTAATAATAATAATAGTAATAATAATAATAATAATAATAATAATAGTAATAATAATAATAGTAATAATAATAATAATAGTAATAATAATAATAGTAATAATAATAATAGTAATAATAATAATAGTAATAATAATAATAATAGTAATAATAATAATAGTAATAATAATAATAATAATAGTAATAATAATAATAGTAATAATAATAATAGTAATAATAATAATAGTAATAATAATAATAATAATAATAGTAATAATAATAATAATAATAATAATAGTAATAATAATAATAATAATAATAATAGTAATAATAATAATAGTAATAATAATAATAATAATAATAATAGTAATAATAATAATAGTAATAATAATAATAGTAATAATAATAATAGTAATAATAATAATAATAGTAATAATAATAGAACTATATGTGTGTTATGTAAACACAATATATTGTTCTAAAGTACAATATTGTCAACAAGATGAAACAATAAATACACTCTCATATACATCAAGCAAAAGAAACACTATAAAGTATTATTTTTATACTTGTTTCCATGTACATAAATGTGCATACATTAACAATGAATAGTAACCATGTATAACTTAGAAAACAAAAAAAAATGGTCTATTAAAATTATGAATAACAGGGAAATAATAAAGGCAGAATTTAGTACAAAATCCTGAAGTATCTATCTTCAAAGTAACTGAATTAAACAAAACATTAAACACAAAGATTATATGATCAATTGTAATAAGAGATGTGAATATAACAGTGAAATTAAGAAAAGAGGGGTGAAAACAAACAATAGATTATATGATGAAACTAAACTATGTAAGTCTCATTCATATTTAACAGTTATCTACGTGAATGACGAGATGATCCTTGTGATTCTGAAGTTGAAAATATAGTGACAGAGCTCGGATTATTATTGTTATTGTTGTTAAAGTTAGATTCCATATTCATAGAATCTAAAGAAGAACGTTGATGGTGATGATGATGATGACCTGAATAATAAATAAATGCAGACACAATAACATAAATAGAATAATACATTGGCTAATCACTGACACTGAGTGTTGATATAAGGGATCAACAACTAGCTGCATAAATGCCAAGCATAATGATTTTCTAACATAGTTTTAATGAATAATGATAAACTGTCAAGTGAATCGTGTAGTAATCTGTTACTACATGAACCTATTCAAGAATGATCAGTTAGTTTATGAGCATAGACATCATTTCAGAGATGTTATCCATCGATTACCAATCAAGGATTTAGTCATGAAAATTTCCCATGTCAGCAAATTGAAACAATAATCATATTCAAAGTGATCAGCAAAAATTGATAGCAATTAGAGAATTATTGTAAATTAGTCATGGTCTTCCTGACGTTAGCTTTCTACAGCTGTTGTTATTTGTTGGAAGTAAACACTAAATGTTAGCAGGCACGCTCGAAACATGCTAATAACGGTGCATTATGATCAGTCTACTTCTAGTTAGCTAGCGATAATAGAACAACTCATGAAATTTCCCGCATGAATTGTTTATAAACCCTAATGTACTTATTTACATTCGTCTGTTTTTATTTTGGAATATATCTTGCTACTTGCTCAATTCTTGTTCTGATTTAAGATCAAGACAGCGAAGTTATCGAGTAGTATACAATTAGACATTGATAGAACTCAATATTAATGTGCACATATTGAGCACAACATAGAACAGAATCGAGCAAGTCAAATTGTAACCAATCGATTCAGTATTCAGTTTAGCGAAATGATACAATCGTAATCCAATATTAACAGTACAGCTTCAAAACTTGCTTGAAGAACATCGTCATGTCTAAATTTAATGCAACTGCCTTCAAGTGCATATACATACGAACAATCATCTACCCACATATTAATATTTGTAACGAAAGAAGTGCTCAGAAGTATTCAATTGCATAGAGTGGATATGAGATTTGATCCCCTAATTTTCAATGAAAATAATAGGTATCGGATTTGATTGATATGGAAGGTCGTTAAGGAGATCAAATGCTTTACTCGACGTAAATAACAAAAGTTATTGGCTATAATCATTCTGATTACAAATTTATCTACCGTACACGGATAGAGGGATCTTGGTTTAAGCACTGGGTTTGTAAACATTGCGTTGTACGATTGAAACTTGCTTCATGAAATTCGATTTGAGAAACAAAGACATGCTATTAACCACTCAAAAAGCAAACGAAAAGTGTAGCTCAAAATATAGTTCATAAATGTGTAATTAGTAAGTCATTGAATACTATCTCCAGAACTAGTAAGGAGAGATCATAACAGATAATCTGCTTAACAAGTAACTTTTTAGTATTCCATCAAATGAACGTGACTGTAAACCGAGGGAACGACATACCTTTATTTTCGCTTACCTTTCTTTGACTTTTTTACTAAACCTGCTGAATTAGAAGTAATTAAAATTCGTTCATTTTCTAGACTTGGTTCCCGACTTTCTGCTGAATTACATGATGATGCTCTTTGATGACTTGACTGCCTAGATTGATGGTGATGATGACGTGAAGAATTAACAAGAGAAGTACTATCACCAGGACTAGTTGTTGAACGACTACTGGTTCCGCTACTACTGCCGGTGGGATTATTACTACTCAAATTACAAGTAGTGTTAGTAGTTATACTAACATTTGTATAGCGTAAATTTTGCACAGCATTTTCTGAAGTTATTGGCGTACTTCCTGGCACAGTTGTTGGAGTTGAACGTTTACGTGTAGAGGATTTATGAGATTCACGTACTTCCTCGACTATATTCGCAGATGCCTGTTTCAAGGAAATGAATTCACTTAGTACTATGGTAACTAATACATGATTATATGTGTTTAGAAGTTAATTTGCTCATATACATATTGAAGACCAAGTTGAACAGCATACTTGTTAACGTGTACAATCACAGTTAATCTTTATGGAAGTGAAACCTTGATAAGTAGATTAGCCTAAATTACTAAACCAGTGAGATGGAATTAACAATATCAATAACAAACACGTGGAAGTGATAGTAAATGTCGACGGTTATAAAAAACGATTCAGCATAAAGAACATGGTCTGCAAAAAAGTAAGAATACGTGAGATAAAAGGTATAAAAATAAAGTTAAAGCTTCAAGTTGGAGATGGTGGTGGAGAAATAGAAAATGAAAACATTTAAGCCACTGTATCTGTTTTCCAGTGATGGCTACTCTACATTAATAACGGTTGATACCATTTACAGTTAAGATCCCAACCAAATAGTAAACACTAATCTAATAATTAATGACTGATGGTAAGTCATAACTTAGTCCTATGAGTTTCCCTTGAAATAGGCTCAGGTATTGTTGCGCGACATGAGTTATACATGCTACAACTGCCTGTGCCTTATTAACCTATTTGTTAGTATTATCAAGAGCTCTGCGCCTAATTTCAACATTATTCACTAATTTGTTGAAGTATTTACTAAAATACAGATATACTCACCATCTAAAATGTCTCATATAAAACGAAACGCTCAGTCTTAATTCAACTATTAGACATTATATGGATTATAGGATTAAACGGAGATCCTTATGCAAAGAGACAATTGATGGTCATTGTTAGCTTTCAACAAAAAGTGTTGTGTAAATGAGCTGTAATATGGACAAAATACTACACTCTCTAAAATGCCGAAACTACAACTACTGATGATTTAGTTTAAATACAAACATTCATACTTTATTACATAGGTAAGTAATCTATTGTATGCTATGATAAAACTACTCGGATTTAGTTTTTTAACTGTGGCTAATAGTTGGAATCAGGATGCAAGTAAAACATATCAGCTGGATGTACATGCATTCAGAGTCGGTATTCACACTGAGGCTCGAACACAGTGTTTAAACAGTTTCAAACACCATTTCCTCATCCGATAAGCTAATGGATCCAGAGAACTAGTAACTTATTCAGCGAACAAGGTGTTAATAGAAGTTTGTAATATTCCATTGTTGATATTCAGGACTACAAATAACGAATGTTCGTTGGTACAGGTGTATTCAAAGAGGATTGTCTAAAAACAGCCATTTAGTTAGTTGCTTTTTTGACAACAGCAGAAAGTATACAAAGAAAACCATTATTAATGTTATAACAAATACGAAACAAATCGAAAGTAACGTGTATAAATTTGAACTAGAAGGTGAATGATAGAGACGTGGATTTCAGTAGGAGTGATGACTGATGATAAACACTGGAACACAGATCCCATAGTTATCTCATATTCGAAATTTGGCATACTACAAGACAACTTTCAGAAAATAGAATAACTTAGAAAGAGGATGCAATAAAGTATACAGTGAACGGAAATCAAGCATAGATTCAAGCAACTTTTATTATTTCAGGTGACAGACTACGTGTTTCACCAACTCTAGTTATTGAGTCATATCACTATCATTGTTATTTTGGGTTGTGAGTTGTATGACAACTTCAAGCTAACGTAAATGTTCTGAACAAAATTACTGGAGCTTATTTTATTTGGAACCAAACTTTTCTGAGACTCTTCCACTTAAATTAAATCAATCTGTAACAAACAGCTATGGAGAGGCGGGATTACTTAAACGTTAAAAATAACAAAGATAGTGACTATCAATTCAAGCAGCAATTGATGAACATGTTGAAATAGATCCAATCAATCAACCTGTAAGAACGGGGTTAACCAGTCACACGATTATAAATCAGCGTATAAAAGGACTAGTGAGAATGTAAATGCTGACGAAGACATAATTATGAGGATAGTCACTAGGAAGAACTGGTTTTATAAAACCGAACTAACTATTTAGGGAGCTAAAACAGCACCTTAATAATTTTGTACTCTGTTTAGTAACCGACACAACGGAATAGCTAGTACCGATGGCAGAATAACAATATACAAAACTTATAAATATACAAAAGTTAGAAAATTGAAATAGATACTGACACGTGGTTTGTGATCTAGGCTTGGTAATCACCTACCCTACTTATAATCGTCTACTCGTATATCTTACTCATTATATGATTTTGAACCCAGCACAGAAACTGCAAAACCATCACTAACTAGAAGTACATACATACATATTTGTTCACTTGCGATTTCTAGAGTTCTAGTGAGATGAGATTTGTACAGTTCAACTATGTCAGGTGTAAGACAGTTTACCCAGTGAAGGCTATGGATAAGCTTGTGCAAATATACCGTAAATAGGTTGAAACTAGGAATATCAACTGCTGGATGCTAACTTGCTTAATAGTTTGACAGTAAAGTGTTCACTGTAAAACCTGAAGGTTCTTGCTTCGATTCCTGTGCGAGGTCGTGGAGGCGCATTTTTGAGCCGAAGCTGCTTTGTGTTTCTTAGTTTTAAAAGGTTGTCTAACCCAGGTTAGTGTGTGATACTAAATCCAACAAACTTCCCAACACTCGATTGCAAAAGTGCATATATTCGCTATTAGTATTTCTAATACTATATTATGTTAGAATAAGAAAGAATTGAGAAAATTAAGTTTTATCAGCTCTAAACCAGGTTAATAAACGTGTGGCTTTATAATCAAAGTGATTTCAGTAAAAAAGAGACATTTTCTCCCTTATTTACTTATTTTACTATAATCAACAGAGTCAGTGAAATGAAACACTATATGTACGCATGTACAATTAACATAGAACCTGGTACATGTGTGCATCGGTTCAAGTTGCCATACCACCATGGCACCGCAAGATTAACACCACCACCATTAGTAGAAGTTACTTCAACAAAATAAAATAATAATAGTAACAAAGAGTGTGAACATATAGAATCTGATTCAGGAAGCGTAGAAAGAAAGTTATGGAACAATTTAAAGCTCATGATTCAAGGGAGGACAATGAGTGAATACATCTGTGCTATTGTGACCGATTCTGGGCCATGTCACTCAGTGTTTCTAGCCACTGGTTATGGTAATCGTGAGGACCCCATCCAGGTAGTCTACAGCTACCGACACGACTTAAACCGGCAGTCAGTGACTTCATGGACTGATGCCATGAAAGACTGAACGGATACAGAACAATCTTTCAATTAAACAATAAAAAAAACGCTTCAAATAAAAAAAAGATCAGCTTCCTATGTTATTCACTGAAAAACTAATTGGTTTGCGTTAAACAGCCACTGTAAACCAAGAACTGACACTGTACTGTTGTTTAGTCCCAGCACGGGACTTTTCGGCAGTGCGCATGCACGACCTCAAAAAGACTTTTAGGTTTGGCAGCGAGCGCTTAACTATTGGACTTGTAAGCCAACGATCGTCAAATTTGATCTCGATCATCACAACACCAAATTACGCACCATTATTGTTATCGCAGATGGGTTGTTATGGTTTTCTTAAGGAATGACAATGCTAAGAAAATAGCTGAAGTATCCAGGTAGCAAGGAAGCTGAACAAGTGTATGATTGTATAAGTAATCAAGATTGAAGACGGTAATGCAACTCATTTATCAAGTACAAGGGTTTGGACCATAGTTCACTGCATAACAGCTATAGAAGCCACTCAGCTGTCTAAACCAAAGTAAGTAGCTTTTTGAACCTATGATTTACTTGGTTAAATGCTCAGTACAATAAATTACCAAACCGATAGGTAAGATTAATAAAGCCATGAAATTAGAATGGTCTCGAAAAATACACTATCAATTAGCTAATCAGTTAGAATTCATGAGGACTACATACTTTTTTCAAAACAAAGGAATGATATAATCATCTCATTCACTTGTCATTTGCTTATGAATATGTCACTTATATTAAACTTAGCATTTTGAAAGATTACCTTTCAATAGCATGTTAGAAGTTCTTTAGTATCACCTATAATGATAGATCATGAACTCTATTATTATTTTCCGCATACCTTTACTCTCCTCTATTGTATCCTGTCATTATGTTACCTCTGTTATCTCGTAGTGCTAATGTAGTATGGCAACTTGAACCTATAGGAGTATGTTCCCGGTTCTACGTTGCTGCTGCTGATGAGTATCACCTATAGTCAACTTAATTCAAATTGAAATAGATGGTAATTGTAGATAATAACTAGGTATCCACTACACTTTGAAGTAGATAAATTAGAACTGATATTATTGAATGTTAAAACATAGAACACTCTATCGTCAGGTAGTCTGTCAAAATACCAATCTTAATATAAAAGGTAGATACATACACAAGTGAAGAGAGGACGAAAACACTGTGACATCAAACTTTAGAAAAATACTTTGTTATAACTTATTCTTTGCATACATTCGACACTAATTACATAAATGTGGAATGGCTAAAATTTTCTTCAAATACAGAGAAGTAAATTATTAGAGACAGTCAATTAAATTAATTAGTGAGTTAACTACGGGAAAAACTGTAAAGCTAAATAGTATCACATGCACAATAGATTGGTTATATTTATTTATTATAAATGTTACCGTAAAAACAAAATAATTATTAAGTAAAAATATTTACTGTGATTGTACACATTTACATTACTTCTTACTATGGGTCTAAGCCATGTAGGTAGATGTAGACTACCTGGTTGGGGTCCGCGTGATGATCGCAACAAATGGCTGGAGACACTAGGCGATATGGCTCAGAATCGGTCACAGTGGCGCACGTGTATTCACTCTTTAACCTCATCTAGATCTTAAATTCTATTGTTATTTTCTAGACATCTTTACTTTACTCTTCCCTCTTGTATTCTGTCTTTACGTTACCTCAATATTCTCGTAGTGCTATTGTGGTATGGCAACTTGAACCTACAGGCGTTTGTGCCCGGTTCTACGTTGCTGCTGCTGCTGCTGCTTACTATAGAGTGATATAAGGTAGGGAAACCATTGAAAATTAGAAAGTTATACTGGGTGAAATTCTGAGACTACTAATTAAACTGCACTCAGGATCAAACATGAAAAGCCAGATTCATGCCTTGTAGTGTGCCCTGAAACCATAGCTGAAGATCATAGGGTGGTATAGAAATTGTTAAAACGATGACGCTCTACAAATAATTCATGTAATGGTTTACTACTATAATATAATATTAAGCTTTATAGGAAAAGTAAAATCACGTAATGTCATTGAAATAGTTTTAGAATGTCAAGTCAAGAACTGAAGATGAACTCTTTTAACGTCAAAACTCCAAGTGTGAATGTGCAGACACTTCTTCCAAAAACGACGAAATGATTTCAGACTGATTATGTCAATTAGATTACAAATAATAGGTATATATACCTACAATATTTCCCCACAAACGCATACACAAGGTTACATGGGTCTCACCGAATCATAATACAGAGAATTAAATCGATGACATATACATCAATAAAATATTAAGATCAGTGGATGTGAAAACCAGGAGAGAAGCTGACATAGCTTCAGATCACCACTTGGTGGTCGCCAAAATAAAACTGAGGCTAAAGAAGCACTGGATAACTGCAATAACAGCATTACAACGGTTCAACACAGCCTTTCTTCGAAATACTGACAAACTCAAGGAATTCAAAATAGCTCACAACAACAGGTCCCAAGCCCTACAAGATCTACTAATAGAAAGAGAAATTACTATGGAGGAGAACTGGAAAGGAATCAAAGAAGCACTAACGTCAACGTGTCAGGAGGTTCTAGGTCGCAAGAAGCACAATTGAAAGCAATGAACAAGGAGGAGCAAGACAGATATCAATAGCAGCCAAACGAGAGCAGAGAAAATCAATGCATAAACTGAATACATAGAAGCAAATAAACAAGTAAAGAAGATCATTAGAGCCGACAAACAAAAATACATCGAAGGCCTTGCAATGACAGCGGAAAAAGCTGCAAGAGAAGGAAATATAGAATAGTTATATGACACAACGAGGAAACTAGAAGGAAAATATAGTAAACCAGAGCGACCAGTCAAGAACAAAGACGGCAAGACACTCACCGAGATTGAAGAACAAAAGAATAGGTGGGTAGAACAATTTGAGGAACTCCTAAATAGGCCAGCTCCACCGAACCCACCGGACATCGAAGCAGCACCTACAGATCTCCCGATAGATGTCACTCCACCAACGATGGAAGAAATCAAGATGGCCATCAGACAAATCAAAAGTGGGAAAGCAGCAGGACCGGACAATATACCAGCTGAAGCACTCAAGTCAGATATCGACCTAACAGCAAGGATACTCCACGTTTTATTCAAAAAGATCTGGGAGGAAGAACAAGTGCCGGCAGACTGGAAAGAAGGACATCTAATCAAGATACTAAAGAAAGGAGATTTGAGCAAATGTGACAACTACAAAGGGATCACGCTACTGTCGATACCAGGGAAAGTCGTCAACAGAGTATTGTTGAACAGAATGAAAGATTCAGTGGAGGCTCAACTTCGAGATCAACAAACTGGTTTTCGTAAGGATCGGTCGTGCACAGACCGAATCGCAACACTAAGGATCATCGTTGAACAATCAATTGAATGGAACTCGTCACTGTACATCAACTTCATTAAATATGAGAAGGCGTTTGACAGTGTAGATAGGAGAACACTATGGAAACTTCTTCGACATTACGGCGTACCACAGAAACTCGTCAACATCATCCGGAACTCTTACGACGGAACACAGTGCAAAAGTGTGCACGGAGCACAGCTGACAAATGCATTCCCAGTGAGGACCGGAGTCAGACAAGGATGCCTACTCTCGCCTTTTCTCTTCCTCCTAGTGGTTGACTGGATCATGAAGACCTCCACATCTGAGGGGATGCACGGAATTCAATGGACAAGTAGGATGCAACTCGATGATTTGGACTTTGCGGATGATCTAGCTCTCTTAGCACATTCACACCAACAGATGCAAGTGAAGACAACCAGTGTAGCAGCAACTTCAGCATCAGTAAGCTTGAACATACATAAGGGAAAGAGAAAAATCCTTAAATATAACACAGGGAGCACCAATTCAATTCAACTTGATGGAGAAACTCTAGAAGAAGTAAATACTTTCACGTACCTGGGAAGTATCATCGATGAACAAGGATTGGCAAAGCAAGGACAGCATTCCTGCAGCTGAAGAACATATGGGATTCAAAACAACTGTCAACCAACCTCAAAGTCAAACTCTTCAATTCGAACGTGAAGACAGTTCTGATGTATGAAGCTGAGACATGGTGAACTACTTCAAACATCCTCAGAAAGGTAAAACTATTTATAAGCAACTATCTGTGCAGGATACTGAATGTCCGTTGGTCGGAAACCATCAGCAACAGTCTACTATGAGAGAGAACAAACCAACTTTTAGCCGCAAAGGAAATTAGGAAAAGACGTTGGAAATGGATAGGACATACATTGAGGAAACCATCAGACTGCATCACGAGACAAGCATTAACATGGAATCCTGTTGGGAGACGGAAAAGAAGAAGGTCAAAGAACACACTGTGTCGAGTATTGGAAACAGATATTAAAAGGAGGAACAGCAACTGGAAACAGCTGGAAAGGACTGCTCAGGACAGAGAATATTGGTGAGCCGCTTATGTTCTTCATTGAAGGGTAAGGGACGTAAGTAAGTAATACCTATAAACAACTACACTACATTTTTCAATGTAAAAGCAGTATATTAAAAAATCAAGTATGCCAGATAACCGATTCAGCATCATGGAAACGATAACCTTAAGTCCTATTAATCAATCAAGCAAATCACATAGAAAACCATTTACAGACTAATTAACAAGTGGTGTGATGACTGAGTGCAATCCAGTAACTAAATCAGAGATTTTATACTCAATTATGAGCTACATATTTAATAGATAAGGGTAGGTGAAAATATACCATTCAATAGACAGAATGATGTGAAGTTGGATCTCAGCTTGCGAACCAATTTTTTAAAACTACCATTAATCACTTGTCCAATAATAATAAATATATTTAATGATAACCAATAAACACTACTGATTTCGTCAAAATTGATTCACTAAATTAGAAAACGACAGACAAAACAAGAAGGGCAGTTCTTAAGAAAAAAACGAATACCGCATGGATACAAACAACTTTGTACCATAACATATTTACATTAAACACAAAGATGGATGAATATCCAGACAAATAATTTACTAAACTACTAATGTTGCACAACATTGAAGTAAAAGTGTACAACTAAATTTCTTTCTCCATAGAAAAGTACACCTAATTAAGAAGAATAGGAAATAAAATATTGGAAAATAGTTGATGAAGCCAAAAATAACCTGTACATAGCTGGTAGTAATGATGGAAAAGTAGTAAAAGATAAGAAAGAACAATCAAAAATTCTTGAAAAGGAATGCTGAAAAGCACAATTACCTGATATGTAATTTTGAGCTTTTATAAGGAAAACAACAGATTATTTCAAGTCAGAATGTTTTTTTTAATTTAGAAAGGGTCATCATAAAAATAACAATACTTTGTACTCTTATTTTTTCTATTACATTCTCTATCTGATAATTAAAGCATGGTAACTTGAACGTATGCAGGGCAAGCATCAAGTTCTACGTTGTTACTGTCCGACTGACTTTCTTTTAATTACAAAAAAACCAATCTGCTTTGGTATGACTAATCAGTAAACGAGAAACGGGAATCAGTTAGTGACGAAATTCATAGCATCGCATTAATAAATAGTGATATCAGATGATGGATAATCAAAAACGCAGAGAAGAACTGAAAACTGTGAAGGCTTGCAACATTTCCAGGAACCTAGCAAGAGACCATTATTTTCGTTACATATAAACCACTAAGTTCAATCAGTCGTGAACAATGTAGAGCCCGACGCATATCGGCATAAGTTTAGGTTGCCATACTGCGATAGCATTTACAAGATTAACATGACAGTATAATTCATCAGGCGAAAATGAAGCAAATGCATGTACGAAAGAATAATTAAACTTGAGATCTAGAATAACATAAAGAGTGAATATAGTTGATCCACTATGACCGGTTATTCCATTCTACCCAAACTCCAACTGATGAGGTAAGCAGTAATTGAACGGACGCAGAACATGCCTCACTAATTTGAGATAAAATGGTTCATATTTCTAATTACAATCAATTGGTGATATAACAGGATATCATCAAATAAAATTGGTAAGTAACTGTCTGACTGCCGATACGGTTGAAATTTGTATCAATTAAGAATTCTAACTTAGAACTTTAGCAATCCATATCGAAGCAAATCACTGATAAGCACAAGATTACAGGTCAAATTAGAGGTTTACAGAAATGGCTTTTGAAACAGATTAAATGAGAGACATTTTTATTATTTCGTGGGAAGTTTAAAATTTGTGTATACGCTTGCTGGTATTGAATTATCTGCGTAGCTGAAATGTAAATACTACATGTACATTGATGTTCACTCATATAAGTGCCTATCATATGCAATGTAATATTTATTACAAAGTTCTATCTGGTTTCAAACTTTTGGTCTGAGGAGGGTCATCGTTAGTGGCAATACGATCTACCCCTTTTGGAGTTGACAACTGTAGCATTTCCCATACTTAAACAAACCCTCAGAATAATACGCATCGATGTAAAATACAATTTTTGAAAAGAAATAACAATAACTTTGAGCTTTATTATTTAAGGAATGCAATGCAACTAAGTAGTAAACTGAAAATCTTACGTCCAAGAGTAAAATCACTACTTTTGCCAGTACTTAGTTGACATAAATATATTTTACTAGTTGATCGTATTGGAACTTCATAACAATCAATGCTCATTGTAAAAATGGATGTAGGCATCGCTTGTAGGATGATAAGTGAAATCTTATTTCAAAATTAATCAGTGCAAAATTACATCGATTTATTTATTTATGTATGTATGTAAAATCAACATAGAACCTGGCACATGTGCGCGTCGGTTCAAGTTGCCATACCTCTATGGCACTGCAAGATTAACACCAACACTATTAGTAGAAGTTACTTCAGTAAAATAAAATAATAAAGGTAACAAGGAGTGTGAACACATAGAATATAGTTCAAGAAGCGTAGAAAGAAAGTTATGGAATAATTTAAAGCTCATGGTTCAAGGGAGGACAATGAGTGAATGGATCTGCGCCATTGTGACTGTCATTCCCAGATAAATGAATAATAATAATAATCACAGAAAACTGAGTAGATGTAGATTTCTTACGAAAGTTTATTGTTAACGAAATACCAGTAATAATCAATAGAATAATAAGTAAGAGAACAATTTTAAGTCATATTATGTAAACAATAAGTTACTTATTAATGATACTGAATAGACAATACGGTATTTAATGAAATTAGCCAATTGGAGCTTTAAAAAAGAGTAGAGAGATGTATTCAAACAGAATAGTCAATATCTGGCATGTGATTCAAGGTTTCATCGTTGGACACGGTGGAAAAGATTCGAAAGTAAGTAATATATCTATCAAATGCTAACAGGATTTTCAATAATTTCTTTCAGATAATATCACTTTATAATCAAATAAACAAAATTCTACAAAGAGAATTATTTAAATTAAAATGGAGAACAATACATTCAATGAAGTTTTAAATAATATATCAGTGTGTGTATACCATATTTTAGATTTTCTTTAATACTGAGTTCACTAACCCTTACAAGCCTGATATGACCAGCAATTTATTACAAGCAACAAGCATCCTATATTAATTTTAAAAGAGCAAGAACAATCATTTGATCACAGTAAAATGAATCCATTTTGTCTAGTTTAGTTTTCTTTAGCTGCTTACAACCTATAGTATTTTAAAATCAAAGTTACAAAGAGGTATGAACATACAGAAATTGTAGTTGACACTTAGTTCTGTCAATACGTAATTTTTGCATGAATTTAACAAATTTCACTGTTAGCTAACGGAAGTCTACTCATTTGTTATAATTCTTCTTTATCATTAACGGCTGTTCATTACGTAATCGTCTCTTTCCAACCCATTTGTTAGTAATGAAACTATCTTGAACTTTCCTTAAGGCATAAACATATAATTACAATGTTTTATTCTAGGGCATAACTTCATCCACTTATCTGTTACATTATGCCAATGTTAAGTGTCAACATCAATTTATGTAATTTTAATTTTTAAAAAATATAGGTTTTAAACAGCTGTAGAGAGAACTGGGTTTCCCCCCTGGGCCAGTCCGCCCCTCCTTAGACGACCTGGACAACCCATCCTCCGACAGGTCATCCATATCGGCGCCGTGCTTAGCGTGGACGCCCGATCAACATGAGCACCCATATGCCAGAACTCCCGGTCTCGCGAAATCCCGCAACCTGGCCTCCAAGTAGCTAGATTACAGGCGCACGCCACCACGAGAGAGAACTGGACGAAATAAAATGAATTCATTTTATTGTGTTCAATTGGTTGTTCTTAGTTTTCCATATTTTGTCATTTCAATGTAGAAAGATAATTCTTTAAGTGTAGATCGTTGCTTGATGTTATAAAAAGCAAATCAAACACTTGAGATTTATTTTTTGAGGTTTGTGTTGGTTACACTTTATATAATTGTGAGTGGGTGATGGCAATCCTCAGGTGTTTACACATTTTTAACATTGTAATGATCAAGAAAAGTAATCAATAAGTGTAAACAGGTTACTTATTTTACGAATGAATTTTTACTTAACATGACAAATCTAAAGAGTGAAAGTAGTTTTTATTACCAAAAAGTCTCAGCTTTTTTCTTAATGTAGCTTGCCAATTAATTTCCGTCTTTACATTAATTGAAATCAATGTGTTGAATATAGTGAAGTATAATACTGATGAAGTTGGCAAATTGTTGCTGCGATGGCTACACATTTGATTACAGACTGGTCTTAACAATACGATCATTAGGAACTAAGGTCCAATAAACAACCTTTTCGTTTTAATATGGGACAATTCCGAGTGTATACCAATGACCTCGTCGGGGATAAAATCCAAGATAATCAAGTTTTGTGGCAAGCACAATGTTTTTGAACCGATCAGGGGAAAGCTAACGTCATACATTCCTAACTTAAGTCAATTAGTGACATAACACTGCCCATCTAACCCCACCCGATATCGTTGAACGTCATAGACGATCAATGACGACAAAATTCATCTATATGCTGAACTAATCTCTAAAATCTTCTCAAATAAAATATGGTGCACAGACTTCAATTAATTCAAAAAAAAATAACACATCATTAGTATGATATCTGCAAAATTAAACTGGGTACATCAATTATTTAAGGTAAAATTCGAAATAATCCTCAATTAACCTTTCAATACTAAACGCCACAATGTATAACTGTAGTGGCATCTAAAAATAACAATGTAGAAAATAATTTATATGAAATCACTTCATGAATATTATTTACACATTTAGCTGAAGCAAGAAGAATGTTCCATAATATATGATAATTGAAAATGTGAAAATCTATAGATCAAACAAGGTGATAGTAATACACTTGTGCAGTAATAAAAATAAGTACAACTCTTTGTCATATAATTTAAGTTTTTCAAAATTTACAATAAACCAATTTGATCAATCTCATCCTTTCAAAATAGTTCTGCGTTTGTGATAATACACTGCAGAGTTTATCACTTTTCTAGAGTTCTTTGGAAGTTAAACTATTCAGTTTCCGCATCACATTTTTGCGAAAACTCGTCTGCATAAATTCTCCATAAATGCTTCTCCAAATTTAGCTCATCAGTAAATATTCACAAAAGTGAATTGTGATTAGGCAGCACATATTTATTGTTAACGCTAATACATGAAATCGGTAGCTGTAGATCAGTTCATGTATTTATTAGAGAACGCGTTTAAGTGAAGAATTCATATATATATATATATATATATATATATATATATATATACCAGAAACCACAAATCCACATTTAAAATTAGTTTATTAAATTGTAAGCGAAGGTCCTCCAAGGCAAAAATGTTTCTTCCATATTATGAACATCACTTTTTTTCTAATAATATAGAGCTTTGCGCAAAAGTAAGTAGTATCTAGTTAATGGAATTCAGAATGCTTTCTGTTTATTAGTAACTTATCCGAATAGTGTTTTTTTTTGAGAAAAACAATTCTGTTTTTACTCCGTTACATCAGCTTTTTTTCTTTGGTCACCAGATTGGGTTATAGAGGATGACTGATAGCTTTTCGCCTTTTATATATTCATTGTTTAACACTGAATATTGAGAATGAGAACGTATCCGCAAAATTCGGAAAAGCAGACCATGATTTCTTTATAGTGAACAATTTTGGCTATCAGTTTGCGTTAAATATGATCAATTGTTCATCGACGCGGTGCCATGGTGGTATGGCAACTTGAACCGATGCACACATGTGTCAGGTTCTATGTTGATTGTACATACATACATACATACATACATACATACATTGACAGGTAAAATTAACCAAGACTTCCTTCATTCCCAATCCATAATGACATTTTAAGAGTATGCACAGTTCCTGTTACACGTCTTAATATCAACCATGAAAATTTTATACTTATTGGCTTAGGAGATTCACATGTAGATATGTGTGCATGCATATGTACATAACCACCAAAGAATCTTTGTAAACACAATCACCAGTATATAAAGAGAGCTTTCAAGTTGACACATAATTACGAGATCCACTTATTTGAACAGTTGGATCAATCAATATTGTGCGTACACAATTGGTTGGTGAGTGTTCGTTTTCGTATTACATTCCACAAAATTACACACAGACACAGAAAGAGAATTCCATTAACTGCTCACCTTCGATGTTGTCATAGTTAAAACACAACCGTTAGAACCAATCGAATTTGCACTAGCTGCTTCCATTCTTCGTCGTTTCGATGCTATTGATGTAAGAGGAAAGTGGTGACAAAAAAAATAAATATCGATAAATAATCGATATATGTAATTATAAGAGTAAGTATATAAGAATATTATTAAACTATTTACCAAATAGAGGCTAATATGCTCTACATTGAGCCTCACTCTACTCGAGATGATGGATTGTGTTGTTCGTTACTTGAGTGTCCTAAGTGATATAGTTGAATAGGGGTAAGAACCTGAGATATATTAACTAAAAGCTGAATCCATTTAGGAATTATGTTACTACTTCATATAAGCATAGGTAGCTATTATTAGACGTTTCTGTGAAGTAAATGTTATAGCTTGCTATCATATCACAGAATGAGTAACGTAGACTTTAAAAATAACATGATATGCTGATAAGACAGTAGCAAGACGAGACAATCGAGTTATAGCTCATGGTGATTTAAACCAACCTAGAGAGATGCTACATTTCATATCAAGATAACACGAGAAGCCATACATTACTTACAATGTGTTTGTGATCCTGGTATAGTAGCAATACTATCATCTGGGACTGGTAAAGATGATTCCAAACGTCTGTTTAAGAAAAAAACACATAACCAGTAAACATCACTAAAAGTATAAGGACTTGAAATAAAATAGCAAGAATTAATCAAGCAGATTTCATAGGATACTTGTCAACAACGATACAAACTATATTTATCAATATTCTCGAAAATTTTAAATGAAGTAATTAAAAAAAATTACTTCCTGTGGTTCTTTGTAAAATACTTCTCAATTAATTAGAGTAAAAAATTGAAATCAGAAGTAGGAAGTTGTAAACTAATGAACATCATTAATGAATTCATCGGTTACGTTAATTGCATCATCCCGATGTTCTTTAGTATCGATTACATCCATAATTGTGAGGGGAAGTGTTTCCATCACTTGTTAAGAAGTTCTAGACCAAGCTGTAACAACTCTTAATGAAAATGCCTACTTAATACAATAATCATTTTGTATCAGATTCTATCACTATTGTTTATGTTTGATCAGCAAACAAAAGCAATTTAACAAAAGTAGATTGATCACATAAGAGTTTTAGTCTTGGTAAAGTAACTGTTTGGATAGAATGGCGCTTTGAAAAAACAGTTAATGGACAATTTAAACAGCATTTCCAGCCAAACACCGTGAAACAAGTTATGTGCATGTCAGTAGGAATTCCAGAAGTAGAGAACATTTTGAAGACCCGATAGATTGGATATGTAGAACGAAAGTATCAATCAAGTACACACTATGATTCAAGCAATTTATAATGCATTGTAAACGTATACAGCAATTTCATCTATTACAATTAGGGTGTGTGTGTGTGGAAATAGTTAACTGTCCATTCCTGATATCATGAATCGGCCTAAATCAGACAACCATTGATCACTGGAAGAACTGGACAGCTGTTTCGTTCTAGTATGGGACGAAACAGCATTGTGCATCCATGATTCTATCGGGGGTCAAACCCAAGACCCACTGGCTCGGCAGCAAACGCGCAACCATTAAACTACTAACTCGGCCTCTAACGGTTGATATTTCCAATTCAGTCAATTCGTGATACGTTTGCGCGACCTCATTCATGCCACCATGCCCCACACCCGACACGGTTGAGCCCTACCGGTCACGTCTCCACACTAGGACTCCAGCAATTACCTCAAGAAACTAGTCACTAGTGAGCTGATATTAGTTACAATTGGGAGGAGGTTGTGGAGATAGTTATGTCTGCTGAATACAACACGAAAGAAGCTAATCAATCACTTACTGACTAGATCGCAATTTACTTTGGGTAATTGTTGAAGGCGAGCTATTGCTCATATTCGAAACACTACTACTGTTTGCAGTTGACCCCGTTGATATTGGTACAGATCCGGATGGCTGACCAGTAAGACTAGATTTTGGTGATTCTACGGTAGTTGTTACAGACGTATTCGCTGCCTGAGGACGCGATCGAGCTTCCAAAACTAAGTGCGAAAAGAAATTTAAAAAGATCAAATCAAGATATGATAGTAGGTCGTAATCAGATTATTAAAAGTGTAATTGGATAGGCACATTTGCTACATGATACTTTAAAACACGACAATATACAGATTCGTACTAGATTGAAATATATATTGAATATGTTTTGATTCTCTAATGTTTGATATCAATCCGTGTCCAAAACCAATTTATATCTAAGGGGAAATCTATACGAATGCCCAAAATAAATATTCCATTCACAATTATCCCTGCATCTCTCACTGCACCTAAAAGGACAAGTTATCCATGTCTTCTGAAAAAAAAATTGTTCAGCATTATGATAATCTAAGAAAATTAATAGTTAATCGAGAGACTTGGCATTTGACAACCGATGTATGTAAACAACTATAACAAATAGTAAATGAAAATAACCACATCATAAATAACTATATATATATATATATATATATATATATATATATATATATATATATATATATATATATATATATAGATAGATAGATAGATAGATAGATAGATAGGCAATCTATAATTGTAGATTAGTACGCTGGAATTCACTTATAGAATTATTAAGTTGTTGCACATATGCCAAAAAGAAACTACAAACATAATAAACACAAATAATACAATATTGAATAAGTATGAGCTAAGAACACATTATTACCGGTGGATGAATTGGGTGGGATTTTACCAGATTGACTAGGTGGTTGTTGTTGTGCTAGAGTGTTTATCGTAGAACGTCGAACAGACACTGAAATATGTGGTGGCTCAAATGTTGTGGAACTAGCAGTGGTATTACTGTTGCCAGTAACAGAAGTAGTGTTGTTACTGACACTGCCACTACTGATATTAGAGACAATAGTACCAGTATTGTTTGGATTTGAAGGTATAATCGAAGAATTAGTTAACTGATTTGAAACAGAATGCCCACGTGGATTATGGCCATAGCTAGTAGCACTTCCAATAGTATTATCATGATTCGGCAACGTACGATTAGTGTTACCAGCGCTGTTCTGATGATTACCGGAATAATTGATATTCGACTCTGAACGAATTGGTTTAGTTTCCTTCAGATGAAATTCTTCTTCACTGACCCATTTAGTTTTACGTGGACGCATTAGACCAGCATAACTGAATGCTAGAGCCTGCCAACAGAATAAGATTAAAATTACATTGAAAATTAACTAACACTATTACATGCTAACTTAAAGCATAAGGAAACAAATATTAATTTCTCCAAAATATTTTTTAAAGTTTATAAACTAATCCATTCTTCAAATTGCTCAAGTAAATGATTATGCTACGATCCTTTATACGCACTACCTAGACGGAATACAATGATGGCAAAAAGCATATTAAAACAGATGAAACAATAAAATTATTGATAAAAATAAAGATGAAGTATGGAAAAAAATGAGGTTCGAAGAGAAGTCAAACTGCGGGACAATTAATATTAGACGATATTCAAACTCATGATTCAGTAGACGATTAAAAAAGTAATTGCATGTGTCTTATTGTGACTGATTTTGGATAATGTAATAATAGCATCTCTAACCATTGACCACCATTATTGTATTAACATTAAACAGGTAGCCTACATCTACAGACAGTCGGTGGTTTCATGGACTGGGATAAAATTATGGTAAGAAAACGTAAACTTTATTCCAACGCATTTAAGTCAATACAGCATATAAAATAGGCGGTAATTATGTATGAGAAAAAATGATCTGATACCACTGTCAAAAATAAAATTGGGTGAGGTAGGATTCGGACCTGGAAAGGAGTGTTTAAAGATTAAATGTATACAATAACGAGAAATTATATTATTGATATGAAATATTAAGCTGTTCCTTACAGTAAAGTAGATATAATAATAAACAAACCTTTAAATCAGGA
Source organism: Schistosoma mekongi (assembly GCA_034768735.1). Lineage (NCBI taxonomy): Eukaryota > Metazoa > Platyhelminthes > Trematoda > Strigeidida > Schistosomatidae > Schistosoma > Schistosoma mekongi. The sequence continues at coordinate 3,130,244 of CM068308.1, forward strand.
CGTCTATCTTTCTCTTCTTCTTTCAATTTGTTCACACGTCGTTCAACAGCACTGCCAAATTGTGTTATTTTTGGGTATTGAGGTAGAATTCGTGTTAATACAATTAATGCATTACGAATTTGCACATAATTACCAGATTCTAAACAAGCAACTATAGCTTTTGTAATACGATAATGCCATTTATGTACTACATGGCGATAATTTTCATACTGCAATTGATCCGGCTTTGTATTTGCGTCTAAACCTTGGTAAGTCTTAAAACAAAATAAACAGAGCAATAAGAAATAAGACTGACTCAGGAAGTTTATATCTTATTCGATTTTACGTTTAAAAAAGAAAGGACAGAACTGCAAAGGCAAACCGAATGTCACAAAGTGAATATCCTACAGGAGGGAGTTAAACAAAACGACAGATTTTCAGTCATACCAGTGCACGTAAACAAATAAGATTATGAATCCGAAACAGAAAGCACTAAAGAATTCCTTAAAAAATGAGGCAATCAGGTAAATCTACAATCAAAAGATACGTTAACAAAAATCCAATCTATGCAGGTAAAATCAATCAAATATTTGCTTCCCAGTCCAATTTAACAAAATAGTCAGAGGGAGCTGATACGACACATGATGTTCAAAACAATTATACGGTGACTAAACACAAGGCTATTGTAACGGGTTACTGTATTTTAACGAAAATACTCAGAACTTTGTTCAATAAGTCAATAAAAGAGTAATAAGTGAACCTGCCAAGTAATATAAAGGGAAACTACAAAATATAGTGCAAATCATTCCAGACATTGATAAATACGTACCGCTAAGGTGATCAGTTAAGTAGCATGCAGCTGTTTATTCTACAAGTAAGATATAGATAATATGAACCCTTGAAGTGGAGTTGATTCAAAGATGTTTGAATCGACAACACATTATGTGTTTTTCAAAGTAACTCCATGGAAAAGATTGTTCAACTTGTTATACTATCTTGGTTATAACGACCCAGTTACTCCCATTGCTTAGTATTCTTTGACACTGAACACTCAACAAGACCCCAAATCAGAACACGCTGAACAGGTAGCAAGATGTATAGGGGAAAATAACAGTAGAAAGCAAAAGGCAAAGCAAAAGCAAATAATTACACTATGGTTTATGCAAACATCCGTAGAGTATTCCAGAAGCTTCCCGATCGTTTGTTGGCTCTGATTGGCTAAGAAAGGACCAATCACAACACAGCTTTGTGAGCATGCTTTAATTAAGCTCGTTTCGTGCTAACAAACTTAGTAGGCATCAGTGTCAAGATTTGATAATTTCAAACAAATTCGAAACGTTGTTTGTAGAAATAAATAATATATATGTCATATCCCAGTTAATAGAAATTGAAAATTCAGACACCTCATGACTTTAAGGTATAAATAAATAACCAAATTCAATTAACATGAAGTTAAATAATACACAGGAACAAGTCTAAGCGTGTTGAAGTCACGTCATTTGAGTCAAAGTGAGAAATATTTGTGCACGATTGTGTACTTTGATAGGGTATGAATGATATGAATTTTAACGTAAGGAAATAAAAAGTTATGTATCAGGTTTGATTCAATTTAAATGTGGTCATATGGATAGGTAGTCCATACTGAATGGATAATAATGCATATAATAAAGCTCATTATATACGATGTTTTCTTGAAAGTTTAATCGAACTATAACAGCTAGGAAATTGTTAGAATTTAAGTAATTAAATATAAATAATTTCCTGAGATGCATATAACCCGTCTAATATTAATCGATGACTTTACTGAACTATTAAGCTCATGATGATGTAGTAAGCATAGGATTACACATTATGCGATTGAGGTCAGTGACGATACAATCCATCTGGCTTAATAGAAATACAAGGAACAGAATTCCAAACTGCAACCCAATGGTTGGAATTCGATAACTTTAGCTACTTAATCAGCACCTTTACACAACTTCATAGACAAAGACAAGTGTACAGTAGAAACAGCTTTATAAACAAATAAAAATATAAACTCATTTCTAATATACAGAATGGAAGTAATCCCCTGCAGATACCTTATGTAAAGAAGGCTGATCAAGTGTAACCTTAACGACATCAAAGGAAGGATTCATACACTTAAACCTATCTAAATAACAAACCTTCCTGAAAACGGTAACAAAGCCAGGATATTGACCACATTCTTGATTGAATACTTCTTCGCTAGCATGCCAACGCATAACGAGTTCTAGAACAGCACATAAAAACCGACCATAACGATGTGCTTCATCTTCTGTACACATACTTGTTGGCAATGTTATATCGTTGAAGATCTGGAAGGAACAAGAAAATATTACAAGAATGAGAATGGGAGAAAAAAATACCACAATCAAACTTATAATAGTCAAGCAAAATACAATTCATTAATCGTGAGAAAAACAAGTGAATAATAATACGAAGCATTGAATAATAAAACAACTAAACTTGAACTAGTGAAATTCAAGTCGCCAATGGTCGCAGTGGCAACCTCAATGGACTATAGTTTATAAGAAGCAGATCAAGTTAAAATCTAGTAATTGTCCTAGTGATAATAGTAACGTTCTCTGTTCACGGTAAAGATTCAGAAGATTTCCTTTAGTTTCATATTTCAATATTACTGTGACGATTTTCAATTTGTCGTCAAGTATGTGAGACTAACATTAGAGCTTTAATAAAAATCATGTTGATCTTCTCACTGATATATATTTTAAAACTGGTTTGGACCCAATATGCAAAAAAAAAGTTGTAAAAGTACAATAGACGTATTTCTAGATGCAAAGTGACTGAAGCATTTACCTTCCAAACAATTGGCTGCAGATTGGAATTTCTTATTTATTCCTATTTGTATGATACGATTTGTGACAGAGAAAGTTAATTAATATATTTAATAAAAATTTATCAAATTCCAAACACACAAAAACATAAGCATATCAATAAAGCAGTAAAGGAAGAGAAAAGAAAAAGCTAAATAATAATAATTTATAAGCTATATGAAAACAGAACTTACTCTATCTAGACAAATCAATGTTGAGAATCGTGCAGTTTTCAATTGATGTAATACATGCATAAATTGTGCAGAATAAATTGCATCAGCCGCAGTGAAACATACTCTAGGATAAATACATAATTGTAAGAATTGTGTAATAGTATCAGTTTTTGTAGCTAATCGAGTTTGAAACCAACTATCACGTTCAGTCATTAGCCAAGCACGTACACGTGTTACATGTTCTTCACGTTCAGCCTGTTCATTGTTTAAACGTTCAATTAAATTTTCTAAACGTTCTATTTCACGTTTCTTTTTGGCTGAATTCTATATTTACGTAAAGAAATTTTTTTTTAAAGAACCAGTAAGTATACTTGATTATACAAAATAGAAAGATCAAACAATTATATATAAAGATGGATTGGATAAAATAAGAGAGTAAATGTTAAATCAGCCTAAGATTATTTCTAAAAAGAAATAATTTGCATAATTAAAGACAGAAGTGAAGTAAATAAAGTGGCAATATTGTGCATCACAACGTACGTACTAATTAGTCATAGAATTACAAATGAAACTTACATAAAACCAATTTATATGGCCTTAAGCAAAAAACATAATCCATAAGGAAGCCTTACGTTTAAAATCAACAAACATGTTTAGCACCCTATAAGTGCGATATAAAGTAGCATTCGTTTTACTGATTCGTACGATTTCTTCAAATAGTTTCCATCAGTATCATTATTGTTAGAGTCAAAGACAAATATCCTTTAAATATTGATCCAACCAAAATAAAAGATATTGGTTTTACTGATCAGGAAAGATTCATTATGTGTAAAGACGAACAATCCAACTAGCTAATCTTGATGAATTTAAGCTAAATTGGTAGTGTTGTACACTTTACCGATAATAATGTAATATGTTGTGTCTCCGAAACACGCATAAAGGATCCTAGCGTGGCCATTCACTCGACCTCACCTAATCAGACTGAAGGATCTACGCGACACACTTTTCGTTTATACGACGACTCGTCTGCTACAACTTTGCTGAGATAATTCAAGCAAACACGAACTTCAAGCACAAGGAGTACCATCGTCTAACATGGTGACCTATTGACCCTACTCAACGGTGGAATCAAATAGATCATATCGCCACTAGTCACCGTTGGAGGGTCTCGATAGGAGAATGTCGATCATTCTGGAGTACATGTTTAGATTCTGACCAGGCTCCAATACGAGCACGCATTTGCTTGCATCTTACTGGGCAAAGAAAAACTACCACAGGAAAACCCATTAGAATTCAGTTCAGCAATAAAACAGAAAAGATTAAATTCCAGGATCAACTGAAAAATCACTTAGGCAATTATAAAGATGCGACCCAACTAGATACAGCTTAGCAAGATGTCCAAACAGCTGTGGCATCTACAGTGACATCTATCAAGGACTAAAATCAACATATCAAGAAAAATCAATGGATCTCAATGGCTTCTGTTGATTTGATTAACTCCCGAAAACTTATTCCGTCAGGCTCCGAACACAATGAAGAGCAAAGGGTAATCAGGTAAAAATTGATAAAAACTCTGAGAAAAAACAGTGAGCGTTGGTGGGTAATTAAAGCAAAGGAAATGGAAGAGGCAACGGCGTAACATCAAATGACTTTTTAACGTAATAAAAGAAACCGGGGTTAAAAAACCAAACGTTGGTGAGACTATCTCCGAAAATGATGGAACGCTAATCAGCTTTCAGTTTAGAAGTTAAGAATGATGGGCTGAAAAATTCAAGGAGAAGTTCAGTTGGCCTTCAGCTGCTCTAAAACTTTCCACTATTTCAAGACAGCTGTTGGGTAGGCTGAGAAAAGAATGACCCTTCCACGGTGTGGGCAACCGGGAAGTGATAACCGGCCTCATACCTCTAACAGCACAAGAGATCATTTTGCTCGAGGTCAAATCCCACACTCACCTCTCAATAACTCCCTTATTCCCACGATTAACCCGACGAGCCTAACCTTATCACCTCACGCCTCTAATGCTACTGGTTTGAGTTCACAAAACGTTAGTCCTGGTCTCCTGAAACCTCGCACTAAACCACATATCGGAGCTTTTAACGTTAGAACCTTAGGCCAAATAGGACAACAGGCCTCCCTAGTCATGACCCTTAATTCTCGTTCCATCGATGTCTGCTGCATCTCCGAAACGCGTATACAGGATCCAAGTACAATCATTCACCTGACCTCACCTTGTGAAAACAAAGAACCGGTCCGGTTCAACCTTCGTGTCTCCGGAGACCCCACCGCTACCACTCGAGGCCTTGCTGGTGTAGGTATAGCACTAAGTTCAAAAACTGAACAGGCTCTCCTTGACTGGATTCCAATAGACAGTCGATTATGCGCTGTCCGTCTAAACGGGACGGTAAGAACTCGGAAAGATAGGGACACACGCCATTGCCTCTTTGTTGTCTCTGCCTACGCTCCCACTGATTGCAGCTCAGATGAAGTAAAAGATGAATTTTACAGAAAGCTTTCAGACCTCCTTCGTTAAGCTAAGCGTACTGATGTAGTGATTATGGCTGGTGACTTTAATGCCCAAGTAGGTAGGTTAGACGAAACCGAAAGGCACCTAGGTGGATCCTATGGTGTCGAGGCCCAACGAACAGATAATGGCGACCGTTTATTACAACTGTGCTCAGATAATCGTCTATTTCTCGCAAGCACTAGCTTTAAACATAAAGAAAGACATAAGTTGACATGGCGGCCTCCACAGTCAACTCAACGTTGGTCTCAAATAGACCACATTGCTATCAGCCACCGTTGGAGAGGCTCGATAGAAGACTGCCGCTCATTTTGGAGCACATGTTTAGACTCAGACCACGCTTTAATACGAGCGCGTATTAGTCTGCGTCTCACTGGACGTAAAAGACCCATGGCAAAGATCCCCATAAGAGTCCAACTTAATGATGAAAAAGTCAAGAATATATTTCAGGAACAACTTAAAAACCAATTAGTCAACTGTATAAACGATACCCACCCCGAGTCAGCTTGGATTGATATCCAAAAAGCTGTTGAAACAGCAGTGATATCTACTAGTAAACTAAACCAAAAGGTTAGGAAAACTCAGTGGATTTCAGCTGCATCTACTGAACTGATAGATGCTCGGCAACACCTCCCATCTGGTGCTGAATACGATGAGGAGCGAAGGTAACTTAAACGCAAACTGGTTAAAAGCTTACGAAATGATCGTGAGCAGTGGTGGGTGGCGAAAGCTAAAGAGATGGAAAAGGCAGCGGCAATACTTAACAGTAGGCAACTGTTCAGACTTATCAAGGAAACGGGCATCAAAAATCCGACTGTAAGTGAAACTATCGCATAAAAAGATGGGAGCACTATTCACTGTCAATCCAGAAGGTTGCACCGATGGGCAGAACACTTTAGGGAACAGTTCAATTGGCCCTCGGTGTCATCCCAGTTGCCCACCATTCCCAAGTAATCTGAATGGCAAGTTAATGCTGGTCCCCCAAGTCTTAGTGAGGTTGAGAGGGCTATAGGGAACCTAAAGCGAGGGAGAGCAGCAGGACTCGATGGGTTGACCCCCGAGATATTTAGGGATGGTGGTCCGGTTTTAGCAGCAAAATTGACCGGGATACTGGCTAGAATCTGTGAATCGGGCGTAATCCCACCTGACTGGTCTCAAACACTAATTGTTCCAATCTATAAGAAAGGACAGAAGTCCTCTTGCGACAATTACCGAGAAATCAGCTTAACGGATATAATGTCCAAAATATTAGCTTCAATCATACTTCGACGCCTAACTAAAGCTCGTGAAGAGCAAACTCAAGAAAACCAAGGTGGTTTCAGACCTGGACGTGGTTGTATAGACCGAATATTCACACTTTGCCAGGTTCTCGAACATAGGCACACTTTTAGACGTCCAACAATAGTTGTATTCCCTGACCTTAAGGCGGCATTTGACTCTATCGATCGTAAGGTTATGTGGCAATGTCTGTCAATGAAAGGCGTACCAGAGAAGTACATTAACCTTATACAGGCTCTCTACTCGAACACCACATGTCGAGTGAGAGCTTATGGCAGATTGTCATCAGAATTGATTACCTCCAGTGGCGTTCGTCAAGGTTGTCCGCTTTCCCCATTTTTATTTAATTTTATCATTGATATACTTTTAGAGTTGACATTCTCATCGTCTGACTTCGGCGGGGTTGACCTCCTTCCAGGAGATAAACTAGCTGACTTAGAATATGCAAATGATATAGTTCTCTTAGGTGAAGATGCTGATAAAATGCAGAATCTTTTGACTACCTGAAACAAGAATGTAAGGATGTTTGGGATGCGATTCTCTCCACCCAAATGCAAAATGTTACTTGGGCTGAGCCATGGTAATAGGTGCAGACTACCTGGTTGGGGTCCGCGTGACGCTCGTAATAAATGGTTAGAGACTTTAGGTGATATAGCTCAAAATCGTTGGCAATGGCGCAGGTGCATCCATTCCTTGTCTTCCTCCAAATCCTAAGCTTCTGAACTTATCATAATTTTCTCTTTACTGAATCATATTTTCTTAAATGTTCTCGGTCTCTATTCCCTTCCATGAATTCTAACTCTGCTACTACCTTCCCCACCCTGGGATTTGATTCGACAATTTAATCTCTGTTTGCTAATTGAGGCATGGCAACTTGAACTGACGTACGCATGTACCAAGTTCTACGTTGTAACTGTCTGTCTGAGAAAAGCCCTCGAGACAAGCTCAATATGACAGAAATCAATAGGATATATTGTGTCCAATCAGAACGCAGATAGCTTTTTATCCGAAACTTCTAGACAGAGAGAAATCACGTGCTATGTCTGTGATTGGTCAATTGTCTTAGCTCTACTGTGTCTAGAAGGTTACGGAATTCTCTAGAAGCTTGAAGGACACCTATGATAATATATATGTCCTAGTTTCCTGTACATAATCGAACTCTTGCATTAAAGTGTTTTTTGCAGTATCTCCTGTCTTCTCTCTCGTATTCCTGTTGACGAGTAGTTTCAGCTTGGGGGTCGTATCATAGCTTAGGAGACGAAGCGTGCGGTCAACCGAGACAGATAACAATTTACGACAGAGATCTTGCGGTCGATAAAAGACCTGAACAACGCGTCACAACAACAGCAAAAATGCAAAGTCCCCCGACTCTTGTCTAAGTAGAAAAAGCTATATCCAATCGAAGGCGAGGCAAAGCAGCGGGTCTGGATGGATTACCTCTGGAGATCCATAAGGATAGTGATCTCGCCTTGGCGATAAGGCTGAATGATATTTTGAATAAAGTTAAGGAACCTAACACAATTTCATCTGAATGGTGTCGATCGTTAATCATCCCAGTATATAAGAAAGGGTCAAAATCCTCATGCGATAGCCACAAAAGAATTAGTTCGAATAATATAGTGTTTAAAATACCAGCTTCTATAATTATCAGACGTTTAACTACAACTCGTGATCTACAATTACGAGTAAACCAGGCTAATTTCAGACCTAAACGTCGTTGTATAGACGAGATATTCACCATTTTGTCAGGCTTTAGGACATAGATATACTTTTCGGCGACCGACAATGTTAGTTTCCCTTGATTGGAAAGTGGCATTTGAATCTGTAGACCGAGAGGCTCTATGGCAGTCTATCATTGAAAGGCGTACCTCAGAAGTACACAGATCTTGATAAGGCCATTTACTAAAGCACTACTAGTCGTGTCAGAGCATATGGCGAACTGTTATCTAATCTCGTAACCTCATATGGTGTCCGTCAATGGGTGCCCACTTTCCCCATCTCCATTTAATTTCATAGTCGATTTACTGTTGGAAATTACATTCTCATCGTCTGGTGTTCCAGGAATCGGTCTTCCACCAGGAGATCCACTTATCAACTTAGAATATGTTGATGACCTAGTCCTATTTGGTGAAAACGCTGATAAGCTGCAGAATCTGTTAACAGCAATAGGTTCTAATGCAAGCATCTTCGGAATGCGTTCCTACCCCACTAAATGCAAACTATCGCTACAGGACTGGTTTTCGTCAACACCTGAACTAAAGATAGGGAGTGAAGTAGTTGAGCACGTCGACCATTTCACTTATCTTGGAAGTCTGATTAGCCCTAATGGGTTAATCTCTGACGAAATCTCAGTACGAATCCAAAAAACTCGTTTGGCTTTTGCCAACTTACATCACCTATGGAGACGCTGAGATATTCGTCACTCGACGCAAGGAAGAGTGTACTGCGCAACAATTCTCTCTGTCTTACTGTATGGATGTGGGACATGGCCATTAAGGATAGATGACATTCGAAGGTTATTGGTTTCTGACCATCAATGTCTACGAAACATTGCTCGCGTTAGCTGGGATCACTGAGTAAGTAATAACGACGTTAGATGACGGATGTCAGGCAAATGTGATAAATCAGTCGATGAGATTGTGGATCTTCATCGACTAAGGTGGTTGGAACATGTGTTACGTATGTCCAACCACCATCTGCCTCGACGTGTAATGTTGACTGATATAGGAGCAGAATGGAAGAGAGTTATAGGCGGCCAAATTAAGACATGGCATCAGTCCATGAAGTCACTGACTGCCGGTTTGAGTCGTATCGGTAGTTGTAGACTATCTGGATGGGGTCCTCGCGATTACCGTAACTAGTGGCTAGTAACACTGAGTGATATGATCCAGAATAGGTCGCAATGGCGTAGATGTATCCATATTTTGTCCTACCCTAAATCGTGAGCTTTAAATTATTCCATAACTTTCTTTCCACGCTCCCTGAACTATATTCTATATCATTGTTATTATTATTATTATTATTATTATTATTATTATTATTACTGACGTAACTTCTACTAATGTGGTGTTAATCATGCGGTGCAATAAATGTATGGCAACTTGGACCAATTCGTAGATGTGCCAGGTTCTTTGTTGATCATACATGCAAACCAATGTCAGGATTTACCAAGTATCAACTCACCTTTAAAAGTAAACTACAAAATCAAAAATTCCAATTTAATGCTGAAATTTAGGGACTTGTAAGCTCAAACGACTATAACTACTGATCATTAATTTTCGCATATAAAGAAGTAGTTAAAATATGCTTATCAGGAATATCGACAAACTCGGTCACATACATATGTACAATCTTTCTGTTTAATCTAACTTGAGTACTAGGATAGTTAACGAAGTTTACTACTGAATTTACAAAAAAAAACATTTAACTAAATATTTACTTAGAAACGAATCAGTAATATGATAATTAATGGTTAATACGGGTAGGCAAGAATACAATAAAAACTCGGTCAATTTAATTTCGAATCACAAATGGTAATAATTCAACAAGATGACATACACAAGGAGAACTAGAGGAAGCATAAATACGAAACGAAATTTGTCGGAACTGTAGTAACATATTTGTAATGAAACAAATTCTGTACTACCCACTAAGCACCCCACCCCCACCCCTCCAACTGATTTCTATATGTCTTAAATGTTTATAAAATTCTACAACCTACTTGACTAAACTTAAAATAATAGAAGAAAATGAAGATGATGAATTATCTTAATGCTTACAACCGCATCTAGTGGTTAACCCATTGCTGTGACACTTTAAAAGTCCTTGGTTCGATCCCTGATGGGATCATAAGTTTAGAAACTTACATACTAGGGCTGCACGGTACCTTGAGATCTTCAGTAGTACCTCGACCAAAGACAATGCGTGATGAATACTACCTAGTAGTCACACCGATCTCGATAAAGCCACTTCATTAAAATGGCGAATAAAAACACAATTAGAACACATATTACAAATATATTTACCCATGCGCTAGCCGATGTATCAATTTGATGAATTTGCTCTTTCAGTTGTTGTATTTGTCGCTGGTAAGCTGACTCAGGGACAACTAAATCACTTGACTGTAAACTCCAGAATGTGACAAAAAATACAATGCCTAATTCATCCCATACACGTGGTGGATATAATGGACGAATAGCTGCAGCGATTTCATTGCAAACATGTAGAGAAGCAGCTGAAAAAATTGTCTGTAAATTTTTGTTAATAATAGTATGAAGAAGGACTGTATGATTACTTATTATACGTTATATTGAAAAAGAAATCACCATGGACGCTTGATCCACCGTGATATACAACATTAGAAACTTAAGTTGTGACATTTTTAGAACTGTAAAATTCCAGTTAACAATATCATATACAACAGGAAATTAAAATAACGTTGGTAAAGGTAATAGTCAATTTAATTAACTAATAGTAGAGAGCCTGTAAAATAAAGGACATCACTAAGAGGCAATATAGTAACGAACATTTTTAATTTCTCGAAAACGTTTTCGCGGCTAGTGGTCCTTTCTAACGAAAACACACGGAACGATCTATCATCCACTTATCTCAATCTGAGTTGAAGCCTATTATCAGCATTTTAAAATTTTAAAATCGCATTTGTGATAATGCAAACTCCGTTTTCTGTGCATAAACTAAATTCGGAAGTAAGTTTCTTCTACATTCAAGTTAACCGGTTGTTTAATAATTTAGTATAGGAATAGTTTAGTGATGAAAGCATTGAAATTTTAAATGATAAGCGGCAGGTTCGATTTTCTTGCAGTATTTATTTCAATAAGGCTTGTAGGGTAGTCTAGTAAGCTAACACCACAAAGACTAATGAACCAATCCTTCTTTATTCGGTTGTTATCAATCGTTCAACATAAGACTCAAAGCTAGATATTCACTTCGGTCAATATAATTAAAAAATCTTAACGTGTTCATCATTTGATGAAAATTGTAGTAAACTGTTTGAATTCGAACGAAGCTATAAGATTATGTAACTCCGCCTGTAGCCCTCCTAGGGTTACTGCCGGTCCCAAGCCCGGGTAAAGGAGGAGGGTTGGGCATGGGGCTAGCACCCCCATCCCGTAAAAACCCAAACTTGCTAAAAAAAACGCAAACCAGATTAAACATGATAAACCATTTAAACTCTGCCCTGGGAATGAAAAGACTGTTTATGACGCCTAATGATGAAAGCTGAAATTCTTCGGAAGTCATGAGGCCGATGCCCCCCCTTCTAACAACCAGAGCAAATATTTTTATAGGTACATGGAATGTTCGAACAATGTGGGAGAGCGGGAAGACAAATCAAATAGCTGCAGAAATGAAGAGATACAACTTGACAATACTCGGAATCAGCGAAACTCATTGGACTCAAGCTGGACAGAAAACATTAGCTTCGGGAGAGACGCTACTATACTCTGGCCACGAAGAGGAAAATGCTCCCCACACTCAAGGAGTTGCTCTGATGCTGTCCAAGGAGGCACGTAATGCACTTGTGGGATGGGAACCACATGGACCCAGGATCATCAAAGCATCTTTCAAAACAATGAAGAAAGGGATTACAATGGATATTATCCAATGCTATGCACCAACCAACGACGGCAACGACGAAGACAAAGATCAGTTTTACGATAGACTGCAATCAATTATAGCAAAGTGTCGAGGAAAGGATCTGACAATACTGATGGGAGACCTCAACGCCAAAGTCGGAATGGACAACACTGGATATGAAGAAATCATGGGACGACAAGGACTGGGAGACAGAAACGACAATGGTGAAAGACTTGCAAACCTATGTGCCTTCAACAAATTGGTTATAGGTGGTACAATATTCGCCCACAAACGCATACACAAGGCTACATGGGTCTCACCGGATCATACTACCGAGAATCAAATCGATCATATATGTATCAATAAAAAGTTTAGAAGATCAATGGAAGATGTAAGAACCAGGAGAGGAGCTGACATAGCTTCAGACCACCACTTGGTGGTTTCTAAAATGAAACTGAAGCTAAAGAAGCAGTGGACAACTGGAGTGGCAGCAGTACAACGGTTCAATACAGGCTTTCTCCGAGACACTGACAAACTCAACGAATTCAAAATATCTCTCAACAACAGGTTCCAAGCCTTACAAGATCTGCCGAAAGAAGAAACCACTATGGAGGACAACTGGAAAGAAATCAAACAAGCACTAACGTCAACATGTCAGGAGGTTCTAGGCCGCAAGAAGCACCATTATAAGGAATGGATCTCCACTGAGACATTGAGCAAAATTCAGCAAAGGAGGAACAAGAAGATAGAAATCAACAACAGCCGAACAAGAGCAGAAAAAATCAAGGCTCAAGCTGAATACTCAGAAGCAAATAAGCAAGTAAAGAAGAGCATTAGAGCTGACAAACAAAAATACATCGAAAGCCTTGCAACGACAGTGGAGAAGGCTGCAAGAGAAGGAAATATGAAACAGCTATACGACACAACGAAGAAACTGGCAGATAAACATGGTAAACCAGAGCGACCGATCAAGAACAAAGAAGGCAAGACACTCACCGAGATTGAAGAACAAAAGAATAGGTGGGTAGAACACTTTGAGGAACTCCTAAATAGGCCAGCTCCACCGAACCCACCGGACATCGAAGCAGCACCTACAGATCTCCCGATAGATGTCACTCCACCAACGATGGAAGAAATCAAGATGGCCATCAGACAAATCAAAAGTGGGAAAGCAGCAGGACCGGACAATATACCAGCTGAAGCACTCAAGTCAGATATCGACCTAACAGCAAGGATATTCCACGTTTTATTCAAAAAGATCTGGGAAGAAGAACAAGTGCCGGCAGACTGGAAAGAAGGTTATCTTATCAAGATACCAAAGAAAGGAGATTTGAGCAAATGTGACAACTACAGAGGGATCACGCTACTGTCGATACCAGGGAAAATCTATAACAGAGTATTGTTGAACAGAATGAAAGATTCAGCGGAGACTCAACTTCGAGATCAACAAGCTGGTTTTCGTAAGGATCGGTCGTGCACGGACCAAATCGCAACACTACGGATCATCGTTGAACAATCAATTGAATGGAACTCGTCACTGTACATCAACTTCATTGATTATGAGAAGGCGTTTGATAGTGTAGATAGGAGAACACTATGGAAACTTCTTCGACACTACGGTGTACCACAGAAACTCGTCAATATCATCCGGAACTCTTACGACGGAACACAGTGCAAAATTGTGCATGGAGGACAACTGACAAATGCATTTTCAGTGAGGACCGGAGTCAGACAAGGTTGCTTGCTCTCACCTTTTCTCTTCCTCCTAGTGGTTGACTGGATCATGAAGACCTCCACATCTGAGGGAGATGCACAGAATTCAATGGACAAGTAGGATGCAACTCGATGATTTGGACTTCGCAGATGATCTAGCTCTCTTAGCACATACACACCAACAAATGCAAGCGAAGACAATCAGTGTAGCAACAACTTCAGCATCAGTAGGCTTGAACATACATAAGGGTAAGAGCAAGATTCTCAAATACAACACAGGGAGCACCAACCCAATTCAACTTGATGGCGAAACTCTGGAAGAAGTGAATACTTTCACATATCTGGGGAGCATCATCGATGAAAAAGGAGGGTCCGATGCAGATGTAAAGACAAGGATTGGCAAAGCTAGGTCAGCATTCCTACAGTTGAAAAACATATGGGACTCAAAACAAATATCAACCAGCCTCAAAGTCAGACTCTCCAATTCGAACGTGAAGACAGTCCTGCTGTATGGAGCTGAAACTTGGAGAATTACTGCAAACATCATCAGACAGATATAAGTACTTATATAGAACTGCCTATATAAGATACTGAATGTCCGTTGGCCGGAAATCATCAGCAACAGCTTACTATGGGAGAGGACAAACCAACTTCCAGCCGAAGAGGAAATTAGGAAAAGATGGTGGAAATGGATAGGACATACACTACGCAAACCATCAGACTGCATCACAAGACAAGCATTGACATGGAATCCTGCTGGGAAACGGAAAAGAGGAAGGCCGAAGAACACGCTGCGTCGAGAATTGGAAGCAGACATTAAAAGGATGAGCAGCAACTGGAAACAACTGGAAAGGATTGCTCAGGACAGAGTTAAATGGAGAACACTGGTGAGCGGCCTATGCTCCTCAGCGAGGAGTAACGGGCATAAGTAAGTAAGTAAGTATAAGATTACGTCAAAGTATTGTAACGTATACTAAAATGATCACAGCTAAATTAAATCACGAATGAGAGATATAAATTTCAACAGATTCACATAATAAACCTGACGGTTCAATTAACTCAATTTTCTGATCAGTTATAGATCAAACAGAGCTCAATTAAGCTATGGAATCTACCACCTAACAGGATTCAAATATATTTTATAAACATCAATTGGAACTTGTTCATTCAATGATTAACATCGGACAATTTACATTCTATTATTTTTGGGTAAATGTAGTATATGTAAAAGTACATCGACGATATTCAGACAAAAGTGTTCAAATATGTGCAAACCAAGAGTCATACAATAATGAGACTAATCTTGTATAACCTATTTAACAAAATATTCAACATACTGACCTTGCTGAGTGATTTCGACTTTTCACCCGATTTTATAATTTCGGCTCGTTCTTTAATTTCAAATAAACGCTGAAAAAAGTTTACAACAAATAAATTTTAACTAAACAATTAGATGATTACGTAAATTACTTCATCAAAACGGTATAATAAGGTTTTTAAGAATAACCATGGAAAACTGCAAATTAAGGCGAAGGAACTGAAATCAAATATACTAGCCAAAAAATATTATGTTCACTGTGATGGGTGCTCACTATAAGATGCAAAGGTCAATGTTCAAACTGTTGGTGGTTAATGAATAGGTGCTCCTGTAGAGTCGAATTCTAAGGATAATGCTCAGTGCCACTTGTTATTCGCTAGTTAATCTGTTGATAACGATTTGTGATAGAAATAAATTTAAATACCATTTAATCTTCACAAACCGCCTAACGAGAGTAAAATATCTAAGCTCATGAAGGTCTGAATTAGAGGCAAACTATTTAAAATTCTACTAAAGATATATTAATTCCAATTACCACAATTTAAATCGGTAAGTATTGTTCATCCAAGGATGACCTGATATACAACATGAATTGATTAATGAGGACAAATATGCAGTTAGAAATCAGAATAAGGTTATCAGACTTATAAAGGAAAACACACAATACGATTTCAAAAACTGTGGGCGCAGAAAAATATAGACAACAGGTATTTTATTTGTTTAGCAGGTGCATATATAGAATACATAGAACACAATGGTAAACTACAGAAAACTGGCGGTTGGCTTTAATTGGGAACTATATCTGATAACAAATTAAAGAATAACCTATTATCAATCAGTGGCTTGATTTGGTTTTAACCTTTAAGCCGGAAAAATGCACACCCACTATAATCAATAGACTAAGAATACTGATATACATAGTAAACGAAGAGTATACAGTTTGAAAATACGTTTGTGAGCATATATATATAATATATCCCGTTCGTTGTTACTACCTTGACGTTGGTGATCAGATTTGCCATTTATAATCAACCAATCGGGCTATACTACCTACAACATTCATTCCTTACGGTCACACCATGTCAGGTATATCGATTGAAGAGCGGTAACATTTACAGTGGCAAACCTAAGGTTCGAAGACGAAATTGTACAGCCTATTACACAGAGGTGTGATAGTATTAAGGTGTTTCCGCCAGACAACCATCATGACAGACATGGTGTCTTCCCACAAAGAAGAGTGGAGTTAGAATAGGTCGATCATAAAAATTTACACCTTATCTTACTCTATGGATTTCCGTCTCTAGTCGTAAGGCCTTTCCTATGATGAAGCTTATATATAAGAAGCCACTTTCTAAAGGGTCGCCTGACTGTCATCAGTCAGTTGTCCCTTTAACACTGTGGTCACCCTCAGGTCATCAAGTCCACCTCTTTTCCAGCTTCTTTTTCAGGTACATCTAGAAGTATAACCTGTACATGGTGAAGGAAAACGGGAAGTGATAACCGCCCTCATATCTCTAACGGTATTCAAGATCACACATACATAATGTTATATATCATGTTTTCTGTTCAAAACTATTATGCTATATCATCATCATCATCTTCATCCAAAGTTGCTAACCACACATATTTACATAAATGCAACACTACTCTGCTCATTCCAAATGATCACAACATCAGTATATAATGGTAATTGCAGAAATGATTAGGAATAACCAGTTAGAATAGGCTCATATACATGTTATGGCAGAATATACACTTTCAATTATTCGCTATCAAATATGAACTAATATTTCTTAATTGAAGACATCGTATCAGAATTCAACTAAAAAATAACTCCATGAAAAGCAGTTCATTCTGACATCATAACATAGGGATGAACAAATACGGATAGCTCCAATTTAATTATTAGCGAAGGATTCATTTAATTCAATAGAACTATGTATTCGGGAATTACAAGTTCATACATAAATGATAAAAGGAAGTAGTGAATTATGAGACATGCACTCCAACTGATACTTAAACGAACACTGGATTCCACGGGGCTATTGCTAACTGGTGTGGCTAAATGCTAACTTATACTAAAGGTAGTTTAATTAGTAAATGTGACTTTATAACAAGATGAATGTACTGAAATGAAGTAATCCCATCTGTAAATTCTAGTAGGTTTGTATGTAGTAAAGAAAGACAACGATAACTTCGTAGTTGAAGAATTCAGTATTCAACCAATATACTGAGGATTCAAAGTCTTCTTCATTTGCTTCGATTTGGATATGTAGGTAGCCTATACACTCATTATGTGGTTCAAAGTTTAATGTTTTCTGTGTAATTGATGAATGAACTGAATTACATATACACATAGTTAGTTGATTAAGCTGAAGAAGTGATAAGTTATAAATGTGCACATAAATCCGTTTGTACATCATGAATTTAATCTGCATTGATTTCGAATAAACAATTTTAAAAAAAAAAGAAAAACGTTACAACAACAGTGACATTAAATGCTAAAATGTTATTTTTATCAGAATACTGAATTACAGTCAATGCATGGTGATCAGTAAAAAACAACTAACTTACAGCAACTTTTTGCTCAAATAAATTACGATGAAAACAAAAAGCTGTATCAGCTGAAACATGAAATTCACCCATCATTCTATCAATACTTAAACATTGAGTTTGCATTTCATCACGAGTTAATTGAAGACTAAGAAATGTAATGAATTGTACAAGTGTACCTTGACACTGAAAAATTTCGTTTAAAAGAAAAAAAAGAAAAGAAGGAATGAAATAAATAAATAAATACACTAAACAATAAGTAAATTTCTTGGAATGCTCTCTCAACTGAATATGATAAAAACAGTTCGACAGTGGTATTATATAAAACTTATGTACAAATATAACTTAATATAACCTTTTACAAAACTGTTAATAATATGGTAATAGGAACAAGACAACAACATCTACAATAAATGTAATAAGTAAACACACACACACAAATGGTAAAATATACGAATTAGCTTATTTTAAGTGTATTCAAATTAGAAACCTGTCAACTGATCAAACCAACTTAGTCGAGGAAACAGACGGAATAGTGAACATATACAGATTTTATTTTTTGTAAAAAATTATAATATTGGTTGCCTATAAAACGTTTAAGATACAGCCACACGATCTTTTCGAGAAGTGGTTTCTTGTGTGTATCCTACGTCATTGGAAAGGCCTTACGACCAGAGACGGAAATTCATCCTTTCTTTCTGGGAGGATACCGTTTCTGTTATGATAGTTGTTTGACAGAAACACCTTAATACTATCACACCTCTGTATAATAAGCTATACAACATCGACCTCGAACCTTAGGTTTGCCACTGTAAATGTTACCGCTCTTCAGCCGACGTACCTGACATGGTGTGACCGTAAGGAATGAATGTTGTAGGTAGTATAGCCCGATTGGTTGATTATAAATGGCAAATCTGATCACTAACGTCAAGGTAGCAACAACCATCGGGACCACCGTTTAAGTAATAATTAAATTAGACACCGGGTAGGTAGTATTTCGTATGCCTAACCACCGCTTATCTCGACTGTCGATGTTGACTAATTTTGGAGTTGGATAAAAAACGTTTGTGGTGGTCAAACCAAAAACACAGCATCAGATCATGAAGTCAAATACTGTTGACCTGAGGCATGATCCTGGACGCCGAAAATTTTGTTGGGTTCGACGTAAATGGTGCAATTAATTGTTTAGGACTCTGGTCAAGAATCAGTCGCAGTGGCACAGATGTATTCACCCTTTGTCCTCCCTCAAATCATGAGCTAAAAATTATTTCATATCTTTCTTTCCATGAACTAACACTCAACTAAATGTTTAGCAATAGAGGATAATAGTTGTTTATCTTGTGCTTCTATTGTCATCAGACGTCATTCGTATCTGAAATCATTTAAGTTTATGTTAAACTACCATTACATGCAAATCACGATTAGTCTGTCCTATGTATGTGTGCCTACATGTACATGCGGTAGCACGTACGTTGGAAAAACTAAGGGGTGTATTATGAAGAAGGATCTCAGGACATGTTCAAAAGAATTCAGTATTAAATGATTTTAGATTATCTAGTAGTGTTATAGGATACAGGTGAATCCTAATGTTGCCTACTGAGTAACAAGTAAAAAGAACAATGCCAGACTTCTAAGTTATGCAGAATCAGCAGCTATTATTCGTGTAAACCCGGATATATATTAATTCACATCTATTTTTGTCACTTTGCCTACTGTCTATGTAACAATTGGTAGTGTTTTTTATATTCGATTACGTTATGGTCTCCTCCCTCTCAATTATCCCTTTCATCTATAAATGTAGACTTGTCGATATGATTATGAATGACTATTAACGCCAAATGACTACTATATTCATCATACATTACATTCAATATAAGTGACTTTAGCTAGGACGATGAGAGTAAAGGGAAGCTATTTTCTCAATCTCTAAACTGTGCATCGACATCCACAAACTAGTTAAATCATAGTTGATCCCAGTAAAACATCAACCCTCTTGTAATGTGTGTAACAATATATGACTTTATTATCACTAGTTCTATTTTAAATATACTTGGAATTTTGATTCGCTATAATGCATCGTGTCAACAACACATAAAAATCGACTAACCTGGTCATATAAGCGTCCAGCTAATTTACAATGGCGTTCTGGATCATCTAGAAATATGATAGCATCACGCTGTTGGGCCATTAAAAATATAAATGGCATAATCAAATTATGTTCAATCAAGGCTTCTTTAAGACGACCAGCATTACGACGCGTATTGCGTATCTGTGCATAATAGCCGCCTTCTTGTAATAATAACTCACCACCAGACATGGATTCTAACTGTTCATCGGTCATTTCCTCAGAAATATCAATACCAGACATACGATGGAGAATTTCACGTAATATTGACAAATCATAACTAAAACAAAGTTTCAGGAAAAATATTACGCAAAATGAAGAAAAAAAGTCGTTTTACTTTGAGCATAGACACAAAATAATGATCGTTTATTCACTAAGTGAGAATGTAGTAAGATCAATAACTCGTTGCTGTCGTTAACTAGAAAATCGATGAAAGACAGATACTTGATTGTTAAGAACATGACAGATCTCAAAACATACAAAAGCATTTTAGGATTTCAGAAACCTGCTGAAACCAAGTGGTCCCCGATCTGTTAGAAGTAGAACAATAGAAAGTCTTCCTCATTCAGACCTATTCTAAATTACTAATTGATTATTTAAAGGAATAATGCACTACAGCGTTTCCATAAAAAAGCACATGCAATTGAAATAAGAATAACCTTTTCTTTACCTCGCCCAAGGAATCTAAATCTAACTTATCCATTTAGCCCTACGGAAAAAACCTGTTGACATTAAGTAAACAAACCACTAGTCAATTATGTAACTGATACTAGTCGGGGCTACACTGATACCATGAAATATATATATATAAAGTATGATTTTATAACATAATAGTCATAGCGATAAGATGAATATTGAGACTGTTCCACAGTTTGGACAGTTTCATTATAGATTTGTATTGATATTCCGGTTATCAATCAACAAATCTCTGACAGCATAAAGGTTTCTTAAGCAAATATTGCCGAATATTTTATGCAGGAATGGATACTGGATGCTATCCTCAAAGTGAGCATGAACGCTTTAATGAAAGCATCACAATATGGCAGGTTCATGCAACCTGAACTAAATTCTTGGTAAAAATCAAAAATATAACGAACAAATAATGAGTGGACAGGAACTACTAAAAACCAAAGTGTAATGGACATTTCAGTTTACAAATAAAGGAAATATTGAGGCTATTCACACCTCTGAAAATAATCAGTCACTATAAATTGTCAATAGAGGTATAATTCAACATTTAAACACATGCAAAGAAAGACTAACCTTTTACCAACTTTCAACTGATTTAGTACATATTGTAGTAGACCAGCTAAATCAAACTGATACTTTCTGCACAATAGTCCAGTGAATGAAGATAATGCTGTTTAGTTAGGAAATAAAAAGTGGGAATAGAGAGGAAGGAATGAATGATCAATACAACATTACATATACATTTAAAAAATGCACCTGTATATATGATGATGATGGGATGGCATTTTTTCCAGACTATTACATGATTTTACTACTGTAATTTGATAAACATAAAACTGTAAGTTACTATTTCAAGCAATTGACTTCGTTTTGTTTTAAGTCTTGTGGAAAAGAATAAGAAGACGTTTGAAAGTGAAAAAAACTTGAAATAAAAAGAAAGCTGCTTAATTATTATTGATTGTTAAGAAACTTAATCTCATTGTATTGTCTCTAGGTGGATGAAACTGTAGAATGTGAGAAATGTCAACGTTAAATAATGTAGTTGATGTGGCTAGAATATTCGATGCTAATAGCTGCATGCAAAGAATGCTATACATTGTTTCCACCATTCAATATTAGACTATTTACCAAGCTCAGAAAAAAAGGTTTGAGAATAAGAAGATACTCACAGACAAAAACAAACAGAAAAGTGATTAACGTACCCTGCAAACCTTGACTCAGCTGTAAGTCTTCTAGCTTCGACTGATCTGAAGCAAGTGCTTCGATAATACAAACTGTGGGAATACAAAAAATATGCAAACATATTAGAAAGCACACAGACAATTGCGACATTTTTAAATCAAATGTGAATAACACAATTTATACAAAGAATATTTTGTCGAAAATTGCATATCTATTAGTAAGAGGAAGAAAAGTAATACTGAGTGAACTATTTCAAATACAAATCTAAAGCCTTTCTCAAAAAATCCTTTAATAATCTATCACTAGTTATTCATTTAAAAATTCCTAAAGACTTAATGTGTACTGATGAAGTTCATATCATACTTAATGGTGAATACTTTCGCCATATTAACCAGGCTATAATAAAAAATTCGTTAGGAGCATTACCGATGTGTCTACGGTATATGTGGAAAATTAAGCTAAAGACATAATAGGAAGAAATGTCTTACTAGTTGGTATGTTGATGATATATTGGTTGCATGGGAAAATCGATAGTGATACCAGAGGACCACATACACTCAACACAATACGAATATATATTAGCATATAATATGAACAGAAGAACAACTGACACCGTTCCACTAATTAGTCGGAAAGAAGATGGCTCAATCAAATGATCTATAGACAGCTTACATGGATAGGGAAGAATATTGGCTATCATAGTTATTGATCAGCTCTATGCATAAAATGTTAGGTTAAAGGGACTATTCAATAAAATCAGAAGAATTTGAACAAATGGTGATGCCGAAGACAAAAAAGCAGGTAACCAGAAAACTGCTAGAGAATAAATACACCAAAAGTTTGTAAAATGACAGAGACACAACAATCCGATGAGACCTATTGAAATTTTAGTGCCTAAGAAACAAGTCTATATCACCTTATCATTTAAGGGTGATGGGAATAGCATCGTGTTAAAACAAAGACTTAAATCAGTTAATCATGGAACAAAGAATTGAACTGAACTCATCGTTATTCAAAAGCAGAGATATGTGAATTTTTAGCAAGTGCATAATTACAACCATAAATATGAAGGAATATAAATCTTTATTCGACTTCAGACAGTTCAATTATTGTAAAAACACAAACATGATAAGTATAGCATTTAGTCACATTAGACACGCTTGATATTAAATGTGGAGTATCGAAACCTAATACGATGCTTTACGAGCACTGTAATCAGACTTGATATTAATTAAATGCTTTGATTTAGATAATTAGCTTGCATATCGTCGCCACTTAATATCAATTTGATTTCAGGTATGTACACCTGTATATACCCACTACTTTATCAAGGCGTTTTTCAGGCCATTTTGTTCAGACAGTTCAAAAAGCTATTTCTGATTATCAAATAATAATGAATGGAACCAATAGAAATGCATCTCAATAGTAATAATAACAAACTAAAAAGAGGAAAAAAGGATTGATTAACTTACAAGTCAGCATATCATAGCCTAAACTGCTAACATATTTCAATGCTTCGACCACAGGATTGATAAGATTTGTAAACAACTGAACAGTATGAAGGACCTAGCAATGGAAAAATGTTCAGAAAAGCAGAGTGAGTGCGTAAAACTATCACTGTAAGGACGGTAAAAAAAAAAACATTTATATGATGATCAAGAGTAACCCAATAGTTAAAACAATCAATTTTCAAGTATTTAGGCTTCAGCTTTGAAATGCAGTTGACAGACTTAATTTGAGGATAGTTCCACTTTTATAATATAAACGTGTGGCTTAAATTCAAGTGTATAAATGTGTATTCGTTAAATAAACAAAATAACCTACTTATTACAATTAAAACAAATTGATTATAATACAATGAACTTGTTCGCAGAACGTAACATCCTACTTTACATATGCCTAGTACAGACTATTTGATGTAGAAGTAAGCATACTGGACAAAAATCAATACAATACAAGTCAAAAACACTACGAGCATACCTAAAAACTAATATTCTCGAACTACTAAAATATAATTTCAAATATAACTAAAGCATAACTTATTCACAGATTATGACAGTGTTAAATTATGTTGCCCAGAATCTTTGATACAAAGAAACAGTGCTTATTGTGGTACGGAAAGTATGTAACTTATTTATTATTCATGATATCACAAACTTCGAATAAAGGGGAAATATTAAGAAACAGCTTAGCTCGAAGAGAGCTTCAAGGTAAGTTTGCTTCCAGGACTAAAACAGATTTCACGAAGCAAGAAGTTGAGCGCCTCAATAGTCAAACAACCGTTTAAATTTACCGAGTTAAGCTAAAAAAACTTATGTAATGTGAAAAATATGATTAACATTCTACTAAATCTCAAAAGGGATCCTCATTTTTACAAGACTAGTGCACCAGGACCTGATGCGTTTAACCCAGTCAAGAAGAATAGAATGATTCATATTTCTGACTTCTGTTGATTCGAGATACAGCGTGGCAAACGTTCGGTCACATCAACGGGTAACGGAATTTCATTCAACATAGTTGAACTCTGTTACTGATGACTTTTCATTAGGATATTGCGAATTCACCTCAAAACCGGTGACGGAACGTACATTCAAAACTATGTCAGTCATTACAAAAAAATTCAATTATGTAGTCAATTATTCAACATGAGTAAGGACAAGTTAGTACTGTATATTGGAGAAAATTTCCAAAATGACTACGGAAACTAAAGTAGATATTTTCATCAACCCTGCAACGTTTAAGTAAATTTATTTATTATTTTTATGTCAAGCAATACTTGCAAGCAATCGAAGTCGTTGTATGACGTAGCACAAAATCGATCCCAATGGCGCAATAATATTCTCTTACAAGATACCCTTTAATTCTTGAGGAAATTTCATTCTTCGATTGAATTTATTGCTACTAATTTAAATTTCTAGCGTTGGTTACATTCCTCTTTCGATAATACAATTACTATTCTGTAATTGATAATTGCTGCATTGACGAAGGACATGTTATGTGCCAACTCGTATGTTAAAGATAATTGACTAAATAGAATGATAATAAGTAAATAGACACAATGGATGGACTTCAAAGTATGCCATTTCAAAAAGTACAAAATGATCATAGTGAACACTGTTCCCTTGTTTCTCCTATTATTTGATTACAAAAATACTACATGAACTTCATTAAAAACAATAAAGTGATCTAGTTACTAGAAGTCAATTAACAGAAATTCAACACATCTACATGAAATAATTACAAACATGACGTATTTTATTATATAACAGACGGAATGTAATTGGAATGAACAAATGTATAAAGGTCATTTAGAACGAAATAATAATAATAATAATAATAATAATAATAATAATAATAAATTGACGTTGGTTGAAAGAATAAATTTCATGTATACAAGTCTAATTATGTTCATGATTTCCATAGCCGACTTTTGTCTCAATCAGTGAGCGATTTATACTATTCGTAATCGTATCATATCGGTAAAAGACATAATCACATAACCCATAGAGAATTACATGACAAAGACAAGTGATCATCATCATTACACATTACACTGTAGAGTAAAATCATTTAGTTATATTGTTTATGTGAAGGGAAGTGCATGTGTGTGAAAGAGAAATTAGTTGTATTACGTATGATAATAGGGAAAGACAAGGATAATGAAGACAATACAAATAAAAATAAGGTCTTAATTAAAGAATTTTGCAAGATTGGATTTATTCAATTTATTGATAAATGGATAAATGTATACGGCCTGACAGGACACTTGTGAAAACAATGTACATACATTAAAAGTAACTGAAGCGAAATATGCTAAAAATTGGTGAAAAGATTGTGCATAAACCATCTAAATAATAATCAAATAATATCGACAGCCCAGTTGTTCGTATTCGTCATAGATTGATGTTTGTTTGTTACCACTAAAAACAAGGAAACACTGGATAGCTGTCCAGTGCTCCCTTGTTTTCAATGATATCGAACAAACATTAATATGTGACGAATACAAACAACCAAACTCAATACCTATCTCCACAAAACCTCTTCAGTTCAAATATCGACAGTTATATATGCGGACAAATTTAGTCGATTATGAGAGGGATAAATCACTAAATGACAGTTGGAGTAAACCAATACATTTGCAATGCTAACTAACGAACCACTGAGTAAATAAGTAGAGTACAATCTGGATTAGCTCATTATGGTCTAACAGGCTGATATAAGACTAATATAAAAAGGCCTGAATTTTGGACAGAGGTCACTTGCGCAATACAGAATGTGAATTTTCAGTAGATCGGACTGATTTTTATCCAATATTCGGTTCGGGTTTCACTATGATTATCAATATATATATATATATATATATATATATATATATATACGGTTGATACGTGACCTAGCAGGACAAAACGCACGTCCTAAACTCCAGGGCTTGGAACTATCCTAAAATGCAATCAATGAGAATTATAGAAGTATCTTACGAAAGACTCCATATGCCAACAAAATGTAGACCTAACCAACAGAGTATTTGAGATATTGATCTGAATAATCCGCTTAAAGTTACAAATACTGTGATTGCACATTGTAACATTTGTTTTTTAGTGCAGATCAAATGTTCGTTCAGAAAAGGTCAAGTTTATTAGTTTATTGACAGTGGGTATTAATACTATGCAGACCAATGTAGTTAGCAAAATCTGTCGTATGTTAAACCTGCAATCATTTGATCCTAGAGATGGAATTCTTCATAACATAAATGACAAAATGCCTAAGTTTAATTATTTTGCAAAAGAGCAACTTACATGATCAAATAGTAAGCCTGGATTACTGTGTGACAGTTTGCCAAGATGTCTACCCATTGGTTTAACATTTTCTTTGCTCAAGCGCCTAAATAAACAAAGGAAGATATGTACGATGCTGGTTTTCGTCATGGAATGACATCAGTAGTTACATAATTGAACACAAGAGAATTGGGAAATTACTTTAAGAATTGGACTCTGTCGTAATGAGAATCTATAACTATAGGAGGGGAAACGACGAGACCATATTGAAAATTTACTGAAACTGAAAACGTAGACAAGTTTATTCTAACTCAACGGTCCAAAAACTAGGGGTTCAATATGAGGCCTAAAGGTTCTATACCAGTAAGAACAACTGTTGGTGCTGTCTAGTTTTCAATGGTACTCGAAAATTTACGTTTGATATTATTATCAAAATCAACCACACAAAAACATTGAAAAATAAATAATGTTACTAATTTCGTCGGTTAGAAAGTCGATGTTTCAAAATCTAACTCCACATACCTAAATTTCACAATCAATTTAGATATGCTTTAAACACTATATATATATATATACATATAAATGAAATAAAAGAACATTAAACACCTAAAATTTGATAGTAGCAACAACGAAATAAAACAAGAACATGAATTATAATTACTTCATAATCGCTTTAGCATAACACATAACTTGAGCACGCCTTCGTATCAGACTAGGCTCGGTTTGAGCGCTGAAATGTTTCCATTGACCGTATAGTCGATACCTTATTGTAAGAAGAAAGAACAATAAGAGTGAAATTTCTTAGTGAGAAATAAGACTAAAAAGTATGAATTATTGAGGTATCGTAGGTAATAGCTGATACATATATGACACAATTAACATTTCTGATGTTGTTAGATTTATCAACCTCATTATGTTGAATCATTGATGCATCTAGTAAGGCGTAGATAAAGACAAGTTCTGAAATGACAATTTGCACTTACAGGAGAAGAAATACATACAAAAATTGACTTTTCTATCTCCGGGAACCTTCACTTGATAGAAATAAATCATTTTTCTATTATAGGACGATAAATGAATATTCTAGTAGGTAATCAACTTTTTAAGGATTTAGAAGAAAGTTTGATGATGAAGCTAAAAAATACATGGGTAATAAAATAACCAAAGAACACAAATCTTCAATGTAAGAGCGTTTATGTAATTCCTACAACTCTACTAAAAAATCATAACAAGTAATCCTATTTATCCTATTTATTGTTCTTGTATGCAATAGCCGAAGAGTGTAAACATCCTAGTAGGTGGGAAACAACTAAAATGCATCAATAGAATTAGACGAAAATATTCAGAAAAAAATCAATTATGACTCAAAGTTTTCATTATTAAATACCGAGAACAAATACCACCTCTACAACAACAATAAAAACCTACCGATGTTCATATGGCATAAATCGTAGCATTTGCCAAATCTCTTCAGCTAAACAACAATTAGCATCAACTAAGCTTAATGATGGAAGTAGTACTTCGTCTAACAAATTAAAAAATCCTTGATAAACAATTCCAATCTTGTCAGATTGAAGGTTTTGCTAAACGAAGAAAAAAATAGTAGAAAATGATGAACAGAACACCATAATAATCGATTATAACAAGGGAGGGATTAGTAAAAAAACCAAAAAGAAATCAAATGTGTAACTCAAAGTTATAGTTGCTAAGACTTAGTAATGGATATATTGTCATTAGAATCAGGGGTGCGCACTGCTGAGGAGTACCACACCAGAACGAAACGGCTGTCCAGTGCTCATTGATTTCCAGTGGTACCGTGTTAACATCAGTGTGTGAAATATTCAATCAAATAATAGATATATGTAAAAATAAATATATTTCTTGTCGATCAGTAAGACAGTGATTAAAGCGATATATTTAACTGCTACGCTAAAGATTTAAACATCCTCTTCCTTAACTTAATTCAGTCGACGGTGTAGTATTAACTCACGTCAAGTAAGCACATAATATAATCAAAAACTAAGTACGCGAAACCTTACGTCACCCTTGAGTTCCTTTGCTAAAATAAGGTTTGTAACACAGTACCAAACTAGACTGGTGTAACAACTTGCTGGGAGAATATAATCAAATGATGCGATGTGCATACATAAGGCAAAATAAATTAAGTGAAACTAGTAACTGAATTCTCGCTGATGAACAACTCAAGATTTTGGAAATTCTATAGAGATGACACATTTATAATTATCAAAAAGGATTACCTAGTGAGTATTTCTAACTTTAGCAACAGCATCTTTGATGGCATAAAATTCACATTCGAAACAAAAGTAGACAACAATCTATTATCCCAAGATGTGTAGATCACAAGAACCAATATATAATAAAACTTGAGATTTGAAGCAAACCGACAGCTAGCTATAATTACAACACTAACTACACCAACACTAATATAATGACTCGCAAACTAAGCAGTGTACAAACCACGTTCAATGACATATTGTAGTGCCGTCATCACACGGTAAACTGAAATACATAATCGATGTATTTCGTAAAAAAAGGGCTATCCATAAAATATCATTAAGAAATCGTTATCACACTGATAACCATATGCAAAGATAACAGCGAATTCATAATAGCTCATCTTTTGAAGTGCTGATGCTATCTAGAAAGGTGATTAAACCTTCATGATCAAACTATCCACCTTAATAAATATAACGTCCTCAAAATGGACATATTGAGCAACAAACCCTCATCATCTTGAAAAACAATGGGAAGTGGATATGCCTCAGGATAGTTTAAAGTAATTAAGAAGTGCTGACTCAAACTGGATCAAATTCATAACTTCTATACTTTACTGTGATTTTTACCACCACTAGATTTCGATGAAGAGGAAAATGCCACTGAATCTTATTTGTAAGTGGTTGAAGACCTCATTTTCACTACAATCCACGTGATAGATTACGGCATCATGGTTACATTATAAAACCATTTCAAGTTTTTTTAACCGGTAGGCAAAGAAGTATGATTGCTGGATTAAGTGTAATTTGTAGTATATTATAACCTTAGAGAGAATACTAGTTAAACAAAAAACGTCTAGGAACAAAATGTTAACTCGAAAATATAAACCAAAATAGTTTAAATCATCTATTCGAAACAAGAATGTGAACTGAACATCAAGTCATATCTACTAAGAAACACGTTAGACTAGATTCCGTGAAGTGTATGTAAACAATTGATGAGAACCAATTTAACAACTGAGCCACCATTTTACTACTATAGTATATATTACTTATCACATGCGCACTTACGAATTCATAAGAAAATGTGTGGATAGTTCATATTTCGAACAATATTTATGCTATCAAGATTAAAGGCTTAAGTAAAGTCTCAAACTTAATAAGGTCATGAAATAATTGTGTTTTGATAATTCATAAACATTAAAAGGAAAATAGAAATGTTAATAGAATTAATAAATATCGTATATGAATTAGTAAATTTTTTTATAAAAGAAAAAGTAGAAAGTGGACAAAAATTTAGGTCTTTGATAGGGCTTCGATTATATGGCATGAATAGTTGATTGTATTGCCAAATATTGATGTTAGTTGGGTACTATTGAAAATCAGGGAAGATTGAACAGCTGTTTCGTTATAGTATGAAACTACTCAGCCACTCGCATCTTTGATTCCACATGACATGTTGTCAAGTAACCTAAGCAAGATGAGAATCCACTTGAGCGAGAATTTCGACAATGGAGACTTAATACATTTGAATAAACTAGAAACATGCTAACATCTGTTGGTAGTAGCAATCGCGAAATTATCCTGTTACAAAATTCTATCATATTATGTAGCTGAGAGTTAAATCCTAAAATAAAAATAAACTATATTCTATAGAATGAATAGAAAATTATAATAGAGGATAGAAGAGGAGAAGGAAGAAGAAGAAACAGTTAACTTGCACCTTGAGTATGCATATGCATTGAACATAAATATTGATTAATGAAAATAAGCTATTTTTATTTGATTAATATAAGAGACCAACATTTCGTCTTGTAATATCAACGGAATACTGTGAAGTGAACTGAAAATGATTGTTTACTGTTCATTATCAATTAAATTACAAACAAAGTAAAAACCGAACAATAAAATCAATGTTCAAGGAAACGCCTTAAAACATACTGAACGAGTCATGTAAATGATGACAAGTATGGTTATACTACTATCACTTAGCAACAATATGATGAACTACAAGGAGTAATACAAGTATAAAAATTAATATATGAGAGAAACTG
Organism: Schistosoma mekongi; assembly: GCA_034768735.1. Lineage (NCBI taxonomy): Eukaryota > Metazoa > Platyhelminthes > Trematoda > Strigeidida > Schistosomatidae > Schistosoma > Schistosoma mekongi. The sequence continues at coordinate 3,161,289 of CM068308.1, forward strand.
TTAGTACTTTAGTATACGATTGTTTCATTCTGCTGTAATTGTTCATCACTTTCAAATATATTTACAATTTTCCACTTTCTCCTTCTCTTACACACACTTCCTATCTAACTTTAATTACTGTTTCAATGAGTTATTCTTGTTGCTTGAGTTTTGTTTATCAGAAAGAAAATAGAAAACGAATGATAAGACAAGATAAATCCAGTGTTGTTAACATAAATTATGAGAAAAGAATCTTACAATTTTTGTTCCTTTTTCTACTAGCTTCTCGTGAAACGATAATAATTACTAGACTACAAATAACATTACACAAGCTGCAAGCACATTGCAAACGCTTAGAACTAAAAATTCCCTCAGAAATATACACACTAACACAATTATAATGCCAACAGATATATCTAACGACCAAGAAGAAACGTTAGCAGACTATAGTGGTTCTGAAGATAGATGTTGGGGGTATGGTATTTATTATAGGAGTTAATCGAAAAATAAATGCCTTCAATATCCATGACCGTATTAACAAGACAGTATGAGTTTAAATTCTAAGAGAAAAACTTCTTAAGCATGATTACACACAGTACTTTGTGAGCAGCTTTTGATACTCTAATACCAAGCTTTGGAAACTTTAACGCCTGAACCAAAATTCCATGAAAAAAAAATTGAATCCGGCAAATTTACAGCCCATGCTCCTAATCTGTTTTTTATTTGATAACTTCCTCCTCTTGTTTGACACTTCCTCTCCTGTCACTATCCAACTAAACTGTTTAGTAAAATACCACCTCAAAGAGTAAATATTCCAGCCAATGTTGTGCGTATGTCATCAAGGTATGCAAGCATGAACTCTGAGTTAAGGCATCAGAGTTATACATAAATTATGAGAAAAGAATCTTACAATTTTTGTTCCTTTTTCTACTAGCTTCTCGTGAAACGATAATAATTACTAGACTACAAATAACATTACACAAGCTGCAAGCACATTGCAAACGCTTAGAACTAAAAATTCCCTCAGAAATATACACACTAACACAATTATAATGCCAACAGATATATCTAACGACCAAGAAGAAACGTTAGCAGACTATAGTGGTTCTGAAGATAGATGTTGGGGGTATGGTATTTATTATAGGAGTTAATCGAAAAATAAATGCCTTCAATATCCATGACCGTATTAACAAGACAGTATGAGTTTAAATTCTAAGAGAAAAACTTCTTAAGCATGATTACACACAGTACTTTGTGAGCAGCTTTTGATACTCTAATACCAAGCTTTGGAAACTTTAACGCCTGAACCAAAATTCCATGAAAAAAAAATTGAATCCGGCAAATTTACAGCCCATGCTCCTAATCTGTTTTTTATTTGATAACTTCCTCCTCTTGTTTGACACTTCCTCTCCTGTCACTATCCAACTAAACTGTTTAGTAAAATACCACCTCAAAGAGTAAATATTCCAGCCAATGTTGTGCGTATGTCATCAAGGTATGCAAGCATGAACTCTGAGTTAAGGCATCAGAGTTATACATAAATTATAAACTGTACATAATAAAACACAAAATACCACATAAAATACCACTTACCTGCTGTTCAGAAAGATATATCTGACCAAGACGACAAAATTTCACCATCAATATTAAATCATATGACATATGAGGGCCTAAATAAATCGCAATAGGTATTGCATGTCTTGCAAGACTAACAAAATCATGTACAAGTGCCGAGAATAGAACATTATTATTATTTTCATTAGATTGATTAACCTCCTCATCCATTTCACAATCAACAGACGATTTCTCATCAATATCATTCAATTTAATTGACGAGTTCAGTGCTTTGAACATTTCAATTTTTGGTTGAGAACGATTACGTTGCAAACATGCAGGTAATGGACAAACTCTGAGAATATATTAAGGAAAGATGAATCATTAATGAATTAGAAACACATCGAAAAAAACCTTTTTCAACAATAACACTGTGTGATACATTATATCCAGAATTTGATTATATAACGACCTAAATAACGACTTAAAAAACTTAATTCGTTAGAGTCCCGACCGTAGCTGCTACCTTGACGTGGTAGTCGGGTTTGCTTATCGTGATGACCAAAGCGAGCTATATTGGCGGTAACGCAAGATCGTCTAGGTCCTACCATGCAGAGCAGGTCTGTTGTAGAGCGATAAGACTAAAGGCAGCAACCCAAAATTAGAGGACAAAGTAGTAATGATGATTGCAGCAGGGTGTGACAGTAGTAAGGTGTTTCCTTCAGATAACCAGCATCTAGAGCGATGCTGCCTTCTTAACGAGAAAAAACGGTTGGTAAAGTTCGACCCTAAAAATGTCACACCTCACCTTACTCCACGGATTTCCGTTTCCGGCAGTAAGACCTTATAAAGAATGGAGTAAAAACTTTGAAAAAATTCCAAAACAAGGTCCTGCGTGATTGGCAACAAACAGTTGCCCCTTGGGCTCTGCGATCGCGCTTCCGGATCACTATGACCAATACTAATTCAGTTTCCTTTTCAGGTACCTCAAGAAGCAATATCCTCCCATGGTGTGAGCAGCTAAGAAGTGACAACCGCCCTCATACCTCTAACGGCACATGAGATCATCTTGTTCGAGGTCAAATCCCACTTGCAACTCTTGATAACTCTGTTATCCCCACGATTAACCAGTCTAGCATAACTTTGTCACCTCACGCCTCTAATGCTAATGGTTCGTGTTCACGAAACGTTATTCTTGGTCTCCTGAAATCTCACACTAAACTATATATCGGAGCTTTTAACGTTCGAACCTTAGGCCAAATAGGACAACAAGCCTCTCTAGCTCTGACCCTTGATTCTCGTTCCATCAATGTCTGCTGCGTCTCCGAAACGCGTATACAGGATCCAAGTACAATCATTCGCTTGACCTCACCTTGTGAAAATAAAGAACCAATCCGGTTCACCCTTCGTGTCTCCGGAGACCCCACTGCTACCACTCGAGGCCTTGCTGGTGTAGGTATAGCACTAAGTTTAAAAGCTGAACAGGCTCTCCTCGACTGGATTCTAATAGACAGTCGTTTATAGGCTATCCGTCTAAACGGGGCTGTAAGAACAAAGAAGGATAGGAACAAACGCCGATGCCCCTATGTTGTCTCTGCCTACTCTCCCACTGATTGTAGCTCAGATGAAGTAAAAGATGAATTTTACAGAAAGCTTTCCGACCGCCTTCAAAAATCTAAGCTTTTTGATGTAGTGATTGTGGCTGGTGATTTTAATGACCAAGTTGGTGGATTAAGTGAACCAGAAAGACACCTAGATGGCTCCTATGGTGTTGAGGCTCAACGTACATATAATCGCAATCGTTTATCACAACGATGTTCAGATAACCGTCCTTTTCTCACAAGTACCAACTTTAAACATAAGGAAAGACATCAGTTGATATGGCAACCTTCACAATCAACTCAACGCTAGACTCAAATAGACCACATTGCTATCAGCCACCGTTGGAGAGGTTCGATAGAAGACTGTCGCTCATTATGGAGTACATGTTTAAATTCAGACCATGCTTTAGTACGAGCGCGTATTAGTCTGCTTCTCACTGGACGTCAAAGATCAACGGCAAGGATCTCTCTCAGAGTTCGACCTAATGATGAAAAAGTTAAGAATGCATTTCAAGAACAACTAGAAAACCAATTAGTCAGCTGTGTAAACGATACCCATTCCAAGTCAGCTTGGAATAGTTTCCAAAAAGTTGTTGAAACAGCAGTAATATCTACTAGAAAACTAAACCATAAAGCTAAGAAAACTCAGTGGATTTCAGCTGCATCTACTGAACTGATAGATGCTCGGCAACACCTCCCGTGTGGTGCTGAATACGATGAGGAGCGAAGGTAACTTAAACACAAGCTGGTTAGGAGCTTACGCAATGATCGTGAGTAGTAGTGGGTGGCGGAAGCTAAAAAGATGGAAAAGGCGGCGGCAATAGGTAACAGTAGGCAAATGTTCAGACTTATCAAGGAAACGGGTACCAGAAATCCGACTGTAAGTGAAACTATCTCCGAGAAATATGGGAGCATTATTCACTGTCAATCTAGATGGTTGGATCGACGGGCAGAACACTTTAGGGAATAGTTCGACTGGTCCTCGGCCTCATCCCAGTTGCCCACCATTCCCAAGTAATCCGAATGGCAAATTAGTATTGGTCCCCCACGTCTTAGTGAGGTTGAGTAGACCTGCGGGAAATCTAATGAGAGGGAGAGCAGCAGGACCTGATGGATTAACCCCTGAGATATTTAAGGATGGTGGTCCAGTTTTAGCAACGAGATTAACCGGCATTTTGGTTAGAACCTGGCAACTGGATGCAATTCCATCTGACTAGTCTCGAACACTAATCGTCCCAATCTATAAGAAAGGACAGAAATCCTCTTGTGACAATTACCGAGGAATCGACTTAACGAATATAGTGTCTAGAATATTAGCTTCAATAATACTTCGATGTCTAACTAAAGCTCGTGAAGAGCAAACTCGAGAAAACCAAGGTAGTTTCAGACCTAGACTTGATTGTATTGACCTAATATTCACAGTTCTGCAGGTTCTGTAGCATAGATACACTTTTACACGTCCAACAATAGTTGTATTCCTTGACCTTAAGGCGTTGTTTGACTCTATCGATCGTAAGGTTATGTGGCCATGTTTGTCATTGAAAGGCGTACCAGAGAAGTACATCAACCATACACAAGCTCTCTACTCAAACACCACATGTCGAGTCAGAGCTTATGGTGGATTGTCGTCGGAACTGATTACCCACAGTTATTTGGTTGCGAGGATGTCCGCTTTCCTCATCTTCATTTAATTTTGTCATTAACATACTTTTAGAGTTAACATTATCAACATCTGACTTCTCCGTTGTTGACCTCCTTCCAGGAGATAAGCTTGCTCTCTTACAATATGCAGATGATATAGATCTGTTGGATGAAGATGCTGATAAAATGCAGAATCTCTTGACTACCTTAAACATGAAAGCAAGCATGGTTGGGATGCAATTCTCCCCATCCAAATGCAGTGTTACTTCAGGATTGGCTTGATTCGGCACCGAAGTTAATGATAGGGAGTGAAGCAGTTGAATGTGTTGATCGCTTCACTTACCTCGGGAGCCTTACCATTTTTGACGGTCTGGTGTCTGCTGAAATCTCGGCTCGTATGAAGTAGGCCCGATTGGCTTCTGGGAATTTGCGTCACTTGTGGCGTAGGTGAGACATACGACTACTGGCCAGAGGACGCGTTCACTGCACAGTAGTTTGATCCGTTTTACTTTATGGATGTGAAACATGCCCATTAAGCATAGAGGATATTCGTAGTCTCCTAGTATTCGATCATGGATACCTTCGAAGCATTGCTCGTGTTTGCTGGGACCACCGATTGAGCAATACGTGGATTAGGAATAGAGTACTAGGTAAATACGGTAATTCTACTGATGAAGTAGTAAATCTTCATCAGCTGAGGTGGTTGAGACATGTGTTACGTATTCCTAACCACCACCTACCTTGACGAGCAATGCTGTCTGGTGTGGGAGTAGGCTGAAAGAAAGGTAGGGGCGGCCAAACCAAAACATGGCACCAGTCCATGAAGTCATTGACAATTAGGTTGAGCCATGTTAATATGTGCAGACTACCTGGTTGGGATCCGCGTGATGATTGTCACAAATGGTTAGAGACTTTGGGTGATATGTCTCAAAATCGTTAGCAATAGTGCAGGCGCATCCACTGTTTGTCTTCCTCCGAATTCTAAGTTTCTGAACTTATCATAATTCTCTATTTATCCTATCATATTTTCTTAAATCTTATCTCCCATCTCTATTCCTTTCCATTAATATTAACTCTGTTACTACCTCCCCTACTCTGGGATTTGATCCGACAATTTAATCTCTATCTGCTAATTGGGGCATGGCATCTTGAAGTGATGTACGCATGTACCAAGTTCTACGTTGTAACTGACTGACTGACTAAATGAAAACAATATAGGAAAAGAGGAGCTTTGACGAAAACATAATTAGAAATAAAATAGGATAGATGGCAAGTCAATGTAACCGATTTAAAGTCACGTCTCATGATGATGAGGTAAAACCCCAAACGTGACGATAAAGTGTATGGTTCCCAGTCAGCAGTGTATTCATTATACACAGGTCTGTTTGCTTGATTTCCGGCTACATTGCTATCGTAAAGGTCACTGATACTACCTGATTGTCTAAGCAAAAGTAGATGTTATGAGACTCGAAACTTCCACTCAATAGTTGGAATCCGAGTACTTTAGCTACCGATCACGATTGTTGACAACCTGGTTTAAAACAGAATGGCACAACTCTGCAAACTAGAGAGTAGGCATTCACTCTATCATTAATAATGTCGCAGGTAATATAGTAAGCAATCAAAAAAATCTTCAAGATAAAGATCTAAACAAAATGAATAATTAGCGAGTATTGGAAAAATATCTACGATGTGAATAACAAATTATTTACCCATCATTATACTAGAAGATCTTAAAGTTTATTAACGATTCACCGAATGAATACTATAAATACTCAATAACAGAATTTCTACCTATGCCTACTAAATAAGTTATGTAAAGATTAACTGCCAATGTTAGCTTTAAACATGAAAATATATATGAATTATCAAAATATTTACTTATTGTACAATGGTTCGATGAGACAATGTAACAAATTGCATATATCCCGCGTTAAAGGTTCGTATGTAGTTGCCCAATAGCCAGGTAGACGTTCTAATAGACGTCGTGCATTTGTCCAATCGCCCAAACGTATCATAGCAGCACACAATTCTAATTTTTGATTATTTTCATACTGTGTAAAAATTAAAATATTATGCAAACAAATTAAACAGTAGATTTAGTACTATTGGGTTCTTTAAGTATTTCATGTATTAGCGTATTCTTAAGAAATACAAATACGAAAATACCACAGAGAACACAAAAGTAGAGTATAACCAAAAAACCATCACCTCGTACTGCTCCAAAACACTAAGGAAGACACGTAAGATACTTAGAAACTGTTGATCTCTTTTTCGAACTTCCGAATGAAATAAAACAGTGAAATCAGTAACATTCGCGTATATCACCTAGCCAGAAAAACACAACATTGAGTTGGTGAATGATTATGTTTTACTGTAAGAACAGGAAGGCTCCCTAATTCATACAAAGTCACCTAATGGGTGACACTTGTAATATGGGCCCCAAACCACCCAAGTCTAAATTGTTTTACAAGATAAGAAGCAGTATGTGCCCACCCCTCCCAACTGAAAGTCCAAAAGTTCTATATTTCGGTAGTTGTGTGAGGGCTAGTGATGGTAGCAGAAAAAACCTCTATATCTTTAGTAAAACCAGAAAAGGTCAGATATGCAATACTGTCGTTTGTAAATTCCAATTTAATAACGTAAAACTAGACGTCGCCCATTTCAGAATGTTTAACGACTCTTCCGTTTCATGTGAAATAAATAATAAAATCATCCTCCCACTGTTACTTTACGATGATTTACTGAATTCTATACGACAGATACAATTCTGATATCTTTAACATGTATTGGACCAACTTTACTGTTGAGACGATAAACATATTGGTAAATTTCGTCACAAACAAACATAAGCTGAAGAACTATTGTAAAATAGATAGCATTAGATAGTTGTTTCTCTCGTACTAACAAGATCTAATGAACAATATCGAGAAGTTTCAAATCAATAGCTCACCTTCAAAACAGGAGCGGAACAACGAAGCTTTATAACGTATTCGATTGATGAAATAACAACTAACAATACCACCGCCCACACCAATATTTCAACATATCAAGCCAAGTTTGTAATTACAACTATCTCCTAGTTATACGACAACGATTTATACAGTTTTACTTTTAATCAAATCAATAGCAAAATTTATTCAGTAAATGTTGTCCCAAAGTCTGAATGGGGTTAACTTTGCTACCGAATAAAGTGTGCCATTTCTTGCTTCAAAATGTAGTACAATTAATATAGTTTTATGTTTTGATAAATCAAGTATGGATTGTTCATACACTAGTACGGTGAATGTTGTTAAGTGATGGCTTACTAGTCAGAAGATACGGCATTTAAGTTGGGTTCAAATCTCACTTCATTCACTCCGGTTTATGTAACATGGTAATCATATACGTTTTACATAAACATAAGATGTAGTTCAATGATATGAATATATGAATATATAATTGGAACATGAAATATCTGATTAATGTTCTACAGGGCATAAACTGTAATCTATGAGATAGAGTTTGTAAGTGGTTAGATTAAATATTTATCAACTTTGTTTGCTTTACAAGACCTGTGTTTATTTCTTAGTTACTTGTGGTAATAATAATGTCACTGTTTTCATATTAATTTTCACCTAATACATGTCATACTAAAACACGGTGACGAGCAACAATAATAAAGTTTAAGACGTGGAATTGTTAGTCTGCCACTATGAATTTCACAAGTACCCAACTACGTGAACTGAATATGTAGTATCTTTAAACTAATCAAAATTAAAAATTTGACAGAATATAGCTATTCTGGATACAAGTGATTACTATCCATTCTTACAATATCGTGTTTTAAATGTCATGAATTCAATCTAGTAGATTAAGATTAGTTTTTTTCATTGAAATTTGTGTTTTCTTCTTTTTGATAGTTAATTTCACCTGTATATTTTACTACTTCAAGTTAGTAAATAATTTGCATTTATTTCAAGTCATAAATAGGATCAATCATGTTGATGTAGATGAAGCAAAAAAGCTAAGCATATCCAATCCATAAGATGTTATATATACTTATATATACATCAAACACCGATGCATCTTACTGTTATATGCGTACTTTCAGAAAATATAAATGACTTATTACATACCATAGATGTCAGTACCCTACAACTTTAGTTTAGTCAAGCAACAAAATACTAATAATCTGAAAAATACAGTAGTACCAAAGGTAGTCACAATCATTAATTCAGTTATTTTATTTTACATCGGAATCTATTATTAAGGTATAATGGTGGGGTATATGGTTTGAATGCAACTAACTTTTAGCTACTATGATGATAGTGTGAACTTAAGTTTACCAGTTTGATTTAAGTAGCTGAATGGTATCAACTAGCCTTCATATAAAAAGTAATTGTTAAATCAATAGATTTTTAGGAAGCTCAAAATATATACATATGGAGAGGAACATCAAAGTCGACGAAATCACTACACAGAAACATAAACACGTTGTAGTGCAAGGAACCACTTATAATCACAGAAGTATTGAAAAAAATAACTGAGAGAAAATAGAACGGCACAAGTGGAATGAATGGTTTAAATAATTAAAAATTCAATGAAAATGAATGCAAAAACTGAATATTTACCAATCCATCTTGATCATTATTTAAATCTATTATACTTTCACCAACTTCACGAGAATTTGTTTTAGCTAAATGTACATCGGAATTTTCATCCATTTGCATTAACTCATCCGTAGAGCGTGAATTCACTACTGCTGATGTTACAGGACCAGTCCAACCGTTCATCGTTAATGTTCCAGCACCACTGATACAACTGCCACCACCACAAAGTTGCGAATCCTGGCTTAATAAACCTAAACATAAAATAATTTCTTTTACATGGAATTGTTCCGTTAATTACCATCAACACGAATTAGATCATTATTGATAGCGGTATTTAAGGAGGTATTGACTGCAGACGTGGCTGAATATGATAAACTTGCTGGAGGTTGTGGTCGATAAGATTTAGATAAGTTAATTTGTCGATTATACGATTGTTGAATATCCGCATCTGATGGAGTTAACTATAGAGAAAAGTAACAATACAAATACAAAAATGTGATGCTATGATAATTTAGCAAGTTCGCATAAATTTTTATACATTCTTAATATGGAGAATCAGAAAGTAATCTGTCGAAACTGTCGGATATATATGTAGATTTTATTAATCACAGACTGATCTCAGTTTTGAAGTGAATAGGTGATTCTTCCTAGTATAGAAAAACACAACAATGCACATTAAAGACCATGCCGGAAAGTGAATCGTCTAACCATTAGAACAGTTGCGTTATCGTACAATGGTGAAATTCTAAATTTAATAAATTTGTGATCATATAAATAGCCATTGTTAACAACTGCTTCACGTCAAATATGGCAAACGGAGATCAACCTCTGATGAAAACGAAGGTAAACTGAACAAAACCATTCTAACGATACTGAACTAAAATTTTCTGTTTTACAATTAACTAACTAAGTATGCATATTAAACGCACAATATATGTAAGCATTACAAACTAGCGTAAAGTTAAATATCTGATGAAATATTCTGCATTTTCGTGCTAAGAATTCTTTACTGTAATTAAACACATAACATGAGAAATATAACAAATAACCCAGTACTCTTAAATGATACCAATGAACATGAATCAAGACGATCATGAGAAAGTAAATCAATACTCAAAATTCCCTGTTTAATATACCTTCATCAATTTCACGAGAATAATAGACAATTTGCTCTTAAAATGTGTTTTCAGCTACCAATAATATGTACAATGATATACTATTTTATGTTATGTCATAGATACGGTCATAATAGTCACATAAAATTAAATCAACTGTAACGTTTGAATTTAACAAAATAGTAGACAACAATAAAACGTAGACAATTACACATAATAAATAAGTCATAAAACTGAAGTAGTTAAATAATTTTTTTTTAGTAAAAAAAGAGAGAAACAACATTGAGTTAGTGATAATAATATTTCGATCAAACATCTATGAACATGAGATCTTTGATCAGATATAATTATATTAATTTCTATATGTATGATCCTATTTCATTATGAAAATGATGAAATTTTGTCGTATAATATTAAATAATTTAGTTAAACTGATAATCAATCATAGACAACATAAATTGTGATACAAATGTCCATCAGTCGAAGTTGTAATATCAAGACAATAGACCCCCCCCCGGGTGAAATTATCAATTATGAATATCAAAGTAGTAGGTGTAGTATCACTTATAGAAAAGAGCAAACATGAAGAATATAACTCAGCAAGTATTTTGCGGGACAAAAGACATAAAACAGAGCTGAAATTCAATACCGAAGGAAGATAAACAATACATTCACAAGTACCACTGCGATTTCAGATATATCAACAAACGCCTACGATCAAAGATTGTGGTTATTACGTGAAAAAATTGAAGAAGTGATCTGCACTTATAAACATGGTTCAGATAAGAAATCATAGGCTTATTTCAGGCCACATTTCCGCAACCGCAATCTAGTTTAAAACATAAAAAAGTGCTAGTTAACATTGTATGTTTAATCCAGTTGTATTTGAGCGAAAGTCACTACCTCAACTGACGAGGAGACAATTTATCACCAACTAATTTCCCGCTTTTGATTAGTACTCTGCTACTAATATAACCATTCCTTTATCAGTTCTCCCAACTTAACACAATAATGACTCACAGATGTCTATCATCAGCATCCTACAGCCTACACAAGTCTCTTACTTCAATACACGATATTTCACTAACATAAAGTAAAACACACAGCGAACTATCAAGTAGTAAATTCGTCTCTTCTAAGGCAAATAGACAGCTTCCTAATGCCAAACGTGACGAAACCCCCAAAACTCACATCAACTTTCTCTAATCACCACGAAATTCTCCTCCTCCTCCTCCCAGCACCACCACAACAACCGCCACCCCAAACATCAACTCAACAGCTAATAAAATGTCCGGAATAAGTAAAGTGGTCAACTACTTCACTCTCCATAATTACTTTAACGTATTCACTCATACCAGTTCTCAAGTAACACTCTACATTTCAACTAAAAGAAACACATCACATTTTACAACAATTCACTTCTGTCTACACTAGTGATACTACTCAGATAGTTGTTAAGGCAGAAGAATGCAAACATCAAGTGTCGAAAGCTTCAATCACTCATATGGGAGGCTCGCAATACTATCAAATGAAAATTATCATCACCATTGTCAGCATGATTTCATTGTCAATTACAATTATGTCATTCATTCATAAGCAACCGGGAGAAAACATCAAATATGTATAAACATAATTAATTTGATATAACACTGAATCTCTTTATTTCACGAGCAATAAAGAAGAGATGGTCGTCCAAATGAATTAAAACAAATCTCAGTCAAACATAGTTAATAGCACTGTGAAGACTGACACATATATGCGGTAGCGGCAATTGCCATACTACGTTAGCAAGATTAAAATAACAAAAATGGCACTTCTCTCACTCCTAATCAATTATCTAGCAAACTGTCCGTCAGTTTCTGTGTTAAATAAAACTAACGTTCAGTTTGCAGAGATTACAGTATCATGAGAAGTAATATTAGCCTAAGTAAACAGTGATACTAACTGAGAGTCCAGTAGGTTCCTAGAATACCCAGGAAATATCTCCAAAGTAAATATAAACTATGATAGAAAACGGAAATGCAATTCACATCATTATTATTGCAACAATAATTATTATAACCATCAACACACCTTAACAAACTCAGTATAAATTATGTATTACTTATTAAAACAAGCATGACTACTTATTATTTCCGTGAAAAACGAAAGAGACACGAAAAAATACGACAAATAATCCACCCACAATTATCTGACTACAATTTTTTGACTTTTTCTAGTCAAATCATCCAATCTCTTTTAAATAAACCTACTCGATGTACACATGTATATGTGTGCATATGTATTCTGATTCCTTAAAAGACAATTGTTTCTAGTTTGAATTACAAGAAGGGAGTAGCAGGACCGAACGAAATAATCTCCTGTCCAGTGTTAATCCGAGTAGGATGGCAACAATTGATAAGAACATGATGAGAAAATCTAATGTAATAATTAAAAATTACAATATTTAGTCTAATTGAAAGTAACAACAACAGATGAGTAGTATCTTTTGCTTCTTTTAACACTTTACCTACAGCACAAACGTAAAAAATTTTACGAGGAGATGACGCAACTGGAATTGTCTTTACAACCCCTCTCCTCCATTGTTTTCAGAATTACTGTTAGTGTACTTAACACTTATCAATTATTCATGCCATAATTTATTTCTAAGAAGATACTAATTATGTATTATACCTCTAGACATGAATACCTCTTTAGGCATTCGATTTAAATTACAGTAGTAATGATACATAATGAAAGATTAGGTAATTCATTTTTTCACCTAAAAACAACATTTTTTAAATAATTTAAAAACTATGTGATACCTTATACTGGTGTTAGTGACTCAAATTAGTAGTTGGAACAGTTATCTTGAGGTAATGAGTGAAACGATGAATACTAATTAAGTGGCTGCATACTACTTTAGTTTGTGTAATCAGATATTATCACTAGGTTTCATTAAGAAGCATGCCTCGAGAACGGGATTCTGGTTTATTGTTTAAGTAGACGACGAATAGACATTATGGACTATTTTATTAACGTTCACGACTCCATGGATGCGTTAATAGCGTGTGACATACGGCAGAGATAATAGGTTTTTGCAAAAGTAATTTTCAACTAAAAAAATTAGTGAAAATACAATAAGAGTAGATAATAGTTACATTCTAGTTTGGAAGTACTCAGCGTGCACTCCATATTTTACATATACCTGAAGCTCGAACTAACGAGATTGACATGCAGTCACATAAATCAATAGATTAGTGGTGACATTTTTAAGCTGTGTAGCAGGTCTAATGAATAATCAGCTTAGCATACAGTTTGCTAACAACAAACAATAGGAACAAAACGTAGAATTATCCATTAATTCCCAGTCAGATAATTTTAATCTTTCTGGCACTCATTTTGCCATTGTTTGTATAAGAAACGTAACGAAAACCTGAAGTGCAAGTACGAGATATATCAAGTGTTTAAAGATAGACGAATCGAAAACCAAATAACCTAATTAAGATCTAAAAACTGTAAGTCTATAGTTTGGAATTTAATCCGTGTTATTTTATTTTAAAACTATTGGATTAAATGGTCGAATGATCTAATTTGAGGCTTCAACTAACCACAGTTATTATAATTTTAATAATGTGATGGATAATGTGGAACTGACTGTTTGAATTAATTGAACCAGTTAACAGTTGAAATTCGTTTATGTCTTAATGCAGTCAACAACACTGAACGATACAGGGAAAAACAAATACTTTTTAACCAACATAACTGCGATACTATAAACCACTTACCAAGCTGTATGTACCCGACTGAGTTACATTATTTGTGTGAGGACTAATGACACCACCTAGACGACCACTAGGTAAGTAGGTAAAAAGGGTACATACTTAAACGTATTTACTAGAAACCGTGTTGTTTAAAAACTAAGCCACCTCCTTTACGTTTAATATCGTACAAAGTGACAAATACAATACGTTTTCTTTGTTTTCACAATGATACAAATTGATTGAGGATAAAATTGTCTGATTTCTGAAAGGATTACTTTTATCTTCGATACTTTTTTGTTCCCCATCCCCTATAGGTCAAACCAATAATGATCTAGCGTTATTTTTTTTCACAGTGACAACAATAATTCATACGTGTAATATTTCACTTGACCGATATTGGGCCTTACGAAAACCATTTGGTTCAGTGAGAACACAACTACGTCATCCTTTAAATACACTTAGTGTACGTATTATCTTATATTGATTGATACCATTCTCAATAGCTGGGCCATTATTTTTATATTTTTATATCATTAGATAGATAGCATTCATTATATGCTTAAGAACATATGGTTATTTCGACTACTATTGCATTGAAAGACCATTTCCGCTCAACTGGATCCTCATATAAGGGTTGTGGACCGAGTGATCCAAGCTTTGCTTTAACAGCTATATTTGTAACTTTTATTCTACCACTGATTATAATGATTATCACGTATATTTTAACTGTTCATACATTACGTAAACATATGAAGCAAATTAAAGCTGTTCAGTTGTATGCTTGAACGAAAAAATATTTTGAAGACACCAGTCAGTTAACACTAACTTCACCGTCGCCCCCACCATCATCATCGACAACAACAGCAACGATCGTGAATGAAAGTGTATATAGCAAAGGTTCCAATAATAGCAGAAATCCCGAACATTTACTGAAACCGTCAAGAGATATTAATAATAGCAACAATATAGTAGAAGAAAAAAATCGCGCACAATCAATTCGTGTATTACGAAAACAAGTACTGTGAATGCATTTTTGCCGAATAATGTCTACTTAAGTTGTTCCTATTACTTGTACTGGAATCAACATAACATCTACAATTTTGACAACTGCACAGACAAAAGAAACTAAATCTAAGCACTAGAAATTTTTATTGTCTGATTCATTCAAATTAACAAAAGAGACAAAATCCCAAACACCGGAAACCAACTTCGTAGAATGCATACTAAACGAAAGAGCATTATTACAACCAGTTCACATAGTATCAATGAATTTACATTCACTAAAAAAGAGCCAACAGAGGAGGCATTAAGTGACAAGACCAGACTTTCGAGACGTCTTCCCAGATGTCAACATTTACTTGTAAGCAATAATAATCACTGAAGTAGTTAACAATGGTCCACAACTTCAACAAATCAATCTATTAATGTAGATCGGATGCACAGTGCAAAACGTGCTGTACGCGTTATTGGTGTACTATTCGGAATATTTTTAATCTGTTACCCACCCTTCTTTATTGTTTATATTATTGATGTATTATGTACAACTTGTAATCATTGCACTGGACTAGCAATGGCTCATTTGGAATGGTTAAGATATCTTAGTTCCATGCTTAACCCATTTGTTTATCATGCCTTTAATCCAACATTTCGTCGAGCATACAGAAGAATGTTAAGATGTGCATATTTTTGTCCCAATAAACGCAGCTGTGAGTATTATTCTAATTGGAGAAGAAAAATTCAACAACAAACGAAGTCATTCTTATATATGTATGCCGATTCCATTATGAGAAAATAACTGTTTAAATGTTACATTCCTTGACTGAGCTTCATATCACTCGAGTTGTTAATCATTCCCCGAGAGAGGAACATATTTTATGTTGTATGTCACAGTCAGGGCTAAATATTGTTAAAAATCTTTTGACTAAATGATTTACTATATCCGTATGAAAGATGAAAGCACTTACAATAGGTACCAAATAGTTCACATATTTTGTTTTTATAAAATTTACATGAGGTTTTTCGTTATCCTTATGACGAATGTAAAGTTTAATATGTCAGAGAAAAAAAGTTTAATATTAGCCGCACACTGTTGGCATATGAACATTTTAATGATCATATCTTTGAATTTTTAACTTTAAAAATAAATTGGTGTAACCTTAAAGTCAATATGAAATGGAAGTAAACTTTGTAGAAACATTCATACTATTTACTAATTTTAAGTAGTATAATTCAAAAAACTTAACGTTCTAATTCAGTCAAACGTAAGTCAATTATCACATAAAGATTATACAGACGATTTTTGGTGAAAGTCAACTCACTGTTATAAGGAATGTTGAAGATTGTGAGATATTTTTCTAGCGATAAAGATAATACTTTGTGGCTAATATCGAACGAAACCCTGTTGCCAATGGTTAGATATAGGGAGCAGCCAACGCTGTAAGAATTTATGAAACTGCAAGTAAGAGGTCACACTAGGATGGAAATTAATTTGCTTCCCGGCCCTTGATCAAATGTTATGCAATTTGGTTTTCTAAGACGTTACAATTAAACTTTCTGTCATTATTAATTCTTTATTTTTCAATCACGAAGATATAAGCCAATAAATCTGTACTCTTTCAAATTGATTAGGAAACATTGGATTGTATTACTGAGTTTTTCAATAAACAAGTCTAAGTACAGACCCTGTACAGAATTATATTATTAATAATGCATTAAAACAACTACACGATTTTATTTATATTAGGATTATTTATTTGTATCATATGAAGCACTAAATTGATTGCAAGTAGGAACTATGCACAAAACAATAAGTGTAATAAACTGGTTGTAATAAGTTAGCACTAAAAGTGATGCAACCAGAAGACTAATTCAACTGATTGATTACATTTCATTGAAATAAACCCCTGAATAGGCACATAGATAACACATATTTCTAACAAATACTGGCTATAAAGATGTCAGCATTTAACCTGTTAGAACTCTAGTAAAGCCCTTTGCCCCAGTGCACAGACATATTAACAAAGGACAGATCCGACTACTTATTTATGGGGAGAATTCAATTTGTCTGACTTCCAAAATAAATCACAGAATCACTCAAATTAGAAATAGTGAGTCGAGTGTTAAACTTATGAATAGTTGAAAGTACCATGCATAAAAATTATACACAATTCAAAAGATGCTCACTTTGCTAGTTTTGGTCGTAAAAAGTTTTGCATCTGAATAGGCTTTAAATAAACTAAACTAGTACAGACAAACGGAATCGAGATTAAACTTTTTCCTATAAATTCCGAACTACTTATTATTTTGAAAGTAAAAGAACGAAAGTATCATCGTAGGTCTAGAACTAATTACTTCTTATGATCAAGGCAATCTTGAAATTAAACTTAATTTAAAGAATTGCATAATTGAAGGATGGGCTGTAAGAGTGTAGCATATTTAAGATTTACACACTCCACTATTAGAAAGCACAAACAATATACGCGCTTCCATCAAATATTGAACAAGTAAACTTAAGGAATAGATGTCGGATATTTTCTGTAGGAATATATGCAGAGACTGAAAAAAATAAACTGTCCTTGATAAACAAATGGTAAGCACATAAGCTGAAACTGGATTTTGGTGTTATTAATTTGTACCAGTGATGCTTGTCTCTACCAGTACAAAAATCTAGACATTTCTGAATTTAAAAACATTTACGGTTTTGTTCATACAACTTAGAATATACTATTACGTGACGTTTGGCAGAATGTGTGACACAACGATCAAAAGTCTAACTTTATTAGTTGTGTAATGAATTTTACTTGTATACTTGCTTATCTGTTTGCTATTCTAGACGCAATTCACAATCACGCAAGTATGGTCGAATTATTCAGGTATATTCTCACATACTAGACAGTAAACCACACCATCATATAGTATCTACTGCCAAAATGAAGTATACAGTATATTATTCAATGATTATTTTAGTAACGACACTGTGAACAGTGAATCCATATTATAGCTCAAGTGGGATGGTTATTGTTTCTGTGGAGATTGGTTATTTATTTGATTGGATATGTCACAGATTGAAGTTGACAGGATACCATTAAAAATCAGGGAGCACTGGACAGCTGTTTCGTTCCACACTAGGACGAAACAGCTGTCCAGTGCTCCCTGGTTTTCAATGGTACCCTGCCAACATCAATCTGTGACATATTCAATCAAATCCATACTAGCCAATCAGATTATTCTAGGGCTACAAGACCTAAGTTACTGCAGTGTAGTTTATGGGCATTTAAATTACACATAATGGATAACAAATATGCAAGTAATCAGATGCCTTGTCAACTAACCACAAATCACAGTCCAAACAGTCTATACTGAATGCCATACAATTAATGCAACGAACATAAGATTACAAAAAAATCAAATTTTCTACTTCCCTTTAAAAAAAAGATTGAATAACTTACGTGTCCATATAAAACATCTAAATCAACTAGCTTTTTCCAAATCAAGAATGCAGAAACTTTGTATAATGACTCTGGAGTATTAACACCAAGTTCCTGCAAGAACAATCGGTAAGTAAATAACTAGACCAAATATACTTGTGTAAAGTGATACTTATGTCCCAGAACATTAGTCATATCGATTTTGTCAGGATTATACAGTCGCAACAACTGAACAAACTCCTCGTACATATCACCACGGAACTCGCAGACATCCAGTATCAAATCCAGTACACGATTAGGATCCAAGTCAAAATAACCAATTAGGGAACGGATCTGGGTCATAACAGCTTCCATTGATCCAGCTGGTGGGATTTGACATAACTCTGTAATAAGTTTAGCATAACCTTCATTTTCTTCACGCAATAAGTTAAATTTTTGCTGTTTGAAAAATAGACGCGTTTTAGTACGAACATAACGTGTCTGAAACTGCTGCTTAGATTGAATAAGTGACAGATTTTCCAAAGTATCTTCACAAAATCTTTCCATAATCAAAGCTGGATTAATGTGATTCTTGAGGATTTCCATTAGCCGATAGAAGCGATCTCGAACAGACTCTGAATTAATGTCTGCAATTGATGAATCTAAATAAGAATTTTCGAATGTACAAGTAATTTTCAAGTAATATATACACTAACCAATTAACCAAAGTGAATCTAACAGGTCAGATTCAAAGGATCCATTACTACCAAACAACTAGTAGAAAAGATAATCAGCATAAGCATATTAGGAGAAACATACCCTGAATAATTCAGGAATTAATTTGACAAGTATATCAACTTTCCCTTCTCCGCTTATCAACTTCAACACCAAGTCTGTGAACAATTTAACAGACGCAGCCATTCCACCTTCTTTGCACTTTGTCAAGCTGAAACAACAAACAAAACTCATTTAAGTTGCAGAATTTTCAAACAAACTGACAGGATCATTAATTCAGTAAAAAATGCATAAATACACAGACTGAAATGAGAAAATGCACAAGTATATTACATAATCGTTTGGATTAGGTGACTGTTCAAACAGCTTTCACTTAAGCAAAACGAAATCAGAGGATGACTGGATGAAGTCTTTAATAATAACAACATGAAGACACAACTATTTGCATATCATATAAACACATCTGCTGCACACGTGTGGCTGTGAATGTTGCAACGGTGTTTGAAGCGAGTGAAGCGGTGTGAACAGTGTGACGTAAATACACTCAACTGACATGCACACAAACAGATCATGTGCAATGCAGAACTTGGCACAAGTGCGCGTAAGTACATGTTGCTACACCATATTAGCATGGAGATCAAATTTACAAGATCAATACTACAGTAAGGATCAAAGGAAAGGAACGAAACATGTGTAAGAAGGAATAATGCTCTTAAAATCTAGGAGTGTGAATGCACTCGAAGTCACTGTAATCGATTTCCAGTCATGTCACCCAGTCTGTGAACAGTAATTACGACAATCGCACGGACCATAAACAAGTAGTGTCACAACTGAGACCGATGCACACGTGCTACATTCTACTTTGTTTAGATACATACATATCAGTAAGTTATAACAACGTCGAATATGGCATGTATGCCCATAGTTTCAAGTTATCATACTAAATTAGTACGACAAGATCAAATTTAAAAGAATAGCACGACAATAGGATACAGAAAAAAATAAAAATGAGTATGGAAGAATAGTAGAACTTAAAGTCTAAATGGAGACAAAAAATGAA
The DNA here is from genome assembly GCA_034768735.1 of Schistosoma mekongi. Taxonomy (NCBI): domain Eukaryota; kingdom Metazoa; phylum Platyhelminthes; class Trematoda; order Strigeidida; family Schistosomatidae; genus Schistosoma; species Schistosoma mekongi. The sequence goes on from CM068308.1 coordinate 3,181,715, forward strand.
TACACGTGCCACCTCGACCGATTCTGAGCCAGATCAACTAGTCTCCATCCTTTGATTGCAATTATCACACGGGTCACCACCAAGCAGTCTGAAGCCACCAGTCATATTTTGAATATAAACTCAATGAACCCGTCTCCAACCTCCAAAAGTTTATAAATTATGTGAAAACATTGTATCATGTGTAAACTTTTTTTAAAATTTCATCGTTTTTTCATAATAAATAATGACTTTATCTACCAGTGCATTCTGATTGGCTAAAAGGTACATCAAGGTCGTTGGTGTAGTTTAGTTTCACCAAATTTGGAGGAAGACAAGGGATGGATGTACCTGCGCGATTATTAACGATTTTGAGCCATATCACCCAAAGTCTCTAACCATTGGTTATGATCATTATGCAGACCCCAACCAGGTAGTCTGCACATATTAACATGGGTCAGCCCAACTGTCAATGACTTAATGGACTGGTGCCATGTTTTGGTTTGGCCGCCCCTACCTTTCTTTCAGCCTACTCCCACACCAGACAGCATTGCTCGTCAAGGTAGGCGGTGGTTAGGAATACGTAATACATGTCTCAACCACCTCAGCTGATGAAGATTTACTACTTCATCAGTAGAATTACCGTATTTACCTAGTACTCTATTCCTAATCCACGTATTGCTCAATCGGTGGTCCCAGCAATCACGAGCAATGCTTCGAAGGTATCCATGATCGAATACTAGGAGACTACGAATATCCTCTATGCTTAATGGCCATGTTTCACATCCATAAAGTAAAACGGATCAAACTACTGTGCAGTGAACGCGTCCTCTGGCCAGTAGTCGTATGTCTCACCTACGCCACAAGTGACGCAAATTCCCAGAAGCCAATCGGGCCTACTTCATACGAGCCGAGATTTCAGCAGACACCAGACCGTCAAAAATGGTAAGGCTCCCGAGGTAAGTGAAGCGGTCAACACATTCAACTGCTTCACTCCCTATCATTAACTTTGGTGCCGAATCAAGCCAATCCTGAAGTAACACTGCATTTGGATGGGGAGAATTGCATCCCAACCATGCTTGCTTTCATGTTTAAGGTAGTCAAGAGATTCTGCATTTTATCAGCATCTTCACCTAACAGATCTATATCATCTGCATATTGTAAGTGAGCAAGTTTATCTCCTGGAAGGAGGTCAACAACGGAGAAGTCAGATGATGACAATGTTAACTCTAAAAGTATGTCAATGATAAAATTAAATGAAGATGAGGAAAGCGGACATCCTCGCAACCAAATAACTGTGGGTGATCAGTTTCGACGACAATCCACCATAAGCTCTGACTCGACATGTGGTGTTTGAGTAGAGAGCTTGCATAAGGTTAATGTACTTCTCTGGTACGCCTTTCAATGACAAACATGGCCACATAACCTTACGATCGATAGAGTCAAACGACGCCTTAAGGTCAAGGAATACAACTATTGTTGGACGTGTAAAAGTGTATCTATGCTACAGAACCTGCAGAACTGTGAATATTAGGTCAATACAATCAAGTCTAGGTCTGAAACTACCTTGGTTTTCTCGAGTTTGCTCTTCACGAGCTTTATTTAGACATCAAAGTATTATTGAAGCTAATATTCTAGACACTATATTCGTTAAGTTGATTCCTCGGTAATTGTCACAAGAGGACTTCTGTCCTTTCTTATAGATTGGGACGATTAGTGTTCGAGACTAGTCAGATGGAATTGCATCCAGTTGCCAGGTTCTAACCAAGATGCCGGTTAATCTCGTTGCTAAAACTGGACCACCATCCTTAAATATCTCAGGGGTTAATCCATCAGGTCCTGCTGATCTCCCTCTCATTAGATTTCCCGCAGGTCTACTCAACCTCACTAAGACGTGGGGGACCAATACTAATTTGCCATTCGGATTACTTGGGAATGGTGGGCAACTGGGATGAGGCCGAGGACCAGTCGAACTATTCCCTAAAGTGTTCTGCCCATCGATCCAACCATCTAGATTGACAGTGAATAATGCTCCCATATTTCTCGGAGATAGTTTCACTTACAGTCGGATTTCTGGTACCCGTTTCCTTGATAAGTCTGAACATTTGCCTACTGTTACCTATTGCCGCCGCCTTTTCCATCTTTTTAGCTTCCGCCACCCACTACTACTCACGATCATTGCGTAAGCTCCTAACCAGCTTGTGTTTAAGTTACCTTCGCTCCTCATCGTATTCAGCACCACACGGGAGGTGTTGCCGAGCATCTATCAGTTCAGTAGATGCAGCTGAAATCCACTGAGTTTTCTTAGCTTTATGGTTTAGTTTTCTAGTAGATATTACTGCTGTTTCAACAACTTTTTGGAAACTATTCCAAGCTGACTTGGAATGGGTATCGTTTACACAGCTGACTAATTGGTTTTCTAGTTGTTCTTGAAATGCATTCTTAACTTTTTCATCATTAGGTCGAACTCTGAGAGAGATCCTTGCCGTTGATCTTTGACGTCCAGTGAGAAGCAGACTAATACGCGCTCGTACTAAAGCATGGTCTGAATTTAAACATGTACTCCATAATGAGCGACAGTCTTCTATCGAACCTCTCCAACGGTGGCTGATAGCAATGTGGTCTATTTGAGTCTAGCGTTGAGTTGATTGTGAAGGTTGCCATATCAACTGATGTCTTTCCTTATGTTTAAAGTTGGTACTTGTGAGAAAAGGACGGTTATCTGAACATCGTTGTGATAAACGATTGCGATTATATGTACGTTGAGCCTCAACACCATAGGAGCCATCTAGGTGTCTTTCTGGTTCACTTAATCCACCAACTTGGTCATTAAAATCACCAGCCACAATCACTTCATCAAAACGCTTAGCTTTTAGAAAGATGCCTGAAATTTTTCTGTAAAATTCACCTTTTACTTCATCTGAGCTACAATCAGTGGGAGAGTAGGCGGAGACAACATAGGGCCATCGGCGCTTGTTCCTATCCTTCTTTGTTCTTACAGCCCCGTTTAGACCGACAGCGTATAAACGACTGTCTATTGGAATCCAGTCGAGAAGAGCCTGTTCAGCTTTTAAACTTAGTGCTATACCTACACCAGCAAGGCCTCGAGTGGTAGCAGTGGGGTCTCCGGAGACACGAAGGGTGAACCGGACCGGTTCTTTATTTTCACAAGGTGAGGTCAAGCGAATGATTGTACTTGGATCCTGTATACGCGTTTCGGAGACGCAGCAGACATCGATGGAACGAGAATCAAGGGTCAGAGCTAGAGAGGCTTGTTGTCCTATTTGGCCTAAGGTTCGAACGTTAAAAGCTCCGACATATAGTTTAGTGTGAGATTTCAGGAGACCAAGAATAACGTTTCGTGAGCACGAACCATTAGCATTAGAGGCGTGAGGTGACGAAGTTATGCTAGACTGGTTAATCGTGGGGATAACAGAGTTATCAAGAGTTGCAAGTGGGATTTGACCTCGAACAAGATGATATCTTGTGCTGTTAGAGGTATGAGGGCGGTTGTCACTTCCTAGCTGCCCACACCATGGAAGGATATTACTTCTTGAGTTACCTGAAAAGGAAACTGAATTAGTATTGGTTATAGTGACCAGGGAGCGCGATCGCAGAGCCCAAGGGGCAACTGTTTGTTGCCGATCACGCACGACCTTGTTATGAGAATCTACCAATATGGCTCAGACTAGCGGCCAAGGACTTCATGGACTGATACCATTCCCATACCCTTTTTTGAATCCTAATCCTACTATAGCCAAAATTGCGCATCGAAGTAGCGGTGGTCGGGCATACGCACACATGTCTCAGCTGTTTCAGTCAATAAAGGTTTATGATCCCTACAACAAGATTTGTCATCTTTCCCTAATGCTCTGTCTAACATCAATATTACTTACTAGATCATTCCATGATATATGGGTGGCACTATGAAGATTTTTATTATCAAAGATCTAGAGCTTACGTATATGTTCCGTTTTCATGGTCAATGCTTCCACCCATAAGTTAAAACAGAGTGACTACAGTGTGATACACTCGGCCTTTCGTTGCGCCACAAGTTACGTAAATTGGTTTAAGCTACGTGAACTCTTTGAATGCGTGTTGAGATTTTTCCAAACACCGACTTACCAGAGCTGATGAAACTTCCAAGTGAAGTGGTCCACAAACTCAACTACTTCACTCTTCATGACATGTTAAGGAGAAAATGCGCACGAGTTATACAGTAACGTTTTGCATTTAGGGAAAAAGAAATGCGTCCCAAACATGCTTGTACTTATACTCAGGATGTTCAGGAAACAGCATATCATCAACGTCTTCACCGAACAAGACATGGTCTGTGTATCTTAAATCAATAAGAGTCCCCTGTTAAGGTGTTAATTCCTGAAGTTAGATAGAAGGACACTAAAAATTGGAATATGTAGTAACTTTTAAAACAGTTGGAACTTTGAAAATGAGAACTGAACCATTAGCAACCTAGTCGCCTGATTAATTTTCACTGAAAGCATTAAAAATAGTAACACTAGGATCAATGGCCAGTTTCACGAACATTGGACTGGACGTTCTTATCGTCTACTTATGTTTACGGAAAGGGAAGCTTACAGTTTTCTTACTCGTCACGTTTTTAATAATGGATATGCAATTCAGTCTTTTAGTCTGAAACTAGTGTACGCGATCACCTATAAACGAAATAATTCTGAAATCAGTGAACTTTCAATAGTATACAGTATAATGAAGTAGAAATATATGCACCTATTAATAAACCACAATCTACTTAACAGGTGACCATCATCAGCATTTACATTCCAGACATTGGAAACTGAATTAGTAATAAGCTAGAAAAAGAGCAACTGGATAAATGAACTAAGTAACAATAGCACCAAATTTTGAGGTCAAACAGACAAAAATACCCATTGCCATTTTGCTCTTAAAACCTGACAGGGGTGAATCAGAAGAATAAGGCAGAACGACAACCATACGAACGAAATGAAATCTAATAATACATCAACTGAGATAATTATTTTTGTGAATACTGGTGTTTTCACTTGATCGAATATGTTACAGATTGATGTTGGCAGGGTACCATTGAAAACCAAGGAGGACTGGACAGCTGTTCCGTTCAAGTGTGAAACTCCTCAGCAGTGCCCCTGGTGCGGAATCTAGAGTGTGCACTGCTAAGGAGTTCCATAATGGGATAAAACAAGTGTCCAGTGCTTCCTGGTTCTTAATGGTACCCCGCCAACATTGTTCTGACATATCCAATCAAGTAAAAATAATATTTTAACTAAAGCTGTCAATGCTTATATAGCAGATAGTGAAGGCAGTAAACAACTAAGCCACCACTCCACAAAACATGCAACACTTCGAGTGACGTGTTGTATCATCAACGTAAAACCCAATTCAGTAAAAATTAGAGAGCGTTTTCTAATTTAATCGATAGTGAGCTCCACTTATGTACTAAATATTAGTGAGAGTAATTTTGTAACAGCAAACTTCAATATAGTAAACACAAGAAACCCCTGACTTTGCCGAACGGAATTACGCTTAACTCCAATACTTCAGCTAATATCTCACCTTGTCTAACTGACAACTTTAAGACATTAAAATTCGAGATATCTAAATTTAGCTCAGTATAGAGTTCCGTTACCTCTGCATAAAGTTATAAATCTCTCCAGTTCTGAAAGGTAATTTGCCAGTATCCTGCTTGAGTTGGAGGTACATAATTAGAAACCAGCTAGATAGTTTCGCAGTCAGTCACTTGTATTAGGTACTTGTATTATACGTAATACCATCAACCCATAACTTTATGAACTTATGAAAAACATTAAACTATTCCGTTACACGCCAAAATATAAATTACGTACAAGTTTTTTCTTCCAAACTTCTCCCAATCTTTCAAACATGATGTTGCAAAAATAGGATTTGAACAAAAAGCAAGAAGGTGCTCCATTTTAAACGAGCCGGCAAAGAAGTACCGCCAACACTCAATATCCAATATTTTATTGACGAGCTAATTCAAACCAAATGATTTTCCTGCTGCCGCGTCTTGATAATGAGGTAGCGTTTCGTGTCTCTAATAGTATTCACTGTCGTGATTTTAGTCACTGGGCTTCGCAATACTCTCCAGTTTTGGTGGTCGGCTTGTGGGCTAAATTTACTTCAAAATGGATCATTGCGATAAGTCAATTTAAACTAGTCGACATTCTTGTGTTAGTGTATTGGTTTTAAAACAAGGTCAGCTATCCTTCGTAGTGTTTGATATGGGGATTTTATCTACTCATCTGTTCAATCCACTTTCCTTATAAGCAACTAATAAAGATCAGATGGTTTCTTAGCGCTCACTTCTTGCTGTTTCTGCTTCTGCTTTACATCTCCGATATGTTTAGCCATTCAACTGAACTAAGTCCAGTGGCATCATAAGGAATCGTTTTATAACTGTTCATATTACTAATATATTTCATTTTTCTGATTGTCATATATTTTTCATAATATTTCTCTCCACTTCAATAACCCTTAGTTTTCTCATCCCATTTATTTATTTGATTGAGTACGTCACAGGCTAATGTTGAAAAGATGCTATAAAAAACTATGGAGCATTTGGCAGCTGTAATAAATGCTACCCTACGAACATAAATGTTTTATATAATTAAGCAAATGAACGTACCTATCCCTACAAACCGTTAAAATTCCATCTATTTATTAAATTGTACATTGATAATGTATATACATACAGTAGAAATGGAAGAAGGAGGGTGGAAAAGGTAGAAAAGAGGAAAAAACTCACTTGAAATAACTACTTTTCTCCATTTTTTGGAATTTACACAGATTATAGGAGGTCATTAACAGAGTGGGAGAGGATTGAGGTTCATTCCATAAGAATATCTGGGTGTATATTTTCATATCCTAGAAATACCATCCATGGTGTTATTGGGATTACCTCTCTGATCTCTAACAGGTTTGTGAAGTGCATAGAACTTGGTGTTTTGGCTTCTGCTTCAGTTACCCGTAGAAATAGTCGTTTTATGCTTTGGCAGCCTCTCTATTAATGAGAGTGAATCCCCAGAGCTAGTGATCATCACAGAACTATTTTCGCTCTACTTCTGCGTGATATGAATGTGTTCATATTCTTGTTCATACTTCATCCGCGCTACAAGGTTATTCTGAAAGCTCTGCTTCTAACGAACTCTGGAGTTGCATTGTCAACAATAGAACTGATCTAGACTAGCGTTGACTTCGTGGTAGCCGAGGGCACAAGCCCTGATAGCACTATTCAGGGTAGGAGTAATAAATGATACGCCCCGGAGGATCAGCAAACAGTGTTGTACAAATCTCTAGAAGGGATGCTGCAAGCTCCTGGAGGCAGATACCGCACCAGCCAAAATACATGTACCTCTCTTCAGAAAATTCTGCATAAAAAACTGGACTCTTTAGTTTAGGGACCTTCAATTCTGTTATGTCGATCCACTAACGAAGGGTGAAAAACTTCCAGAACTGTTTTAGAGGACTTATTCATTTATTTTGGTCATTAGTAATGTAAACATTACATTTCTATTGCCGTTTTGTTCCTCTAACCCTATCCTATAGTCTTGCATACTTACTGTTATCATATTGTCTCTTATTATGAACTACAGTTAATTAGTTATTTACAAGTTACCTCCATTCACCGCCACGATTTGCTCTGTTTCGTATTAATATAAAGTCCCTAATTGGTTTTCTGTGTGCTCTGAATTTGTTTGCATATAAAGGCATGATTGAAATACAGTACGACTGGATTAAACTGGATTGTTGCTGTTTGGCTCATAAATCCTTGTTTTCTGTATTCCAGCTTTGGGGACAAGTTGTCGCAGGGCGAAAGTGTCCATATACAGTTAGGCAATTAGCAAGGTCACTGTTTATTATTTCGCGATACATAACAAATTCTATCAGGGAATGAATAGATTCCCTAACTTAAACATTAAGATAATGCTCGATAAACCATGGTAGTTTCTTGAGGAAGTCAAGGGTGGAAAGCAGGAAAATTTCGACTTGGCAGTAGGAACAGCCCCTATAAACGTCTGATTTAACCGTAACCTATAGATTCTAAGTAACACACTAAATAATAAGCACATCTGCAAAGAAGGTACAACATCAAACCCAGATAAGTTCCACAAAACTAGCGGGAGGCTAGTCTTTAGGAAACTGTCCATACACGTTCTAGGCTGAATGTACTTAACACCACCACACCCCCCTAAGTCCCCCATTCATACGGATCTTACGTAAGGAAGAGGTGATTGAAGGCCTATGTAACAACGTTAGGGGCCTCATAATATAGTTCATTAGCTTGGATAACTATCTACTCATTAATCCGAAAATTATGTTTCTTTATGAAACCTGACTTCCAGTCGATGTTAGAGATGTCACTATTAGAGGTGGACAGAATCCACAGTGAACAGAGAGGGGTAGAATTGCGTGCGTTTGCAACTTTCATAATACTTCCACACCTGTCACTCACGTTAATGAAACTACAGGAATCGTGTTGGCGTCACTTCGGTCTAAACAAAACAGGTACATAAGAAGGGCAATTTACCTTCCTTCCTCAAATGATCAGTCACTACTGTATTAGTTGATTACTCTGGTTATTTTTAAAATCACTTAATAAGAAGCTTGACCAGTTGATTATTGCGTGAGATTTCAACTGGCATCCCCAACTTCACAGAAGCAACTCCTTCATTAGGCTGGCCCCTAGAAGTCCCTTCATATGTCATCACTGTTGTAGCATGTACTAACACATTAAAAGTGATGTACGATGACGGAGAGGCAGGAAGCCTCCTAAACTAGACTACCGATTATCTACTGGTACACTTCAAATGGTTAAGTCTAGGTGAGGATCAATCTTAGTAGCAGTGACGATAAGGCAGTCATAAAATAAGCCTTAACACTGGGTGTAAATGCGACATGTCACTGCCGTAGTATGACAGTCCATTGAAATGTGAGGGGAAATTTTAACAAGCCCTCTGGACCAAGTGATATAGGAAGCCGACTGTAGATAAATACTATGCGACTACGAAATCATTAATAAACAAAGCAACATCCAATTACGTCCTCCTAATGACAAGACAACCGATGTAAGGGGGGGGGACATAAAACCGGCGGCCTGCTTGAAATCCTGGGCTACCTTTTATTTACCAATATCTCAACAAGTTATCTTCCCGTATTCTGTTTTGTTTTAATTGCCCAATCATGTCTCAAAATCGCATTGTGTACTCACGGGCATTTATAAAATGTTTACGACCTATCATTTGCAATTCAGTTAGATCTAAACGCAAACATAATGGTGGCTGGCAGCACGCGTTAAAAAGAAGCAATATTCCTCAAATGTTTATCTTTTGGCAGAACGCGACGCTTCCATATCAGGATTCAAGCACCACATGTTCTATGTGATGAAAAGTTTGTAAGAACCGATCTAATCAGAAATCTGTGCTCTTAAAAATACGGATTGTTATGAAATGCAAAGACTCTTATTCCTTATGTTACTGTTATTTTTCTTTTGTTGTTGTTAACAATATAAAATATGTACCTTTTCTTATCAGATGTTGACACGGTAAAAAAGTTACTTGTTGAGACATCGAATGCTGAAAATTCATACTGTACTAAAAATACTATTGAATAAAGCCATTATTATTATTATCCGTGGTTCTTCAGTCCAAAAAGCGATCTCAAAATAGGTGAAAGACACTTTGTGGCATCCGTCTGGGCCCAATAAAGGAAGACAGTAGGTTCAGACCAAGCTAGCAATGAAAATAAGTCCTAATCCGAAATATCTGTACCGGTTTACAATTATGGTGAGGAGGGCTTCATTAATAAGGAAACGTCAGATAATCTCATTTTCCACTTTGCACAGTGGTTCAAGTGGGCACACTCAGAAAGAGACAATCTAATTACAGTGTCACTAACAGAAAAAATGGATAAAATTAAATTAATCTGGAGGATAGTGCCCCTCATAAGTTATCTTCAAAAAAATGAAATAAACGATTCTTGCATAAGCCAATAACATCAAAATACAGGCAGCTAGAAAAAGTGAAGAGGACCTAAATGTGCCTTAAAATAGCTTAACGATGTTATAATCGTAGACTAAAGAGAACGCCATAAATTCAGTCTGACAGAATTACATACAATGAATGTCCGCTCCGAAAATAGGCATCTTGTTGGGTAAGTTCTGTGAATTCACACGCTCAAAGACAAATCGACAGAATGAGACTTAAGTCTAGTATACGCAGACAGCCTAAACACAGAGGCAAAATAAAATGAAAGTTCCACCGAATTGCAACCCACCCTGGGCATTATTGGCAACGACTCAGCGAAGCAACTCCTTGACTATTTCTCTCATTGTTTAAGACTCAGGATGCCACAGCATCGTAGCCAAGTCGACTGTGAGGAAATTCAGCCCTAGATAGTCAGGCGCCTAATGGATCTAAAGCATGCCCTGTATGAAGATCGATCCTCAGAGCCAGTACTTATTAGTACAGAACAGTAATAACGAATCACATTTGAGCATAAGAGACAAAATTTCTTTTGATAAATGTACTTTAGTGAACTGTGGGAGTGGACAATCCAAGAACGGATTCTTACCTTTATGCTGTGAGAGCGTAATCCATCCTCCATAGCTTGGAAAGTGACGTTAACTGCTTTTTCGGAAATTAGAAATCATCAGTATCCAGAAGTTACCCCAGAAGTCTTCTAGGGTGAGCATGCAATATCACTGGCGTTTTAACTATTACCATATTATGGTCAATTCACTGTGCGAAGGATCCAGCTACACACTAGTTGGTTGTAGTAGTTTGCAGCTAGGCCATCACAACCCAAGTACTATCCCCATTGCAACGCATAACTTATATCGTCAACGTCACCCACAATTTGGTTGGTGCGAATACACAAATAGCCATTATTAGGATTCAAGTTTCAACCGTGTCCCGGTACAGTCAAGATGAAGTTTAAAATTTATTAGACATAAAGTTTTAAAGTACTTTTTAGTACATTTTGCTTCCACTCGCTTTATTTATTATACTTTTCACTAGATCCATCTTCCACTGAGGTGCTGCTTTTTCAAAATTAAGTAATTATTATCCAGCATCATTCTTATCAGAATGTTTTAGTTAATGAGGTATAAAGCGATATGCCGAGCCAATAATCTTATTACTGGTAGCAAATTACAAACTCCTATCAGTCTTGAAAGTTGCACCAAAAGTGTATCTATAGTCAGTATCGAGATGAATATTGTTGTTCCTCTAAGACTTTAGTACCCTTTACTAGCACATAAGTCAGCCCCAGAGAACAAGAAACGGAACAACTTCGTGTTACACCTACTATTCAGCATAAGAGTAGGCGTAACAGATGCAACTCAGAGAACAGCCAGATAGAAAGAAACTTCAGTCCACCTTGGAAAAACCTAATCTATACAAATACCTAGCAATTTAAAGTTCAGGTACAATTTTCACAAGGGATGAACACTACTTTTGAAACGTAAAAGTACCCAATCGCTACTATAACTGTATAACGGCTAACCCCTGCCGGTGGTTCTGGCACGTGTGTGATAACTCAGGTCTTTTGAACTTATTAATAATAGAAATGCTGGCTTGATAACTGAGGCATCTCCGATTAATGAATTGCTTACGGAAGTCATAAGCAGTCCAGGGCATGTGATTGCTGACAACTGCAAGTAGAACTATTAAATAAATTGACAACGAGTACATTGACTGAACGTAAGGCCCCTTCATGTAGGACGAAACGAGAGCTTTATCCTCAAGCATGCGGTCGGTGGAGGGGGTAACTCAGATTAGGGTCATCTAGTAACTGCTAACGAATGCCGGAAAAGCACAACGCTCCCCACCAGACTTTAACTATACGCAGTGATAACGAAGGCCATTGACATAGTTTGCTGATTCTTTCTAATGCCTCTGATGACCGAGGGAACTTGATAAGCAAACGTTGACGGCAAACTGTTAACTCCAGAGGCTTTTAACTGAACCAATAAAGTCCTGAAGGTTGTATCGAGGTGGCAGCACTGTGCCGACTAGTCTATCATCACTGAGACTGACCCAAAGAGGTGAAGGTAATCTTGTTTACTCTTCGAAAATCATCCGTCATGAGAGACACAAATAATAGCTAAGCTTGATAAAGCTTGGGTCAAGAGGGAGACAAATCGAAGACAGTCGCCAGATTAGGAAATGTGCACATACATGGCAGTGTGTAGGGTTCCAGAACTGCATAAGTGACCATCACGTACATGACTTACAAGTGGAGTGGCTTGCACGGCGAATAAATCTAAAAGAAGTTACGACAGCAAGTGTCTGTAGGTTACCACGCCCTTCCCATTCTTGAATTTTAGGCTCATTCAACCTCCTGGTTATAAGACTTCGAATCCCTATGGATTTGTAGCAGTAAATAATCCCCAAAATAAATAGTTACATAGGTTTCGACATTGATACTGACCATGTTTGTTTTAGCGGACACTACTAGTTGAAGGCGCTCGGTCACGCATCACCACCAGATCACGTCACGCCGCATCGTGGAAAGCAGCCCTCTCTCTAGTTTGCCAGCCTAGACGTTGCTATTCCATTGTCGACATATTTACGATCAAATATAACTTTCTTTCCATCTTTTATTGCCTTCTACTTTATTCTCATTCTTAAGAGTGGCTTCAAACGTTAGAAGTTGCCCTGGTAATACCTCAAACGTAACTTCGTCATATATTCGGTGCATTTCAGATCTTACTAAGAATCTACGGTCATTATACGCAGTCAAATCTGATTCACATGGAGACATTTGACGTTGAAAAATGAATCTGGCAATAGAGCTACCTACTCAACTGTTTCTGTGATTCCAAAATGACAGTCTTAGATACAGAGTACTTTCTCAAGGAATGCACAGCCAAAAACTTCTAATAATTTCGGAGTTGGCCTTCCACTCTATAAGGCCAACTCACAAGACGATACCCTAGTCAGCAAGTGAGCTGACAGACATTATAGCAATTAGACAACCGGTAGTTTGGAGGGACTGGAATGAAAACGACACTGATACACAAGTTTAGAACTAAACGTTGCCTTAGCCGGAAGTTGCTTCTTCTAGTGTCAAGAAAGATGAATAAACGTCCGGAGCACTGTATGGATACAACAGAAAACAAGATCATAGGGAAAATCGCAAAATACCTATGCAACTTACTTAAAACCATACCGAACAACGAGACTATGTTAACACAATTGCCAGGATTCAGCAGGTAATCTTTCAGTATTAATCGTAATTGAAACTTGACTGGTGAAGTTAATTGTCCTGCCAAAAGTAATAATGGGCACAATAAGTGACTATTCCAGGCGTTTACATCGCTAGCTTAAGTGAAGGCTGACAACATTTAAGATGCATATTCGACAGTACCCAGAGGCTCACAACGTTGTAGTTGGCATTATTCCTAAAAATAGAGTCTTTAACGCCCCGGTGCGCTCCGTTCAATTGACTGGAGAAACTAGATTATTAGGGAATAAGTCTTTATTTTAGTATCGTGAGCTGGAGGTGGTGGAGCGCGATTCTAATCACACAGAGACACAAAATTCTCAACATCCAGTATAAGATAATGTAATCCCTGTGCTGAATGAATGAATAAGCAAGTGAATACTTTAGCCTTATTGTTTCGGTCTATGCTTAAGGTTTGAAGTTAACTCTTAACTAGTCAACCTAAGTTACTACATGTCAACCTCCCAGAGGAAGAAAAGCGTCAAGCTACAAAATAAGTGACTGGACTCGAGAATAAACAATACACTGACTAGTTACACCAGTTGAAGTTGTTTTTTCTTAATTAGAGGGGGCTAAGAACCAACTTTATTGAGCTCTGCAACATTATGACCACACCCAGATACCGAAAAACTTGTCTTTAATTCCCAACATGGTTTTCTCAAAACTAGGTCCTGTATGACTTATCACTACGACTTCTTTAATTTAGTCTTCACTAAACAAAGCCTTGGGTACTTGGTATTAGTATTGTACTTAGACATATCTAAATCCTTTGACGTGGTTAACCACAAGCTTCTTGTTGGCAAACTCTCCTCTTATGGGATTAGGGATCCATGACTTGCGTGATTAAACTCTTTACTCAGTAATAGACATCAAATAGTTAAAATTAATTCCACCCTTTCGAAGGCCGAACCGGTTACAAGTATCGTCATACAAGGAAATGTCTTGGGACCATTGCTAATCACAGTTTACATAAACGATATATGTAAATGCTAAAGCATGGGTAGACCCTTTCTATACACAGACGATCTTAAAATAGTGTACGCCTTACCACCTCACGAATTAGCACTCACATTCAGTGGCGTCACTGCCGAGCACAACAAGGTCGCAGTATGGTGCTCAAAATGGAAGTTACATCTTAATGCTTCTAAGTGTGGGTGGATATGTTTTGTTGATAAGTGTCTCAATTTCGATCTCGCCATAAACGGTAGTAAATTGTCTTAGCTTCAGTCAGTAGTTGATTTAGGACTTAGTTGCTCTTATAATCTGTCTTTTACAGAACGGGTCAATATGCAGACATCTAAGTCACATCGACTACCAGGTTGTATACAAAGTAACCTATACCAATGATTCCCGTATTTCGCCATATAAAGTTCGTGTCAGACCCCTACTAGAATCCTTCCTTAAGGATAGACTCAGACTGGAGTCTGTACAACGTCTCTTAACTCTTCGTCTCCTTGAAGCTAATCGTACTGTAGACTATAAAACTAGATGCACTAAGTTAGGACTAGATACTTTATAGAGGCGACGAATAAAATAAAACCTAATCTTTTTGTACAAAATATTAAACATATTAGCATTTTCGTCGTCTAACCTTCTTGCTATAATCTACGCAATTCAGCCCCGAAAGTAAAAATATCGCATTCTAAGTCTGCTCTTTATATGAATTATTTTACAAATAAATTATCGATAATCTGGAACAATTTGCCTCAAGCCATTCGAGAAACTGATTCACTTCCTTTATTTGTACGACATATTAGTGATTTTATCTCTTCTGATATCTTATCAAAAATGTTCACACCAGCTATTTTTTCTTGCTTCACTAGCGAAATAAAAGGGACTTCGAACGTGTGAGCACCATTCATTTGTCTTGGTCATATGTTAGTGTTCTTCCCTTTTAATCAGCCTATAAGCATAAGTGGCATGTCGGTAATAAAAATACTAATCCTGCCCATTAGCTTGTTAACCTTGGAATACCAGTGATGTTGTTTTGTTCTCTCTGCTTTTGTCTTTCCTCTAGTTGTAGAAGATTATGAATGAGACAAGTATGAAACTTACTAGCGCAATACTATTGCCCTCTCTTTATCACCCAAGTCCCAAGTACTCTTGGTCTTATCCCGCGTCTGGCCATGCTCAGTGATCCATTATGCTAACTCTTAGCCGTTTTTTGGAGTGGCAGAAGATAATCGTCGTCGTGGTTTGAATTTCCCGTAAAATGTGACTTTGAGCGCATAAATCCATGGCGGCAACTTCTCGTTAACAGCATGGCATACATTTTGTTCTCTAGTGGCCCCCAAAAATCTCCATAACACTCATATTTATGAAGAAATATGGCTATCGATAAATGAATCTTCAGTTTTTACCAATCTTTTCATTGGACAATAGTTGCTTGGCCTGTTCGTTACAAAAAATGACGATCTGGAAGCAGCGTTTGGAAATATAGTGTTTGGTTGACGATTTTTCAGTGGACATGACTTTTACAGCCGAACAAATGAGGAACGAAGGAGGCGTTTTAAGGTCATGGCGGACACTTATAGGCGTTATGCTAACAATAGGGAGTGTGTGAGATCTTATTAGTGTAAAAATCTCGTTTTTCGTTTGCAAACTATGGAATTGTTGAGAAAATGTTTAAATTGTCAATGTGGCAAGGAAATGGCAGTTTTACAGAATGCAAGGGACACGAGATGGCTGTTGGTTTCGTCGCACTGATTGCTGGTGCAAAAAGTCCATCCGAAAGGATTCTTTTTTGCTCGTTCCAGTCTAGAATTGAGACAAATCCTCGATTTAATAAACGGATGGGTGATTGGCATTAAAGTAACGACAGCCGCTTCATTTGCGGATGTTTCTGAAAAGGCGACAGTTCAGTAATATATTGCCGTGAAATATATAGCTCTCTAGTATATGGGTAGAGAATTAAATAAAGGACATTGTAAGAGGATTCGCGACAGATCGGCCGATACACTTCTTCCTTTGGCAGAAAAATACATATTGCCAGGAACATCAATATATAGTGACAGTTGGAAAGCCTATCCGTATTATGGATCGCAAGGAAGGATGTTATGGAGCCATCTGGATGAATATTTATATAAAATGCATCGTGATATTGAGTCTGAGAAATTCGGAAATAACTTACATAAGTTTTTAGATGATATAAAAGCAATATATCCTGCATAATTTATCAATTCCAATCATAAATAATTTATTAGAAATGACGGATTTCTCATTGCATTTTGGGTTATAGTTAAGTCTTGATATTATATGCATATAATTTAAGAGGATAAATATTTTGTAATTTACCAAAGATTTCCGTGGGGGGAGGCATACTACAAAGAGTCTGAGTTTAGAAATCTCTAATAAACCACTACAATTTTGAGGAAATCGTCGGTTCTGATTTAGAGGGCTGTGACTGGTTCATTTCGATTAAGACTTCCAAGGTCATTTCATGGTCGCTCAAGTTCGGCCGTTAAAGTCATGTCTACCGATTTTTTAGTTAGGATGATTTAGAACAAACAATTGAAGAGTTTCAGTCTGTAAGGAAAGTAGATTTAATTCAGTCGCAGATTACCTGCACTCACTACGTTCATTTGCAAAGTCAACGAGCCTCGTTTTCGTTTTTTAAATACATGTACGTCGTTTTTAAATGCACATTTAGTATTGAAAGAAGATCTCAAGGGATTAGTCGGATAAGCAAACCTTACGATGAGCTGCAACTTTATGTTGCTGGCACATCTAAGGTGCAATACCCTTAATGGTAAGCGTTGTTTTTGTTACGATTTATTGAGTCGACAGTTGATATTATGCTAAGATATTGAATACATAGTTCCGATGCGAGTGTCCCAATCGACTGCGTTACTCTATTTCCGAAGCTGTCCAAAAGATTGCTTGAAGAATGATAAACATACATGAATGGAAGGTTGGTTTTTCCAAGGTTTGGCGAAAGTTTGGTAATGTGGGTGTTAATGAAGATTGAAGAATATACGAAAAGCAATTCTGGGAAAATATGAAATAAGTTTTCTCATTGTTTCATAACCTAGTATATTTTTCTGTTTTTTACAGGTTTTTTAATCATCTCATTCACTGAAGATCTCTGCTTGTACCTTCCAATATTAACGAATTGTCTACAATAAATAGTGTAGACTAAATAATCGCCCTTTGTATTCCTATATCTATAGTAGTTTGGAGTGGTATGCATTAGAGTTCGTAGTGTACGGTAAACGGCATTCTGAATCATAAGATATTCGCCCACTGTAGTTTGCGCACATTAGTGTATTTCTAGTAATAGGCTTAATGACCTATACGAACGGTCTATCCGCCTTGACCCTCGAGCTTGATTCTTATTGAATTAGTAGGTGAGTGGCGTCATCTTAGGTACAAGTTGCGCCAACTATTCATAATCAGCGTTACTGTTATTCACAGCCAAGATGTTATTAATACAGCGTATTGTGTCAACGCTTCTTGTTTAACAAGTTACGTTCGTTAAGTAGTTGGCTCTATGATGCATACAAATCGTTCACTACACAGATGCACAGATTATTACGTGTTAGGCAAGCTGATACTAAAAGATTCTGGCATAAAAGCGAAAATATATTCCAAAGGGGGTTTTTCTTCTTAGTTAGTAGCCGATTAAGTAACAACTTCGTATGACATTCTAAAACTCAGTCTTTCTAATGTGATGTGCTAAAGAAAGGCTACATCGTAACGTAGTTATCGTAAATATTATCATATGTTCGCTGTGCGATTAACATTAACTTTCCCGCTTTTTATTTGCTGTAACAAGTTACGATGAAAAAACTATTAGAATACACGTAAATATTCATGAAATATATGGAATGAATAATAGAATCTTTAAAAGTTTTAAGTAGTACAAAGTAACATGATTACTTTGACTACCAATCAGTAGAGTTATATCTCTAACTTCTGGAACCTCAAATAACTGCACTCGCTTTTGATAAGGATTTGTTACCAAAGTTTAGGTGCAACTTGTTATGGCGCAAAGAAAATTGGTCGGTTGAGCGAAACACCTATTGGGTGTGGCCAGTCGATAAATGAGCGTCTTCTCTATGCCCACTCAGTCCGAAGCCGGAGATAGAAGAGCAAAACGATAGACCAACCAAACAGAATTACATTATATTTCGAAACACTCTCTTATATATATACAAAGCTACACCATACTGCTAACTAATTAGGAAACCAACATTAGTACAAAATAAGAGCAATAGTAAATATGATCTGGAGTACATATACACAATTGATTAACCATAGTTCACCAATAAGAAGTAATATGTTAACAGTTAATGTGTCAAATGGGAGGATGAGGCAAGGGGAAACTGAATAATAGTAGAGATAAATTATTCACCTTGAATATAACCAAAAATACTGAAATAGTCTGTAGATAAATAGCTCTCGAAGATAATCAGTCTTCTTTAGGTGCCCGACATATCACAACTGAACTCCAATAAACTCTGCATATGTTGGCCGAAGGTCGATATATAGCAGTAAATAGCTTCTGGATCTCAGTTGTTAATACAGCGTAGGTTATACAAACTTTGGTTTTAAATTGTTGAACATCCTGTGCACATTTTCATCACTCGTTAGTAACTCTATCAGGAAACCTATAAATCCTTCCAAGAATGATTCGGTATTGAATGATAGTTTGACCATCCATTAACATTCGTACTACAATCTCACTCACACTACTCTTTAAAGTTTGTGCTTAGCAGGAACTCCGTAAGTTTAAACAACTTAATTAAGGCAAAATCAGGCCACCACAGCACCATCTCCGAATGAAAATCAAAAAAATAAATCTGAGTTATACAACCATTGCATGCAAAATATAAATATACTACATCAGTGATTTATAGTTTGTTCACTACAAAGTAAAAACAACAAAAAACATCGAAAAAATTCGAAATCATGTCAACCAGACTCGGATTACCTAGATGGTCTTAGATGACGTAGTCACACCGCGATTGGTTCTTAACGATAACAAAAGGTAATCATCATCACTTATAAAACTCATAGTGACGTATTACAAGATAAAAGACTCTACATACACAGTAATTGCAAAAGAAATAAGCCCTATGATTCTGTGAAAACTACGCAATTTAGTGCAATCAGCAATCATGCAGAAAAGTTTAACAGGCAGGTACAGTTAAAATATTTAAGTTAGATAGTGTGAACTTTAACAATAGCTGATTCCTGATAATTCCAATATTACCACAATAACTGATTACGACATCACGGATACCCTAAGATGACGAGTAATCAGCCTTTTTTTGGATTGTAACTCATTGGTCAAGGAACGCGCGGTTCTTTGTCATATATGCACCATGCAACAATATTTATATTTGGTGTCTTTGTACTGCAAACATCGTTGCAGTTGGTTTAGTTATTAATTCACGCCTTTATATGTAGTGAAAGTCCTGACAGAATATTTGTATGTATGTAAACTCATATCATTTTGATCATGCCTGTAAACTGAAATGCTCTCATGTACACAACGATACTTGAGAATAAATAGTAGTACACAGACCACACGCATACTTTTATACCAAAAATGCCACCGGACTAAAATCCAACAAAGGGCATGACCACATGTAAGGGTTGACGTTTTGCCGTTAAAAGTTTGTTCTGCCTGGAATGTGTTGCCTGGTGCGATAATTTCACCTCTTCCTCTCACACACCAGAAAGTATCAGGAGAAGTCCAAAAGCCACATGTTCCACTACGCTATATAAAAAGACTCCCAAAACGGGGATCATGCACTTTCTACTATTCCTGTTAACTCAAATGTTTCATCCTTCAATATTATAACCACCATATTACTATGATAATCTTGTTTTCCTATGTATTTCAGTTCTTCTCTCCTCTTATTCATTTTATGGTGCTAAATTAAACTTTATCCACGAACCTGACTCCCTAGAACCACAAGTACACGTATTTCACCCTACACATATAAAAAGAAATAAAAAATGAAAAGTGAGGGATGAAACAATTACTGGACAAAATACTATTAATAACAACAAAAAATTAATTAAATAAGCACAAGCCTCTAGAACTAAAGCGGTCGTGTAGATAAATGTCTATTGTTGAACGATAACAAATAATTGGAACTAACACCGAGGCAAACAAGACGCGTGAATGAAGAAACCAACTGATTGGCGCTGGCTCTACACATAGATATTGGAATTTGAAAATATCAAATAATGAACAGCTGTTGCTATAACGGCCGAGTATATACATTATGTCCAATTTGAATGAAGGTCGGAATATACTAGTAGGTTTGCAAAATGATGATCTGTTCAAAACTTCACATGGAATTGGACATCACTGGAGAACAGGATTTTACTTCCCTGATTTTGTGAACACGGTACCATAAAGATTTTTAACTTGGCTTTTTATACTAGATAACAAAGGACAAAAATAGCAATGATTATACATATTGTTTAGAACCACAGTCTGCGGTTAAGTCTGAAGATCACTATCAAACAACTAACAAACTTGCACATGATCGGAAGATCTTAAAAGACTACTTAAAAAATTCACAAAACCCTCTCCCACCTCATCATTGGGATGTTTGCTATATAAATGATTTTCGTTCACGATTCTTATCCGGTGGTTACAGAAGACCTTTAAGCCCAAGTCACCAGACTACTGAAACAAAAGAGTCGTATAGTACATTTGCAGTTCCTAGTGAATTGTGGCGCCCATTGTCAATGCAACCTTTCGAAATTGAAAATCACCATAAAGACGGGTCATCCAAGGTAACCCACGTGCATAATAATCTTGTAATTCAAGAATATTATTGCATCTACAAAAAATGCGGGTTTGTCAGGCAGAGTGTTATATCCTAAGGACAAGGAAACAATAAGAAATTTGGACCCATATCTTACAACATATATGAAGGATCATAGGCTCTGGAATCCTGAAGAACTAAATGAAATTGGTAAACCAAACGTTGCAACGTACTGGAACTTAAAAGACCATCCTAAGTCAAAAGTTCACTGTTTAGATTCAAAGTACGTCAGTCCTGCATATTCATGAATGGACAATATTTTTCGTCTTGTTCAATTATCATTTTCTTTGGGATCAATCTGTTATTTTCTAAAGTCATTCACTGTCTGTGAGTTTGTAAAAATGTTTGTTGGAAGTAGTTTTCGTTGGTTTGTGGAACAAGAATAAATTATTTAACTGCCCTCAAGTACGAGACAAGCTGCTACTTTAAGTACCAAAAGAGTTTTTATTAAGTATAGAAATGGCAAATAACTGAGCAAGAAACGCCTGTCAAGTTTTTTGAGAAAGTGACATGTTCAATGAGTAAATGAAAAGACGTTATGAAAGAAAGCATTTGCGAAGTGAATGGTTTGTCACGTCAGATAAATTTGGTGCGAATTCGGATATTGACCATGTTATTCTGACAAGTTGGTAACAATAAACCACATGGGTTTAAATAAATATTCTAGAAATTAACACGCTAAATGTTTGTTTGTTGATCTAGTGTTAACTTGTCATACAATCGATTTGTCGTTGAGACATTAGCATTTCTTGACTTTTAACTAGAATTTCATCAAGACGTTTATTATTTGCATCTCTGAATGAAGCTTTTCCTTTAAAGTTTCTTATGGAGAATATAAAAATGTTATAATGTATGACGAGAGTAGAGAAACTTTAAAAGTGGTTTATGACCACAATGTGCTCCCTGTTAAGTTAGACAAAACTAGGTAGATTTTGGTTGGCAATAACAGTCATTCATGAATTACATCTTGATAAATATGGATTTCTTTTCAGGGATTTAACATATGCTAGCGTTTCACAATTTTTCGTTTGAAATCTAGGGCTTAAGGTATCAGATGCCAACAATTATTTGCAAAAACATTAAACCGAATAAACTGACATTATTTCAAAGCACTTATATTAATGGGGCTTTTTTAATGTATACATTAATTCTCCTACGGTCTTTAAACTAGTCTTCTATTCCGCTTGTGGTTATTTGCACTATAGAACTTTCAGTCCAGACCAGACGAATCCTCAAAGAGTGTAAAATAATGATTCGTAAATCTAAATACTAGGTTAGTAGTGCATAACAAGTTAGAGGTAATTATGGATTGATAGTAAATTCTAAACCGATTATTCACGCATTTAAACGCCACGGCCTACGTATTTCTAATTTTTCCGACTTTCTATAAATATATAAGATTTACAGTCATTATTACACACAAAATGTTGCTTTTTACACAACTTGTTGTCATCTTGAATCTGGTTAAAATAATCGAGTCTCAGAAGCAAGTGTTAATATTTGAGTTAGGCTGTATATCAGCGAGGTAAAAAACGTTAGTGCAATCAAACAAGGAAACTAGATATATGTGTGATTATTTATGAATGGTCGTAACTATTAATGAATACAGGTAAATTTGCCGGACAAAAAGAAAGGAAACTCTTAGTTGATGGTGTGGTTTAAATTGTTAGCTAATTAAATTGCATTACTTAATTTATAGCTTCTTATATTTCCTACTGAATCCCAGGCCTTCGTATTTTATGTAATTTATCTAGCACTCACTGAGGATTAATTACAATACATGATGGAATAATTGTTTAATATTTTGACTTTTAAGTAACTTTCCTACTAAGTAACTGGTTTTAAGTAAAGGTAGGAATTAAATATTTAGAGGACAAACAGACCAAGTTTAGTTAATTTCATTATGTAACATTGTACAGTGAAATTATTTGGCATTTAATACTAATTTGCTTTGCTAAATGTTTTATAGAGTTTAAAATTAGTTGTTAACATTTAGTAACATTTATAATAGGTGAAGTAGTTGAAATCATTGACCCCCTTTACTTATCCTAAATGTCTAATAAGATTTAATAGATCAGTAATTGACGCAATGTTTGCACAAACAAGAAATGATCGATTAGTTTTTTCAATATAAACCATTTGTTGGACTGGGAAGATAAAACAATTGTCTAATAATATGTTCGCAAAAGAACTTTTCACTCATTTGTCTATGCTGACTACTTACTTAAATACCTTAACAGTAACCTTTCTGATAGTAAAACTGGATGACTTAAGTTTGTATTTAATTGGGGAAATGAATATTTTTAAGCTTGCATATATGCCTTGCTAACAAATATCAAGTACCATGAAATCTACGCACATGGATTTCTTACTAACTGCTTATTTTTACCTCGCGTTAACTAAAATGTTTTGCCATGTCGAATCATTTAAGTTAGCCACTGAGAACTAGACCTGACAATTGCTCTACTCAGTTAATGTTAAACTTATATCACAAGAAGTCTTATCAGTGACCAAACCATTAATATACTTGCTCCAAATAATCTATGTGAAAGCTGATTTTATGTAGAGCAGGAAACTATTCATTTTGTTCTTTTGTGTAGCATTAAAATGCAGTTATTAGATGAAGTCAATTAAAGATCTATAACGAAGTTAAATTTTATGATCATCGGTTAGATTATCTTGTTGATATGTTTAGGTAAATTTATTTAAACTCAACTAGGTCTAATTAGTGCTTAAAAACATGTTCACTAATATTCCTTTTAAGCATCATAACAACTAAAATGCCCGATCTAGTGTTTAGTAGGAATTAATACCATAAATAAAAACATGATAAGCTTCTGTGATTGTTTTTTAGTGAATCATGTCATCTTTTTGCAAAACGATTATTATTATTATTATTATTATTATAGTCTTTATTGGAACTAATTTCCATCCATTATATTGACTCATTATTTCTATTAGTTGCTTAGTTAGTTTATTTTGAAAGGTGGATTTGATGACCAGTGAATTATTTGTTGTTGTCTTTCCATCTATTTGTTTCTAGAACAATATCAAATGAATGTGTTAAGAGTGAAGAACAACCTATACTGGACACACTGAAGTTTAAGCATTCCATAAATAATAGCCGAGTACAACCAGTTTCTCTTCATGTACCTCATACGTAAGTCTTTACTGGTTAATCCTCCAGCTACTAAATTTTGTCTACGTAATAGTGATAGTTGTCACATATTGATCTAATACTGGTTGGAGTGTGTTGTGTAACTTATCGACCAATTGATTATTATTCATAATTTGGTCAGTTTAGATTATGCAATGAATTTTTGAGTACATTTTAGACAAACATTTTGAAGTTTTTATTCTGAAAAAAACGAACTTAGAACAGACGTCATTATTTCTCTTTCAACGATTTCTCTAAAGACAAACCTAGGTTCTATTCTACTAGCGCACCTTTCTTAACAATCATTGATAAATAATTATCATATCTAAGGAGGAAAGTTGCAGAAATGCCCATTTTCCTTCAGTTTACGAGAAATTATTCATCTCAGAGAAAAACGAAGTTCAGACAATGCTAGTTAATTTGAAAATAATTTATCAGAGCTTATTGGAAATTAATATAAATGGACTATAGGTATCTGAAATCACTTATATTTCCAATGAAGTGCAAATTTGCTGCAGATTGTATAAAGCTATCAATGATTTAACAAAGGAAGCAGTACTCATCTGTTTCGCCGTTATTTAGCTCTCATCAGTATTAATAATTGTCATTATCTTCTACAGCTGAGTTTATAACATTCAAATCCTGGTAAATACACATTCTAAAAATATTGATCAGATGCTTTTTAACAACCAGAACATTAGAAAATATGGTTATGTTTAATGTGATCTTCACAGTATTTCACTATTGATTAGGAAATAATAGAAATCAAACAGTTTCTAATGTCTAGCAATTTTATCAGTTATTATTATAATGCTACAACGGTATTTTGCTGGTTAGCGTTTTAAAAGAAGAAGACTGCAACATCTCAAGACACTCTCGGACTACAATGGACAACATCGATGGAACTAGATGATTTGGACTTTGCAGATGACCTAACTTTTCTCTCGCACATACAGCATCAAATGCAGATGAAGACCAACAATATAGCAGCAGCCTCTGAAGCAGTAGGCCTCAACATACACAAAAAGAAAAACAAGATCCTTCGATACAAAACAACGAACACTAACCCAATTACACGTGACGGAAAAATTCCGGAAGATGTAGATACCGTTACATACTTTAAAAGCATGAATGACAAGCAAGGAGGGTCTGATTCGGATGTGAAGGCGAGGATTGGAAAGGCAAGGAGAGCATTTCTACAACTGAAAAATATTTGAAACTCAAATCAACTGTCAGTCAATAAAGTCAAAATTTAAAATACAAATGTAAAGACAGATCTGTTGTATAGAGCTGGAACTTAGAGAACTACGAAAAACATCCTTCAGAAGATACAAGTAATCATATACAACTATCTGCGTAAGATACTTCTGATTCGTTGGCCAGATACCATCAACAACAACCTTCTTTAGCGAAGAGCTAATCAACTTCCAGCCGCGGAAGAAATTAGGAAAAGACGCTGGAAGTGGATCAGACACACATTGAGGAAACCATGAAACTATGTCACAAGACAAGTACTAACTTGGAATCCTAGAGGCCGAGGGAAAAGAGGAACACCCGGGAATACATTGCGTCGGAAATTGGAGACAGACATGAAGAGAATGAAGATTAGTTGGGAAGAGCTGGAAAGTAAAGCCCTGGACAGAGTTGGCTGGAGAACGCTGGTGGGCAGCCTACGCTTTACTTGGAGTAACAGGCATTGATTGATTAATTGATTGATAATGGCATTTTATGAATTAGTCGATTTATTTTAATACGTTTATTGAACACAAATGTATACTTTGATGTATTTAATTTTTTAAAGAGGCCTTAAAAGTGCATATCAATCGGAGTACAAACAACCCAATAGTTTATTGAGTAAACTATGTCCAATTGAAACACCATTCACTTTACCAGGTATGCTAATATTTCAATACATTCTTCACGTGTTTTATTATGATTATTTACTACCGATTATCAATGTAATGTAACATGTAAATTTAGTCGCATTCAGGTATAATCTATTAGCTGGAATGTATTGTTATGACGTGAAGAAAGAATGGAAGGGGAGAGGATTTGGTTGGTTGTAGCGAACTCCAATGAGATGTGTCTAGCTGATGATGCGCGACTGACCTAAGCTCACTCACTCCCCAGGCCGACAATAGAAAAACCAGAATTGAGAACCGGCGAACGGAGAGAGCAAAATCTGATAACCGAAATCGTATTATATTTTAATCATGCCTTTATATATACATAAAACCAGACCACACAGTAAACCAATCATGAATCTAACATTAAAACAGAACATTGGAAAGAGTGACAGTGAGTGGGTACAACATGTACACAATTAAGTAAACGTACTTCATAGTAAATAACAATAAACTAAGAGTAAATATACTAAACAGAAGGACTCGGTAAGGGGAACGTAACAATCATAAAAATGAAACGATTACACTGTCCATAGTTATGATAAATGAAATAATGTTCTAAAACACAATTCTAGAAGATAATCAATCTTCATTAGATGCCCAGTACATCATGTATATATCCAGTTGAATGTGTTCCGAATGTTGCGTAACTAATTAAGCTATAATGTTAAATATTAACCTAACTCATTTTAATCTTATTTAAATCTGTTTTTATTTCATCTGATAGTCAAACAACATTTTAATCTGTTTATATTTTTAATTGTTACTATTAATTCATTTAATTTAATTTATCTGTCAACATTGATTCATAATAAATGATGCATAAAAAGTTAAGTTCTACTAGTTATAGTTAAAGTTTCACTTGAACTATTGAACTAAAAAGGGTATTTTATCTTTCAACTTAGTTTTATCTTTCATTACTTTTACTTTACCTTCTTTTGTTTTTTCTTTTTTTTCTTTTTTTTTTAATCAAGATCCTGGTACTATACTAGTTCATACTGTACCAAATATGTACAAAACAGAATATTCTATGATAGGTGAATATCAAAGAACTTTATTATAAGCGTAATTAAATAGTTAAAGGAGAAAATTCATTCAGGTTTATATATATATATATATATATATATATATATATATGTGCGTGTGTGTATTTGCATAGAAACATACATTCAATTAAGTTAAAGCGGTAAATAAATTTTAAATTCTATGAAATTATAATAGAATGTAATAATTTTCAATTAATTATATAATTAAATTTTTCATCAATTAAATATACAAGTGATTCTTATCTCTTTTTCTTTTAGTGTTTATTTGATGGAATATGTCATAGATTGATCTTGGCAGGGTACCATTGAAAACCAGGGAGCACTGGATAGTTGATTCGTTCTAATGTGGAACTCTTCAGCAGTGCGCATCCTAGATTCTGCACCAGAAGCTTCAGGTTGACGGCGAACGCCTAACTATCTACACCACTGAGTTGGCACCAATGGTAGAATTCCCACCTGCCAACATCAATCTGCGACATATTTAGTCAAATAAGTAACCAACCTCCACATAAATAACCATCCCAATTGAACCATAATAATAAGCTCACTAGTGACTAACTCCAGGATGTTCCTGTAGCTCTAGTGAGAAGTCGTGACTGGTGGAGTTCAGACTTGTCGGGTGTGAGACAGTTATTACCAATGACAATGGATGATCGTTGAGCTATATATCACAAATTGATGAAAGTGGGAATTCTACCATTGAATGCCCGCTAACCCAGTGGTGTAGATGGTTAGGCGTTCGCCGTCAACCTGAAGCCCGTGGTGCGGAATCTGGGGTGCGCAGTGCTGAGGAGTTCCACACTAGAACGAAACAGCTGTTAAGTGCTCTCTGTTTCTTAATGGTACCCTGCTAACATCAATCTATGACATGTTCAATCAAATAAATAAAAAACCTCTATAAAAATAACTATCTTAATTGAACTATTATCATTATTATTATCGGAATGTTCATTCATTAGTGCTGACATATAACTTACCTCAAATATTTAGGTTAAGTAAGAAGTATGAATTGGTAGTTAATACTTAATTTATCTAAACTGTTCAGTGTACTGTACTGTACTCTGCTGTCAATCAATTAATCAATCAATCAAAAAACCAATGCCTGTTACCCTATGTGCAGCATAGACCGTTCACCAGCATTCTCCAACAAACTCTGTCCAGGGTTTTACTTTCCAGCTCTTCCCAACTACTCTTCATTCTCTTCATGTCTGTCTCCAATTTCCGACGCAATGTATTCCCGGGTGTTCCTCTTTTTCCTCGGCCTCTAGGATTCCAAGTTAGTACTTGTCTTGTGACATAGTTTTATGGTTTCCTCAATGTGTGTCCAATCCACTTCCAGTGTGTTTTCCTAATTTCCTCCTCGGCTGGAAGTTGATTAGCTCTTCGCTAAAGAAGGTTGTTGTTGATGGTATCTGGCCAACGAATCAGAAGTATTTTACGCAGATAATTGTATATAATTACTTGTATCTTCTGAAGGTTGTTTTTCGTAGTTCTCTAAGTTCCAGCTCTATACAACAGATCTGTCTTTACATTTGTATTGAAAATTTCGACTTTAATATTGACTGACAGTTGATTTGAGTTTCGGATATTTTTCAGTTGTAGAAATGCTTCCCTTACTTTACTGTGCTGTTATATGAACAAACTTACTTGTAGAAGAAATACTGAACATAGGAGTGGAATTTGTTATGACAATATACAGTGCATATGAAATAATAAATGAGATATGTAATATTTAAGTTAGTTTGTGACTAGTAAGCGTAATCCAGAACTCTCGTTTTGTCCTATTTGGAACTGATCAACTTGATGTACCTGCATCCGAATGTTGATCTTTACACTGGAATTCGAACTCAGTTTGCTTCGTGCCAAGCGCCAACGCGTTCACCACTAAGCTACTGTGTCCTGACAGTTACGCTTGTACAACGGGCATACATGTAATTAGGATAAGTTTATATTTCCTCTAAGGACGAAACGCGCGTCCTGAATTCCACTTGCCAGGCACAATCCAATTTAAATATTACTTGTGTACTGTCTCTATATCGAGGCAATCCGCTAAGGATTGCATATGGCACATATGGCAACAGTGACTGACTAGTTTCAGTCCATTACAAATCAAAGGGAAAATACAAGCTTATCCTAATTAAATGAGATTTGTGTTTGGATTCACTTTGCTTATTGACAACATTACTATTACTGTATCACCTCATATTAAATAACTAGATAGCCGAAGTAACGCAATTATATGCTAAGAAATGTTTTTTTCTGTCACAATGATGAAAGCCAACAGAACAGCAATAGAATGGGCATCGGGAACAGTTACTCAATAAATGACTATATTATTAGTAGTTTTTAGTAGTGATCCATCCAAACCATTCATCATCATCATCATTATCAGCAACGTAGAACCGGGCACAAACGCCTGTAGGTTCAAGTTGCCATACCACAATAGCACTACGAGAGTATTGAGGTAACGTATAGACAGAATACAAGAGAGAAGAGTAAGTAAAGATGTCCAGAAAATAACAATAGAATTTAAGATCTAGATGAGGTTAAAGAGTGAATACACTTGCGCCTGGAGCCCCCACAGGGTTTCTGCCGGTCCCAAGCCCGGATAAAGGAGGAGGGTTGGGCATGGGGTTAGCAACCCCATCCCGTAAAACAACTACCATGCTAAAAAACAGCTTACGAATAAAAATCTTTATAACCATTCTAACTCTGCCCTGGAAGTTGGAAGGACTAATATGACGCTTCATGGTGAAAGCCGAGCTCCTTCGGAAGCCATGAGGCCGATGCCTCCCCTTCTGACAACCGGAGCAACACTTAATATACTGGACCGACCTCAAACAGCCGTCCCCTGGGCACTGCGGTCACACTCTCAGGTCATCACGACCTACCCTAATCCTCTTTCTCTTTCAGGTTCCTCAAGAATGACCCTTCCACGGTGTGGGCAACCGGGAAGTGATAACCGCCCTCATACCGCTAATAGCACTCGAGTTCACCTTGTTCATGATCAAACACGTTCTCCGTCTCTGGTCTCTACTTGTAACACTTCTCCTACAGTTTCTATGCGCGCCACTTTTACTGGTTACCCGAGTTCCCAAATTATCATACCAGGTCTCCTGAAGCCACGCTCTAAACTTCATGTTGGAGCTTTTAATGTGCGTACGCTGTGTCAAATCGGTCAACAGGTTGCCTTAGCTAAAACATTAGAATCTCTTGCAATTGATGTATGCTGTGTCTCCGAAACACGCATACAGGATCCCAGCATGGTCATCCGTTTGACCTCACCTAGTCAATGCAATGGAACTGCACACTTCACTCTTCGTTTATCTGGAGACCCTACAGCTAGCTCACGTGGCCTCGCTGGTGTAGGTATAGCACTAAGCGTACGTGCAGAACAGGCTCTTCTCGAGTGGATTCCTGTAGACAGTCGTCTATGTGCTGTCCGTCTAAATGGCTCAGTACGAACTCGGAAAGATAGGGACACACGCCGATGCCTTTTTGTCGTCTCTGCTTATGCCCCCACTGATTGCAGCACAGATGAAGTGAAAGACGACTTCTATATGAAGTTCTCTAGCCTCCTTCAGAAAGCTAAGCACTCAGACATAGTAATTATTGCAGGAGATTTTAATGCCCAAGTAGGTAGACTAAATCAGGCTGAAAAGCACCTAGGTGGGTTACTCGGCACCCCAGCCCAAAGAATAGACAACGGAGATCGTCTGTTGCAGTTATGCTCAGACTACCGTTTATTCTTAGCTAGCACAAACTTTAAGCATAAGGCGAGACACTGTTTAACCTGGCGACCTCCAACATCTACGCAACGATGGACACAAATTGATCACATCGGCATCAGCTACCGTTGGAGAGGTTGTATAGAGGACTGTCGCTCTTTCTGGGGCACTTGCCTAGACTCTGACCATGCCCTAGTAAGAGCACGTATCTCTATGCGTTTTACTGGTCGCAGAAAGGTTACACCGGGCAATCCCTTTAGATATCACTTTGAAAGTGAGAAGGCGAAGATTGCATTTAGGAATGGTTTGGCTAAGCATTTAGTCGCCCATGACCAACAGGTTTCCCCCGAAGTAGCTTGGAATGATTTTAAAGCAGGTGTAAACGCATCAGCGCTATCAGCATCTAACCCCAATCCAATGAAAGACCATTGGATCTCTAGTACTTCTAGGGAACTGATGGAGGCTCGAAAACTCATTCCAGCAGGCTCGGAGTATGATGAAGAGCGACGACAACTGAAACGTAGACTGACAAAGAGTCTGCGTATGGATCGTGAACAGTGGTGGGCAACAAAAGCAAAAGCGATAGAAGCATCAGCAGCGGCAGGCAATAGTAGACAGCTGTTCCGACTTATTAAGGACACCGGTATCAAAAAATCGGCAGTTAGTGAAATCATCTCCGAAAAAGATGGGTCGTTGATCTACTCTCAATCTAGAAGATTAGAACGCTGGGCAGAACACTTTCAGGAACAGTTTAACTGGCCCCCAGCCACGCTTAGCTTACCCACAATCTCCAAGCTACTCGAATGGAAAACTGACACAGGTCCCCCAACTCTCAGTGAAGTTGAAAACGTCATAAGTAAATTGAAACGTGGGAAAGCAGCAGGGCCTGATATGTTGTCTACCGATATCTTCAAGGATGGTGGTATAGTTTTAACGTGCAGGTTGACTGATATATTAGCCAAAGTCTGGGAACTAAACTCCATCCCTTCTGACTGGTCTCGATCGCTGATTGTTCCAGTCTACAAAAAGGGACAGAAATCCTCTTGTGATAACCACAGAGGAATCAGTTTGACTAATATAGTATCTAAGATATTAGCCACTATAATCATCCGACGTTTAACCAACACTAGGGAACAACAGACTCGAGAAAACCAGGCTGGTTTCAGACCTGGCCGGGGCTGCATTGATCACATATTCACCCTGCGCCAGGTCCTCGAACACAGACATATGTACCAACGCCCAACTATAGTTGTATTTCTTGACTTAAAAGCAGCGTTCGACTCTGTTGACCGTGAAGTCTTGTGGCAATGTTTGTCATTAAAAGGCGTACCTCAAAAGTACATTAACCTTATAAAGGCTCTCTACTCGGTCACCACTGGTCGAGTCAGAGCTTATGGCGAATTGTCACGAGAAACCTCATCCTCAAGTGGAGTCCGTCAGGGTTGCCCCTTATCCCCATTTTTATTTAACTTCATCATAGACGTACTGTTAGAAATCTCTCTCACTTCTTTTAAGTCCTCTGGGATTAGTCTCCTTCCAGGAGGCTCTCTTGTCGACTTAGAATATGCAGATGATATAGTCATATTTGGTGAAGATGCACACAGCATTCAAGGTCTCTTGAACACGTTGAGTAACAATGCAGGCATATTTGGGATGCGCTTCTCCCCTCCCAAATGCAAAATGTTACTCCAGGACTGGTCTGCTTCTTCCCCCAAATTATTTATAGGGAGTGAAGTAATTGAATGCGCTGATCGCTTCACTTATCTTGGAAGTCTCATTACCCCTGGTAGGTCGGTGTCTGATGAAATCTCAGCGCGGATCCAGAAAGCCCGATTGGCATTTGCCAATCTACGGCACTTGTGGCGCAGACGAGATATCCGTGTCTCAACGAAAGGCCGGGTGTACTGCGCAGCAATCCGCGCCATCTTAACATATGGCTGCGAGACATGGGCCATGAAAACTCAAGATATGCGTCGTCTCCAGATATTTGACCATAGGAATCTTCGTAACATCGCTCGCATACCATGGAATGACCAGACTAGTAATAGTGAGGTTAGACGAAAGGTTCTTGGGAAACACGGTAAATCAGTTGAAGAGGTCATTAACCTTCATCGACTGAGATGGCTAGGACAAACCATTGGCAATCACGACACGGTCAGGTTGGCAAGGAAATTGCTCCAATTTAGTTTTATGTCTTAACGTGATATACACATCTTCCTTCAAATGAAATAAGATTCCATTACAATTTCTCAGACTTCTCGACAATATAATTAGTTCATTATTAACCTGTACACTTCAGCTGTGAGGATATTCTTCGTTCACATTTTATACATATCTTGTGAGTGTGTTCACTAGAGAAGTGATACTTAAATGAAGTCTATAATAATAAATATAACCGTGTTTGAAACGTAATAATGTACCACATCGAAATTGGGTATCAGTTTTCTTATTCACAAATTATTATTGTAGGCAGGAGGCTGATAATCATGATTATATTGTAAATGTCTACCTTCATCGTTCCAAAAACTCGTTGATCTTGTTGCAGACAATTAAAAAATAATCGTCTTTGACCGGTATCTGAGGCTAAGAGCAACTAATTATCAACAACTTGCTTTCAGGATGATTTCTACCAGTTAATGTCATTGATCATCTCCAAAACATACAGGCCAAACACATGATTTTTGTTTCAAATGAGAACATAGATTCTCAACGAATAAGTTAAAACGTACCTACTTCATGTTTCTAATGTCCTTCCTTTAGCTCACTCAGATGCAGACGAATAACTGGTTCACACAGAAGTTTAAGAACGAAAAGAAATAAGAAATAGACAAGCGTCACATTAGTCACATGATGATAGTCATATCGCCTTTTTAGTAAATATGTATAATACTCTATAGAAATGACTTGTATTTTATAAAACACTAATATACTTTACCGTAACTCCCAACTTGATATTAACTACAGCTTTACCCATCGTGGTGACCCATTCAAGCTAAATTGGCACTAGACTAATCAGCTTCCATGTCAAGCAAGTCAGTTTGAGGACGGTAAGACTAAAAGTAGCCACTTAATGTTCGACGGTGAAGTCGTACTTTTGAGTGTTTCAATAGCAAAACAATTTTATTAGAAAATCAACAACTAACGTAATGTTGCCTTTTCTTGATGTGAAGAAAAGATTGATCCTAAGGACGGGATGTCTCACACTTCCCCATGAATTTCAGTCCCCGGCTGTATGGCCTAACAATTACTTAGCAAACACCTTATTTTAGGGTTTTCTATGTTAGTGATATACGTTAACTCAACCGAATGGGTACCTTTTAACTAGAACCCTAAAATATCGCGCCGTTGATGCATTCACTCTTAAGCACAAAAGCAAGCTCTCAGATTACATTCCAATTAACTATCGATTGCTCTCTGTCGTATTAAATGAGAAAACACGAACCCAGGAGAATCGTGAAAAAAACGCTTCTAGACTTTGATCACATTTTAGTAAGTGCATTTGTAAGACTTGAGTTTTACTAGCAAAGCTGTCTAAGGTAGGAGTTGGAGTCTGATCGGTAGGCGTAGTCTCTCGTGTGATAACTACCGAAAAATTAGTCCGATCAATATAATGCCAACACTTTTAGCCCCAATAGTCACTCAGCGCTTAACTGAGGCTTAAGGACAGTAAACTTGTGAAAACTAGAGGGTTCTAGACATGGAAGTGACAGTAATGCATACGCTCTTCATACTTTGCAATATAGAGGTATTTACCGACGTCCATCGACAGTCGTATTTTTCTGACCTTGAAGCCGTTTTCCGACTATGTTGATCGACAAATTTTGAGAAGTATTTGCAGTCATAAAACCTACCAAATAAGTAAACAAACCTTATGAAGAGCTTTCACTTATACGCTACTTGTTGAGTATGAGCTTACCGTAAGTTTTCTAACCTAAAGTGTTGGCTCTCAGGATTGCTTACGATTCCCATTTTTAACTTTAGATTCGTTATTGACAGAGTCTTGGAAACACAACCTTCTTCTCACTTTTAGAAATTGATTTCTTGCCAGAAGATTTAATTAGAGTATGCAGATGACATTATCCTTGTTTGATGTAGGCAGTCTTTTAATTATCATGGTCAACAATACAGGAATATTTGGGATTCATTTCTGTTTCTTTAAACTCAAAATATAGCTCCCAGAATGATATATGTCAACACCTGAACTTATGATAAGAGAGTAATTAGTAGAGCGCATTGGTTACTTAAATTATTCTGGATATCTGACTATCCCCAAAGGTTTGGTGTTTGATAAAATCTCAGCGCTTATTTAAAAAGCTAGCTTAAATGTAGCTAACTTGGGACATCAGTGATATAGGCGAGATATTCGTTTGTCAACCAAAAAAAACATGACTGCTAAATGTGGCCTTCAAAAGTTATGAACATCCATGGGGGAAGTACTAATATGCAATCACGTGTCTTCAAAGCACATCTTTTTTGTTTTGGGACCATTGGATGATTAATGTCGTGGTTGGATACAGTATGATGAGCAAAGATGACAAACTGGTTGATAATTATCTAAGTATGCATCGATTAAAGTGTTTATGACTTATATTAATAATGCGCAACTGCTCCCTCAGCCTACTTTAACTACCTTAATCTATGATGTTGACTAGTGTAAGAATAGCCTGGAAAAGAGATGAAGATTATCAGAATAAAACATAGCATCAATGTTTATAGCCGCTGATAATTGGTGTGTGCCACTATTGGTAAGCGGACACTATTTACTTGAGGTTCGAAAGATAGCCGTAACTGCTGAAAATGTCGAAAAAGGCTTGCGCATTTGTTAATGTTTTGTTATTAGAAAAGAAAAATACTCAAAGATTTGTAGGGTTGGAGGAGTAATACTAAATGTATGACGTGTACAGAATATCTAAACTTAGACAGTAAACTTCATTAAAATTACGTAACAAGTTGTAAGATGCAATATATGAAAAAAAAGAGTTTTACATAGGTTGAATTATTGGGAAACAACAACTGAATAGAAATAATATAAAGATCTGCAATCATCTCTGTCGCTACTGTGTATTTCTACCAAGTTTGGTTGTTATTTTTGTTGGCATTTCACCTGTGTTGCTTCCAAACCAGCTTGGATTCTATATCTTTGCGACGGTTAAGATTCAAGATGTCTTCTTTGCGGTTGCTCATTGCATTCAAGAACAATAATTTTATTCGGTTTACACTTAGTGTATCGTATTCGTTATCAGTAAAGGATAGCTGATTAGCATTTGATACCGTGCATCACCTACCATACATAGATTCTATCACCTAAATAAACTAACCTATT
Source organism: Schistosoma mekongi (assembly GCA_034768735.1). Taxonomy (NCBI): domain Eukaryota; kingdom Metazoa; phylum Platyhelminthes; class Trematoda; order Strigeidida; family Schistosomatidae; genus Schistosoma; species Schistosoma mekongi. The sequence goes on from CM068308.1 coordinate 3,217,896, forward strand.
AATATCTGCATCATTGCTGTATACTGCATAACATGATCGAAGTTGGTAGAAAAGTCTGCTGTCAATATCCTCGAGGCTGGGAAACAGTTCAGTCAATTAACTATGATGAGCTTAACGGTTGGTCTATGGTTTGTTAATACGGTAGAAAAATTACTTCTATAATGGCTTATTTCAAGGGGTTGTAAAATACACTGGTATCTACTTTGAGTAGATAATCAAGTAAATTTATTTAACTTCTTTAAATATTATTGTACTTATGCAGTTGAACTTAGTGTTTTAGACTGTAATGTAGTTTTCAAGAAAGTAATCTTCTAAGTGAACAAATATAAGGCGTGAGTTGGTAGATTAAAAAAGTGGAAGTAATTATGACTCCTAAACACCCAGTACTACAATCAGTAAGAGCGCTTTAGTACTAATGAATACAGTAAAAATTGGAAATATCAACCGTTAGAAGCCGACTCAGTGGTACAATGGTAAAGCATTCGTCGCGGAGCCAGAGGGTCCTGGGTTCGATCCCCGATGGGGTCGTGGATGCGCACTGCTGAGGAGTCCCATACTAGGACGAAACGGCTGTCCAGTGCTTCCAGGTGATCAATGGTTGTCTGATTCACATCAATTCGTGATGTCGAAATTGAAAATAAAAAGTGGATGAACTTATACCTAACACTGTTGCAAATAAACATTCCTACTGTCCTAGCAATTCAGAATGTAAAATGAAATGTTTTATGACCTGTATATCAAAATAAACTACATGATTCAATAAGTGTCAATAGTTTATGAAATGTTTAACAGCACGCAAAACAGGATTGATACGAATAGTCAATTTTGAAGTAATTCATCAGTACAATCTCCGGTTGAAATGTTAACAATACCATAGGAATATAAAAAGGTGAACAGTAGCCAATAACTACAATAAATCATTGGTAAGCAAAAATAGCTAATCCTTTGTAGACCTTCATAATCGGCTTATAATTGTGACAAAAAATGATTAGCTAATTCACTTTGATCTCTGTAGACTAGGTTGAAGTACGAAACAAAATCAATATCTGTTGTAAAGTGTGAGTGAATGCATGGATTTGTCACGAACGAGGGTGCATACTATTCTACCATAAACGAGAAGGGAGAAATCAGAGATCTATACGATCAATGCGTATAACTAAGCACACTGATATACTTGATACTATGCATGATATTAAAATCATTGATTGTGAACCAGATAAGGAAGAAGCAGTTTTATTAACAAATTCAGTGAGATCCGTAAAATCAGTTATACATAAAAATTAAGTATAAATACACAGGTTAAAGTTATTTATTCACTCAGTTGTTGTTATGACGCAAAGAAATTTTTCATACTCTATAATCAACGTGATAAACCTTTCCCATCTGCGCATAATTAGTACTATCTTTAATGAGTGTCTCTTCTTATCTCAGTCAAGTAGGCAATTGTAGCTTTTTTCTAAATTTTGCAAACTAATTTCATTCTAGAATAGTTCTTCATCATTTAGACAGTTACATAGCCCTTTTGTGATTCTTTTGAAACATGACATTTCTAAATCCATCCCCCCCACCCTATTATGTAATCACTTTGTATTTATAAATATCGCTCGCCTTAGCTGGGATTACCGAGTAAGTAATAACGAGGTTAGACGACGGGTGTTAGGCAAATATAGTAAATCAATCGATGAGGTTGTAAATCTTCATCGACTGAGGTTATTACAATATGTATGGCGTGTGCCCAACCACCGTCTTCCTCGACGCGCAATGTTGGCTGATATAGAATAGGATGAAAGAGAGTTAGAGGCGGCCAAACTAAAACATGGCATCAGTTCATGAAGTTACTGACTGCCGATTTAAGTCGTGTCGGTAGCTGGATACTACCTGGATGGGGTCCTCGCGATTACCGTAACCAGTGAGTGACCACTGAGTGACATGGCCCAGAATCGGTCACAATGGCTCAGATGTATTCACTCATTGTCCTCCCTTGAATCATGAGCTTTAACTTTCTTTCTACGCTTCCTGAATCAGATTCTATATGTTCACACTCCTTGTTACTATTATTATTTTATTTTATTGAAGTAACTTCTACTAATGATGGTGGTGTTAATCTTGCGGTGCCATGGTGGTATGACAACTTGAACCGATGCGCACATGTGCCAGGTTCTATTTTGATTATACACACATACATACACGTTATAAAAGTGACGATCTACATAATTGGAAATGATCTCATCATTGAAAAGAGAATTCTCTTGAATGAATTGTCTTTTAATATTTTTGTTTTCTAGATTTTATATTTGTTTATATCCTCTTAACTGATAGCATACTATTTGTAATCAATCAATAAGTCTATCTCATCATCACTTAAACTATCATATAAACAAAGAATATAATATAATGTTCTTATTATTCACATTTATAACAATAGAAAACAATTAGTTCAATAAGAGTAATATACAAAATTGTTATTCTTATAACTGAATCTATTGAAATTTTATAACAATGAGAAACCGGTTGTTTACTTTAGCAAACAAGTAAACAAACAAATATACCATCATTTAAATTGATTTATCAATGAAGAGTATACGATAATTTCTATGGTATGATTAAGTTATAAATTGACCTGAAGACAAAATATACATAGTGACTATTATTAACTAGGTAGTAAGTAAGTTGTATTGGTGACCAATAATTAATTATTATTATTATGTATGTATGTATTATTCATGAATGTATGTGTTTTCATAGAGTAATCAACTAGGTATAAATAAAGTTACAACATTCAATGAAATTGGTTTTCTACGCTTAAAATGCTTTCTAGATGGAGAAAATTTTCACTTGTAAGATTATTGATTTGTTTTTTGATGAAAACTATTTTGTATTTGATTGGATATATCACAGATTGATGTTGGCAGAATACCATTGACAACAAGGGAGCACTGGACAATGGATGATCGTCGCGCTATATATATCACAAACTGATGGAAGTGGGAATTCTACCATTGGATGCCGTCTCAGTGGTGCAGATGGTTAGGCGTTCGCGTCAACCTGAAGCCCCTGGTGCGGAATCGTGGGTGCGCACTGCTGAAGAGTTCCGCACTAGAACGAAACAGCTGTCCAGTGCTCCCTTGCTGTCAATGGTATCCTGCCAACATCAATCTGTGATATATCCAATCAAAACTTATAACCAATCTCCACAAAAATAACCATCCCAATTGAACTATTTTGTATTTTGTAAAAATTATTTATGTAAATATTATAGGTGAACGTTTGAAAAAATGAAAGTGGTTTTATGGAGATTAATATTTAATTGTGTCATTCCATCAGGGAACTGATGGTACACACTGCCATTAAAGAATTTTATACTAAGACGAAATAGTCATCGAGTGAAGGCTGCTTTAAAGTAGTATCCAATCATGACCAATCTGTGACGAATGTAAACAAGGAAATTAAATATTATTTTTTTTTGAACTAATGGATGACATGAAATTGATGTTTCGTGAACTACGGCAATGGCGATATTCTGAAAACAATAACCAATACTACAACTATATACCAAGACTATATATTCTCTGGTAGTAAATGCACCCTAATATTTCTAGTTCTCAAGCTGGATCGGAGCATACTAAATAAATTATATTTCACTCAGCCATTTATATGCATACAAAACCTGGTCAAATAGTTGACCGATAATGAAAATAACATTCACACAAAACAAGAATATTCATAATAGAAAACTGGAGGTAGGGGAAGGGGACAGGTATATAGTTAATTAGCTGTATTCTGTGAAAGGTAAATGATATAACAATAGTTCATGAGACTAATGAGAGATTAGGGCAAGGGTAACATGACAATAATAGAAATAAAATGTTCAGTTTACATACACCCAAAATGACTAAAATAATCTTCTGAAAGTTAGCTTTTCTTCTTGTATCAACCGACAAGTCAAAAATTTTATTGCTTAATATGACTCTAATTTATACGAGGTAATGCAATTAGATTGACTCTTGGGTAACCAATTACTGAACTTGTAGAATCGTTGACATTTGTATGAATGAACTTATCGAATTCCCATAAAAAAACGTCAAATTCCATAGCTGCTTGTTTTCATGTTTTCATATTGAGTGATTATGAAAGAGCAACTAACTTATGAAACCGTATTTTAAAAGACTATTTCAATTACTTTAGTTGTGTGTAAAGTAAACATTTTACTTCTATCATTATTACGTACTTCTCACCCTATCCTCCCATCTAACCAATCGACTGTTAGTATGCGATTTCCCATTTGTGTATACGTTATCTCAATTCACTATCACTACCTACCTTGTTTCGTTGTGATGTTAATTTCCCAATTGGTTCACTGTGTGGTCAGGCATTATGTATACATGAAGGAGTGTTTGAAACACAATTTGGTTTTGTCTGCTTGACTCATAGGCTTATGCTCTTCCTATCTCGGCCTGGACTAAGTAGGTATCATGTAGGCCAACAGAAAACATCTGGGCACTCTTATTAGCGTTTGTCACTGTAATTTCGTGTATAGAAGATTATATCAACTAACTGTAAGTTTCAGTCGTAAAAATTCGGCTTCATCCCAGTTGACTTTTGTTAAGCAGCCAGAATTAAATAATATGTGGTAAAAGCCGTCCATAGTGACTAAAATCATGTTATTCACTGAACCTTACAAAGCTTTAGAAACATCTTTAGACGAGGCCAATAGCATCATCAATCATCAGTTTAAATTTTGCTTTCTGAAATGACGTACATTACAATAATAGGAATTAACAATTTAGCCTTTCTATCAGAGATATACTGGAAATCTCCCATACCTGATGTCCAATCATAAACTAAAATACCCTTAAGTTTATAATAAGTGATATATATTTGTAAAATTCCAATGAGTAGAAATTAAAATTTCTGACGTTTCGCGGCTTACTGCAAGTCGCTTCTTCAGAGAAATGAATAACCGAATTTAATTAACACAAGAATAAATAATACAATGGAACAAATCAAAAACAAAATAAACCCGTACAATCAAAATGCGAGTTTGATCGTGTTATGATGTCAAGTCATATAGGTCAAGGTGGTTTGAGATGAGACATGTATGTACATTTTAATGTGATGTGTGAGGAAAATATGTGAAAATAAATTGTATGTATGTTCATGTGTATGAAATTCGATGTACTTTAATTGTGGCTAGTTGGATAGAAAGTCCATGTTGGGTGGATAGAAAGGCCTTCCCTTTTGTTAAGTGCAGTTGGATTTAACAAAATATGAAGCGCCTCAGCTATTCGTCTTTCCTTATAATTGGAAAAACCTTTTTGAATGATTCGGATATTTTTAATATCGATTTTATGGTTGTGATAGATAGCATGTACTGCTATTGCTGATTTAATTTGTAATTTTTCAAGTTCAACAGGATTCTTCGGAGGTCGTTTAGTGTAGCTTTCATGTTCTTTGGCACGAGTTTTGATTTCTCGTGAAGATTCTCCAATATAGAAGGCATCACAATCAATACAACCTAGCCTGTAGACACAATTCTGTGTTGAGGTGAAAGGGATCATGTCCTTTATTTTAACCAATGCACTTCGAATGGTGTTGGTAGTTTTGTAGAAAGTTTGAATTCCGTGTTGTTTTAGAATTCTTTGTAATTCATCAGTTGTGTCTTGACGGTAAGGTGGAACGGCTGTACCAATCCAAGATGTTTTGACTAATCTACTATTATTTAGTAATAAGTCGTTTTGTTTTTGCAAATTGTTAATAATATTCATTGGAAAATTATTAAGCCGTAGGATGTTGACTATATTTTTGTATTCGTGATTCTTGTCGTCTTCAGATGTAATGAGTCTACTGGCTCTTCTGAATAAGTTTAGAGCCAGAGATATCTTTGCACTGAATGGATGTGCTGAGTCGAAATCGATATATCGATTTGAATGTGTCGGCTTGCGGTAAATTCTCAGATTAAGAGTTCCATTTAAATTTCTTTTTACTAAGCAGTCTAAAAATGGTAACCCATTGTGTTCATTTTCACTTTCTAAAGTGAATTTGATATTCTGAGACAGGTTGTTGATTCGTTTTGAGAATGATCTTAGAAAAGTCTTTTTGATGATGACAAAAGTGTCATCAACATATCTTAGCCAAACCCTTGGTCTAATGACATTATTGAAAATGTGAGATTCAATATGGGTCATGAAAAGGTTTGCTACAATTGGTGAAACGGGGGAGCCCATTGCTACTCCGTTGGTTTGTTTGTAGAGAATCCCTTTGAACGTGAAAAAGGTTGAATTCAAGCATAGGCTTAGGGATTTCATGATTAAACTGATACTTATTGGGCACCGGCTAGATAGTGTATGATCATTTTCTAGTAATCCATTAATAAATTCTAGGCATATATCAATTGGAATAATAGTATATAAAGATACAACATCATAGCTTACCATCGTTTCAATATCTTCAATTATCAAATCTGATATTTTTGATTTGAAATCATATGTGTCTTTGACAACATTGTGTAAATTTTGTTGTAGCGGTTTTAAAATGTTGCTTATATATCTAGCAAGCGCATAAGTTGGAGTGTTGGTGAAATCAACTATTGGTCTCAGTGGGACACCAGATTTATGAATTTTTGGTAAACCATAGAAACGAGAAGTTGTGCATGATTTAGGATATAAAGTAAACCAAAGAGAAGTACTAATGAAAGGTTTCAATTCTTTCAGAAGTTGACCCGTCTCCGATTTCACTTTGTTTTTTGTCGTTGAATGATTTTTTGAATCAATCATTAGATATGGTCCTGTGGATAGATGTTCAAAGGCTTTTTCTTCATAATCAGTTTTATTCATTACCACTGTGGTATTACCTTTATCGGCCTTTACAGGACAACATCATTCCTAAATCGTTACTTATCAAGCCACTTGAATTTTCTCGACGATCCATTCAGGCTACTCAACGCGTATCGCGCATCTTCTTACGAGAACGTATTCACAAATGCACATTATTGCTAGAGAAATACCGGAATCGCATCAATAATCTTGATGATGCAATAAAACATCTAACTCCAATGGAACTACAGTCTCCTGTTTTCAGCCTTTTCAATGAAAGAGAAAACAGCTATTTAAAGTCGTCGAAATTAAGACAAATTAGAAAATATGACAGAATGAAAGGAAGAACAGTAGAAAGAAAAACTCCAACAACTACACCGAAACTAACCAAATTAAGAACAGTCCACAATATGTCAAATAGGACTTTAGATATACATGACATCGCTTTACTCGAAAGAGGACTTAACTTCAATATTCACAGAAAGCCTCTCACCACTTTAGAAATAGCACCAATTCCGGAACCATTATTAGAAAAGTTACCCGTTAAAGAAGCGCATATCTTACGTCAAAAAACCTCCCACGTCCTAACTAAACAAAATCACATTCCTTCAAATTTGTCAAAGGGAGAATTAAAAGCTCTGTACTCACTACAAAAAGATAAATCAATAATAATTAACAAGGCCGATAAAGGTAATACCACAGTGGTAATGAATAAAACTGATTATGAAGAAAAAGCCTTTGAACATCTATCCACAGGACCATATCTAATGATTGATTCAAAAAATCATTCAACGACAAAAAACAAAGTGAAATCGGAGACGGGTCAACTTCTGAAAGAATTGAAACCTTTCATTAGTACTTCTCTTTGGTTTACTTTATATCCTAAATCATGCACAACTTCTCGTTTCCATGGTTTACCAAAAATTCATAAATCTGGTGTCCCACTGAGACCAATAGTTGATTTCACCAACACTCCAACTTATGCGCTTGCTAGATATATAAGCAACATTTTAAAACCGCTACAACAAAATTTACACAATGTTGTCAAAGACACATATGATTTCAAATCAAAAATATCAGATTTGATAATTGAAGATATTGAAACGATGGTAAGCTATGATGTTGTATCTTTATATACTATTATTCCAATTGATATATGCCTAGAATTTATTAATGGATTACTAGAAAATGATCATACACTATCTAGCCGGTGCCCAATAAGTATCAGTTTAATCATGAAATCCCTAAGCCTATGCTTGAATTCAACCTTTTTCACGTTCAAAGGGATTCTCTACAAACAAACCAACGGAGTAGCAATGGGCTCCCCCGTTTCACCAATTGTAGCAAACCTTTTCATGACCCATATTGAATCTCACATTTTCAATAATGTCATTAGACCAAGGGTTTGGCTAAGATATGTTGATGACACTTTTGTCATCATCAAAAAGACTTTTCTAAGATCATTCTCAAAACGAATCAACAACCTGTCTCAGAATATCAAATTCACTTTAGAAAGTGAAAATGAACACAATGGGTTACCATTTTTAGACTGCTTAGTAAAAAGAAATTTAAATGGAACTCTTAATCTGAGAATTTACCGCAAGCCGACACATTCAAATCGATATATCGATTTCGACTCAGCACATCCATTCAGTGCAAAGATATCTCTGGCTCTAAACTTATTCAGAAGAGCCAGTAGACTCATTACATCTGAAGACGACAAGAATCACGAATACAAAAATATAGTCAACATCCTACGGCTTAATAATTTTCCAATGAATATTATTAACAATTTGCAAAAACAAAACGACTTATTACTAAATAATAGTAGATTAGTCAAAACATCTTGGATTGGTACAGCCGTTCCACCTTACCGTCAAGACACAACTGATGAATTACAAAGAATTCTAAAACAACACGGAATTCAAACTTTCTACAAAACTACCAACACCATTCGAAGTGCATTGGTTAAAATAAAGGACATGATCCCTTTCACCTCAACACAGAATTGTGTCTACAGGCTAGGTTGTGTTGATTGTGATGCCTTCTATATTGGAGAATCTTCACGAGAAATCAAAACTCGTGCCAAAGAACATGAAAGCTACACTAAACGACCTCCGAAGAATCCTGTTGAACTTGAAAAATTACAAATTAAATCAGCAATAGCAGTACATGCTATCTATCACAACCATAAAATCGATATTAAAAATATCCGAATCATTCAAAAAGGTTTTTCCAATTATAAGGAAAGACGAATAGCTGAGGCGCTTCATATTTTGTTAAATCCAACTGCACTTAACAAAAGGGAAGGCCTTTCTATCCACCCAACATGGACTTTCTATCCAACTAGCCACAATTAAAGTACATCGAATTTCATACACATGAACATACATACAATTTATTTTCACATATTTTCCTCACACATCACATTAAAATGTACATACATGTCTCATCTCAAACCACCTTGACCTATATGACTTGACATCATAACACGATCAAACTCGCATTTTGATTGTACGGGTTTATTTTGTTTTTTGATTTGTTCCATTGTATTATTTATTCTTGTGTTAATTAAATTCGGTTATTCATTTCTCTGAAGAAGCGACTTGCAGTAAGCCGCGAAACGTCAGAAATTTTAATTTCTACTCATTGGAATTTTTACAAATATATATCACTTATTATAAACAATTTATCCAATGCTCAGTTTATTTGAAATTATCATAGTTAACCTTGGTAATGATATGTTCCCTTAAGTTTTAATTAAAGTTAATAGCATTTCCATTCCGTTCTTACATTCCTTCCTTTTTTACATTTTATTTTACTGATGGCCATTTGATCTACTTCAACTACCTCAGAATCATTTCCGAGCATATATCTCACAATGCCGTTACCAATTCACGCCTAAAACTTCATTGCCAATCATTTAAGAAGACACTAATTTAATCAGAATCTCGATTATTCATGTGACAAATAGCCCTGATAATTGTCGAAATGTCAGTCTTAAATGAGCAAAAACCTGATAGTCTTGACTGATTTTTTCCGCAAAAATAACTACTCCGTAAAACATTCTTATTAAAAATGCTAATCAGATGATGTAAAGCAGACATTTTGAAGTCATATACACTAGCAACCGTGAAGACATTACCTTGATGAGGATTAGTTTCAGCAACGAAGTTTAGCTACACTAATTAATTATCTGAATAGACCTCTAAATAATGAAATATAACGTTGACGGAATTATGATTATAAAATAGACAATCATACTACTTAAAACTAAATTTAGAACTCATCTTTACACATAAACTATTCATTATGATCGTTATAAACAAATGAATGGCTGATTTGTCATTTGTTTGTCAGTAACCACTAGATACACATTATAAATATTGATGAGAGTTTATTTTACCTTATGCTGATTAATATAACCTGAAAATGTTAGTACTGTGAAATGTAGATCAGAACGTGCTTTACTTTTATATGACATCATGTTACTCTTCAATAAACTGAAAATTGTCTATTTGTTTTATATTCTCATGATTGTCACTTAATTAAACAACATAATTCAATGATATATCATTTTATATTTAATGTATGCATGAAGGAATAATGAAACTTAGAATCTAGAAGAAGAAGTTCGAATGAATACGCTGTTTCTACTGACACCAGATATGAGACAAGTCACCCAATATCTCTATCCACTGAATACGATTATCGTATAGAGTACAACCAGATAGTCTAAACTTGTCAACATATCTTAGTCCAATAGTCAACTACTTTATACGCTGATGCTACGTTTTGGTTAAGTGGCTCCAAGCTTTTTTAATTCTACTCTTACACCACTCAGAGTCGTGCTACAATGAAGGCGATAGTTGAGCATACGTAATAGTGGTCTAAACCACCTCAGTCGATGAAGGTTCACAACCTCATCGGCCGATTTAGCATCTTTATTTAGTACTTACTTACTTATTTATGCCCGTTACTCCTCGCTGAGGAGCATAGGCCGCTCACCAGGGTTCTCCATCCAACTCTGTCCTGAGCAATCCTTTCCAGCTGTTTCCAGTTGCTGTTCATCCTTTTAATGTCTGCTTCCAATTCTCGACGCAGCGTGTTCTTTGGCCTTCCCCTTTTCCGTTTCCCAGCAGGATTCCATGTTAATGCTTGTCTCGTGATGCAGTCTGATGGTTTGCGTAGTGTATGTCCTATCCATTTCCATCGTCTTTTCCTAATTTCCTCTTCGGCTGGAAGTTGGTTTGTCCTCTCCCATAGTAAGTTGTTGCTGATGGTTTCCGGCCAACGGACATTCAGTATCTTGCGTAGGCAGTTGTTTATAAATACCTGTATCCGTCTGAGGATGTTTGCAGTAATTCTCCAGGTTTCAGCTCCATACAGTAGGACTGTCTTCACGTTCGAATTGAAGAGTCTGACTTTGAGGTTAGTTGATATTTGTTTTGAGTTCCAGATGTTTTTCAACTGCAGGAATGCTGCCCTTGCCTTGCCAATCCTTGTCTTTACATCTGCATCGGACCCTCCTTTTTCATCGATGATGCTCCCCAGATATGTGAAAGTATTCACTTCTTCCAGAGTTTCTCCATCAAGTTGAATAGGATTGGTGCTACCTGTGTTGTATTTGAGAATCTTGCTCTTACCCTTATGTATGTTCAAGCCTACTGATGCTGAAGTTGCTGCTACACTGGTTGTCTTCGCTTGCATTTGTTGGTGTGTATGTGCTAAAAGAGCTGGATCATCTGCGAAGTCCAAATCATCGAGTTGCATCCTACTTGTCCATTGAATCCCGTACATTCCCTCAAATGTGGAGGTCTTCATGATCCAATCAACCACTAGGAGGAAGAGAAAAGGTGAGAGCAAGCAACCTTGTCTGACTCCGGTCCTCACTGAAAATGCATTTGTCAGTTGTCCGCCATGCACAATTTTGCACTGTGTCCCGTCGTAAGAGTTCCGGATGATGTTGACGAGTTTCTCTGGTACTCCGTAGTGTCGAAGAAGTTTCCATAGTGTTTTCCTATCTACACTATCAAACGCCTTCTCATAATCAATGAAGTTGGTGTACAGTGACGAGTTCCATTCAATTGATTGTTCAACGATGATCCGTAGTGTTGCGATTTGGTTCGTGCACGACCGATCCTTACGAAAACCAGCTTGTTGATCTCGAAGTTGAGTCTCCGCTGAATCTTTCATTCTGTTCAACAATACTCTGTTAAAGATTTTCCCTGGTATCGACAGTAGCGTGATCCCTCTGTAGTTGTCACATTTGCTCAAATCTCCTTTCTTTGGTATCTTGATAAGATAACCTTCTTTCCAGTCTGCCGGCACTTGTTCTTCCTCCCAGATCTTTTTGAATAAAACGTGGAATATCCTTGCTGTTAGGTCGATATCTGACTTGAGTGCTTCAGCTGGTATATTGTCAGGTCCTGCTGCTTTCCCACTTTTGATTTGTCTGATGGCCATCTTGATTTCTTCCATCGTTGGTGGAGTGACATCTATCGGGAGATCTGTAGGTGCTGCTTCGATGTCCGGTGGGTTCGGTGGAGCTGGCCTATTTAGAAGTTCCTCAAAGTGTTCTACCCACCTATTCTTTTGTTCTTCAATCTCAGTGAGTGTCTTGCCTTCTTTGTTCTTGATCGGTCGCTCTGGTTTACCATGTTTATCTGCCAGTTTCTTCATTGTGTCGTATAGCTGTTTCATATTTCCTTCTCTTGCAGCCTTCTCCACTGTCGTTGCAAGGCTTTCGATGTATTTCCGTTTGTCAGCTCTAATGCTCTTCTTTACTTGCTTATTTGCTTCTGAGTATTCAGCTTGAGCCTTGATTTTTTCTGCTCTTGTTCGGCTGTTGTTGATTTCTATCTTCTTGTTCCTCCTTTGCTGAATTTTGCTCAATGTCTCAGTGGAGATCCATTCCTTATAATGGTGCTTCTTGCGGCCTAGAACCTCCTGACATGTTGACGTTAGTGCTTGTTTGATTTCTTTCCAGTTGTCCTCCATAGTGGTTTCTTCTTTCGGCAGATCTTGTAAGGCTTGGAACTTGTTGTTGAGAGATATTTTGAATTCGTTGAGTTTGTCAGTGTCTCGGAGAAAGCCTGTATTGAACCGTTGTACTGCTGCCACTCCAGTTGTCCACTGCTTCTTTAGCTTCAGTTTCATTTTAGAAACCACCAAGTGGTGGTCTGAAGCTATGTCAGCTCCTCTCCTGGTTCTTACATCTTCCATTGATCTTCTAAACTTTTTATTGATACATATATGATCGATTTGATTCTCAGTAGTATAATCCGGTGAGACCCATGTAGCCTTGTGTATGCGTTTGTGGGCGAATATTGTACCACCTATAACCAATTTGTTGAAGGCACATAGGTTTGCAAGTCTTTCACCATTGTCGTTTCTGTCTCCCAGTCCTTGTCGTTCCATGATTTCTTCATATCCAGTGTTGTCCATTCCGACTTTGGCGTTTAGGTCCCCCATCAGGATTGTCAGATCCTTTCCTCGACACTTTGCTATAATTGATTGCAGTCTATCGTAAAACTGATCTTTGTCTTTGTCGTTGCCGTCATTAGTTGGTGCATAGCATTGGATAATATTCATTGTAATCCCTTTCTTCATTGTTTTGAAAGATGCTTTGATGATCCTGGGTCCATGTGGTTCCCAACCCACAAGTGCACTAAGTGCCTCATTGGACAGCATCAGAGCAACTCCTTGAGTGTGGGGAGCATTTTCCTCTTCGTGGCCGGAGTATAGCAGCGTCTCTCCCGAAGCCAATGTTTTCTGTCCAGCTTGAGTCCAATGGGTTTCGCTGATTCCGAGTATTTTCAAGTTGTATCTCTTCAATTCTGCAGCTATTTGGTTTGTCTTCCCGCTCTCCCACATTGTTCGAACATTCCATGTACCTAAAAAATATTTGCTCTGGTTGTTAGAAGGGGGGGCATCGGCGTCATGACTTCCGAAGAATTTCGGCTTCATATATCCTTCCACTCCCAGGGCAGAGTTTAAATGGTTTAAATGGTTTATCTTGTTTAATCTGGTTTGCGTTTTTTAGCAAGTTTGGGTTTTTACGGGATGGGGGTGCTAGCCCCATGCCCAACCCTCCTCCTTTACCCGGGCTTGGAACCGGCAGTAACCCTAGGAGGGCTACAGGCGGAGTTATCTTTATTTAGTACTATGTACTTAACTTCCACCATTCCAGACACTTATAACCAAGATCTTTCGGTCTACACATATCTTCAATATTCGTAGTCCAGGTTTCGTAGCTATTGATTGATAAATAGGGGGACTGCTGCACAGAATACTTGTCTTTTTGATTGGGAAAAGGATACCTCACTTACTTCATATTTGATGCGAGTGGTAAAAGCCGAGTGAAATTTTTGAATCGGTGACAGTATTTCGTCAGACGCCATCACGCTAGGGCTGCTGAATCTTCTAAGGCTGGCATTACAAACTGTGAATAAACATGCTCTAAAAATTTTAGAAGCAACGAATTGCATCATCGACATTAATGATTGTGTAGTGCAACATCCATCTGTTGTGGCCAAAGGAATACAGTAAACTATACTGATAGGGGGCAGACTTCCTAAAAGTTGTGGAAGGTGGCAAAAACCTAAAAAAGGGAAAGGTAAATATAAAGTACATGCATTTCGTCATGCATGAGGACAATGAAATCACGAAGGCACTAGCGGCAATCCTAATGCAAGACAGATTAAATGTCAGCATAATGGTGGTAAAATATGGAAGTCTATTCATGGAAAATGGAGAAGCCTATTAGTATTATGATAAATTGGTCCACGAAATCCTTATGGAGAGTCACAGAAAGATAACACTTTATACGCCTCGAGTTTCAATCCATCTCCTAATAGAAACAAATCGTCAAGTGAAAGTAACGTTGAAAGATGGCATGAGTGAAGAGGTCAATAGTCGATACAACTCGCTCGTTCTACTAGTAAAAATATCTAGTGGAAACTATAAATTCTGCATTGACTGAATTGCATTACTGAGTTAGATCAATTTACAAGGCTGACTTTTCTAGAAACCCTAGATCTCTTACAACAAGCTAAGTTGTTTGCAATATCAGAGCTCGGGTAAGGATATGGTCAGCGATAGGTGTAAGACAGCCTTCAGTGTAGGCCACAATCAATATCAGAGGAATGCCATTCAGACTGACAGAAGGCTAAAGAATTTACTACTGCAAAATCTCATAAATGTGGAAATATGTGATGACGATTTGGTGGTATATTGAACAAGAGAAAGACCATAAAGGAGATTTAGAAGCAGTTCAAAAGCGAATAGCGGAGTTTGGGTTGCGTACTAACAAGAAGTATCAAACAGCCAAAAATAGTGCTACTCTGCTGGGATATAAATTAGGTGATGTTAAGATAAAGCCGTTGCCCTAGCAAATTTTAATGATCAAGAAAGTAATAGCACCTAATTTAAAAAGGAAGCTAATTGAGTTTATTAGAAGAGCAACATTCTGCAGTCGCTACGTAAAACCTTACTTAGATTGCGGCACCCCTATACAAACTACTAGGCAACGAGAAATATATCGTTACACAGAAGGCGCAGAAAACTTTTGATCGAAGCAAGTAGCTCTAAGACACAAAGCAGATCAATTTGAGACTACTTATCCTCAGTAGGCCGTTCTCAGTGGCCATGAAATGCCAGTGATTATGGCGTAGGTGGAGCAATTCGGCAGAAAGGTGGCATTGTGGAGTAAACAGCCATGTTTTAACATCTTCAGAACAAAAGTATTCAAGCTAAAGGAGGTAACTAGGACACGGAACTTCAGATAACACTATTTATATATCGGGCATCGGTCCAATGAATAACACTAAAGTCATCATTCTATCTGATGTACAGAAGAAAACCCTGACTTTCATGGAGCAACGAGGCTTGGTGTTAACGACAGTAATGGAACTATACGGAGTAAGTAAATGAGAAATAGTAGGCTGTGAGAAATGTGCAATATGAACAAAGTGTGGACATTAAGAGATCAGAATGGCGCCAACAATGAGCAGTGGAAACTCCTTTCAGTTGAAGATCTGGAGAAATGAAGAGGATGAAAGAGCTTAACGAGTGACGAATGGATCAGATATTGTGAAACAGCCAGCGGTCATAAGACTGAGGCGATCTACACGCAGACAGGCGTAACGATTAAATAAGGGGTGGGTGTTGCTCACAATGTCGTCCATAAGTAGTGTATTGCTTCATGTCACCTTTCTCTATTGTTTCTTCCTAAATCTTGTTTCCTTTTCTAAGTGCTACCGTTATTACTACTTATATCGTTGCATAAAATGGTTATTATTATTCATCTAGCAACCATATGAGCCATTTCAATGCAACTCACTTTCTCATACCATTTTGTTTATTACCTTAGTCTTCCTGTAAGTATTTGTTTGGTTTACATTCACGACAAGTTCCAAATATGACGAAAAGCGTATCCTGGTTTCCGGTTGCCAGTCACAATCCAACTTAAACATTACTTTTGAAAACCGCTATATCGAGGATATCCGCTGAGGATGTGGCTATAGCAACAGAAGCAAACCAGTTTCAGTCCATGACTAATCAACGGGAAGATACAAGCTCAACCTAATTAAAAGTTTCTATGTTTATAAATAATAGTTGCCTATATGTAGGCTAATATTATAAACTAGTCATTTTAACAGTACCAATTTTAGTTTGTTAATAATTCGAAATTTATCGACTGTAGTACATATTGTAGCCTTAAATTTGTCTATTCACTCACTTTGGATTTAAAACTTTGACGTATGTCTGTGAAGGTCCAAACTAGAATTTATTGAAAAGAATATTCTTCGTTCATAATTACTTTGTTTTAATACAAATTAGAATCCTGATGCAATATCAAAACGATAACACTTCATCCTCAAAGTCCATCTAAGTTCGATCTCCTTTATTTTTTTATCAAGGGCCATTTTTCCTCTCCATGTTCTATATCTGTTGATTCCTTGTAGTCATGCACAATCTTTGCGTATATCCCGTCGATGAATTCAGAAAAATATGTTGTTGTGGAAAAGTGTTAAGAAGAAGATAGCACTATCGATCACCATTTACATCTCACTGTCAATACTATACCTTCGAGATCAATAATTCCTGCTAATATTGTCTCAAAACTACCTTACTTAGACAACCTGCAACGCATACCGTAGACATCGTGTGAGATTATTTTACTTTCAATAATTGCACATATATAATCAATTACAACAAATACTTCAGCTCATGAAGTTGATAAATGACGGATACTCTCCATGTTTGATGTTTTTCTGGACGGCGGTAGCGTTGGTTTTCTTCCTGGACAACAGATAGTAGGTCGTGGATCTATAGCGTCAAACATAGTTCCACTAAAGATAATCCTTCCACTATCCGGACACAAATTAAGAATTTCTATCCATAGCTAAGCTTTGTCGATATTATTGAATACTGGATATCTGGAAAATTTTTCCATTATAATGATGACTATTTTTTTGGTATGCAAGAAAGCCAGGTATAATGAAATAACATAAAGTTTTGCCTTGACAAACTGTTAATTTCTTAACAAACTCATCTCATATTTGAAATCTGACGTACAAACATCTCTTTAGAAATATTATTAGTCCGTTTTTCTACGTGATTGCTCTAGGATGAGATAAAAAATGGCAATATAGATTAAACATTAAATTAATAAGACGCAAACGTGATCTCCATTAGTCGTTTGTATCTATATTTTTGATTATATAGGAAAAGAAAGAGATTCGCGATAATGTGTGTGTGGATAGAATTGGGAACTCAACTTCTGAAAATGGCATTATGCTTATCTAAAATCTAATCGTTATAATTCATATGTCTATATTGTCGAGTTTTAAACTTTATAGGTTGTGACTTCGAGTAGAAGTTAAAACCATTTTACTTCATTTCTGTCAAACTCAAAGTTTATCATTATTTGATCGCTTCACTTATCTCGGAAGTCTCATCACCCATGGTGGGTTGGTGTCTGATGAAATCTCATCACGGATTCAGAAAGCTTGATTGGCATTTACCAATCTACGGTACTTGTGGCGCAGACGAGATATCCGTGTCTCAACGAAAGGCCGGGTGTACTGTTCAGCAGTCCGCGCCATTTTAACATATGGCTGCGAAACATGGGCCATGAAAACTCAAGATTTGCGTCGTCTCCAGATATTTGACCATAGGAATCTTCGTAACATCGCTCGTATATCACGGAATAACCGGATTAGTAATAGTGAGGTTAGACAAAAGGTTCTTGGGAAACACGGTAAATCAGTCGAAGAGGTCATTAACCTTCATCGACTGAGATGGCTGGGACATGTATTGTGCATGCCCGACCACCGTCTACCCCGTCGCGCGATGTTGGCTAGGGCTGAAGTAGGATGGAAGGAGGTTAGGGGTGGCCAAGCCAAAACATGGCATCAGTCCATGAAGTCCTTGACTACTGGTCTAAGCCATGTAGGTAGATGTAGACTACCTGGTTGGGGTCCGCATGATGATCGCAATAAATGGCTGGAGACACTAGGCGATATGGCTGAGAATCGGTCACAGTGGCGCAAGTGTATCCTCTCTCTAACCTCATCTAAATCTAGAATTCTATTGTTATTTTCTGCACATCTTTACTTTACTCTTCCCTCTTGTATTCTGTCTATACGTCACCTCAATATTCTCGTAGTTCTAGTGTGGTATGGCAACCTGAACCTACAGGCGTTTGTGCCCGGTTCTACGTTGCTGATGATGATTATTATTATTATTTATTTAGAGAACTATTTTTTGATTATTTAAAGTAATTTAATAAGAAAATTCATTTTGTGTTTCACTATCCAAACTAATGAACATTATAAGTTATACAGTATAATACAAGATCTGAATAAACTGGTATTACAATGTAACTATATAGATAATAACAAGTACTGACATTGAGATCAACATAAATTAGCTCTAGTGGGATCATGAGTTTGTAGTTTCACTAAGGAGTTCTATATATCATGATGAAAATGCTGTCCAGTGTTCATTAGTTTTCACTGGTACTGAATAAGCATCAATGTATGATGAATACAAACAAATAAAAATAACTCTATAATGATACAATAATTAAAGTTCCATTGGAAAATTTTACTAGTTATAATATTATAGACAATTAATATTTAGATTGAGTCATTGTCATATAATC
>CM068308.1:3241327-3258710 GCA_034768735.1 Schistosoma mekongi
TGCTCCGATTCTCACCATTCTTGCTGCATTCGAATTGGGATGCGAGTCCCTATGGATTTAGCGGGGTCACGTGACCGCCAATTTCATCCCACCTCGCCAACTTAGCACACTTTCAAAATCTATATTTTACCCCACCCCACTCTTCACAATTCAAAATAAATTACTCATTCATCGAATATAAGAAGACGTGCACTACTTCACGAAACAAAAATCATCAAAATCAGATTATCCGTTGCTGAGATATGGTGAAAAATATGTGACATGTGGACATGTTGGCGAATTGCCAACTACACTGAGAAAATTATCCATCAGTTTGTAAAAGCCGATTTCGATGATATTTTGTGAACGCCTGCTCCGATTCTCACCATTCTTGCTGCATTCGAATTGGGATGCGAGTCCCTATGGATTTAGCGGGGTCACGTGACCGCCAATTTCATCCCAACCTCGCCACTTAGCACAACTTTCAAAATCTATATTTTACCCCACCCCACTCTTCACAATTCAAAATAAATTACTCATTCATCGAATATAAGAAGACGTGCACTACTTAACGAAACAAAACTTATCAAAATCAGATTATCCGTTGCTGAGATATGGTGAAAAATATGTGACATGTGGACATGTTGGCGAATTGCCAACTACACTGAGAAAATTATCCATCAGTTTGTAAAAGCCGATTTCGATGATATTTTGTGAACGCCTGCTCCGATTCTCACCATTCTTGCTGCATTCGAATTGGGATGCGAGTCCCTATCGGATTTAGCGGGGTCACGTGACCGCCAATTTCATCCCAACCTCGCCAACTTAGCACAACTTTCAAAATCTATATTTTACCCCACCCCACTCTTCACAATTCAAAATAAATTACTCATTCATCGAATATAAGAAGACGTGCACTACTTAACGAAACAAAACTTATCAAAATCAGATTATCCGTTGCTGAGATATGGTGAAAAATATGTGACATGTGGACATGTTGGCGAATTGCCAACTACACTGAGAAAATTATCCATCAGTTTGTAAAAGCCGATTTCGATGATATTTTGTGAACGCCTGCTCCGATTCTCACCATTCTTGCTGCATTCGAATTGGGATGCGAGTCCCTATGGATTTAGCGGGGTCACGTGACCGCCAATTTCATCCCAACCTCGCCAACTTAGCACAACTTTCAAAATCTATATTTTACCCCCACCCCACTCTTCACAATTCAAAATAAATTACTCATTCATCGAATATAAGAAGACGTGCACTACTTAACGAAACAAAACTTATCAAAATCAGATTATCCGTTGCTGAGATATGGTGAAAAATATGTGACATGTGGACATGTTGGCGAATTGCCAACTACACTGAGAAAATTATCCATCAGTTTGTAAAAGCCGATTTCGATGATATTTTGTGAACGCCTGCTCCGATTCTCACCATTCTTGCTGCATTCGAATTGGGATGCGAGTCCCTATCGATTTAGCGGGGTCACGTGACCGCCAATTTCATCCCAACCTCGCCAACTTAGCACAACTTTCAAAATCTATATTTTACCCCACCCCACTCTTCACAATTCAAAATAAATTACTCATTCATCGAATATAAGAAGACGTGCACTACTTAACGAAACAAAACTTATCAAAATCAGATTATCCGTTGCTGAGATATGGTGAAAAATATGTGACATGTGGACATGTTGGCGAATTGCCAACTACACTGAGAAAATTATCCATCAGTTTGTAAAAGCCGATTTCGATGATATTTTGTGAACGCCTGCTCCGATTCTCACCATTCTTGCTGCATTCGAATTGGGATGCGAGTCCCTATGGATTTAGCGGGGTCACGTGACCGCCAATTTCATCCCAACCTCGCCAACTTAGCACAACTTTCAAAATCTATATTTTACCCCACCCCACTCTTCACAATTCAAAATAAATTACTCATTCATCGAATATAAGAAGACGTGCACTACTTAACGAAACAAAACTTATCAAAATCAGATTATCCGTTGCTGAGATATGGTGAAAAATATGTGACATGTGGACATGTTGGCGAATTGCCAACTACACTGAGAAAATTATCCATCAGTTTGTAAAAGCCGATTTCGATGATATTTTGTGAACGCCTGCTCCGATTCTCACCATTCTTGCTGCATTCGAATTGGGATGCGAGTCCCTATGGATTTAGCGGGGTCACGTGACCGCCAATTTCATCCCAACCTCGCCAACTTAGCACAACTTTCAAAATCTATATTTTACCCCACCCCACTCTTCACAATTCAAAATAAATTACTCATTCATCGAATATAAGAAGACGTGCACTACTTAACGAAACAAAACTTATCAAAATCAGATTATCCGTTGCTGAGATATGGTGAAAAATATGTGACATGTGGACATGTTGGCGAATTGCCAACTACACTGAGAAAATTATCCATCAGTTTGTAAAAGCCGATTTCGATGATATTTTGTGAACGCCTGCTCCGATTCTCACCATTCTTGCTGCATTCGAATTGGGATGCGAGTCCCTATCGGATTTAGCGGGGTCACGTGACCGCCAATTTCATCCCAACCTCGCCAACTTAGCACAACTTTCAAAATCTATATTTTACCCCACCCCACTCTTCACAATTCAAAATAAATTACTCATTCATCGAATATAAGAAGACGTGCACTACTTAACGAAACAAAACTTATCAAAATCAGATTATCCGTTGCTGAGATATGGTGAAAAATATGTGACATGTGGACATGTTGGCGAATTGCCAACTACACTGAGAAAATTATCCATCAGTTTGTAAAAGCCGATTTCGATGATATTTTGTGAACGCCTGCTCCGATTCTCACCATTCTTGCTGCATTCGAATTGGGATGCGAGTCCCTATCGGATTTAGCGGGGTCACGTGACCGCCAATTTCATCCCAACCTCGCCAACTTAGCACAACTTTCAAAATCTATATTTTACCCCACCCCACTCTTCACAATTCAAAATATTACTCATTCATCGAATATAAGAAGACGTGCACTACTTAACGAAACAAAACTTATCAAAATCAGATTATCCGTTGCTGAGATATGGTGAAAAATATGTGACATGTGGACATGTTGGCGAATTGCCAACTACACTGAGAAAATTATCCATCAGTTTGTAAAAGCCGATTTCGATGATATTTTGTGAACGCCTGCTCCGATTCTCACCATTCTTGCTGCATTCGAATTGGGATGCGAGTCCCTATGGATTTAGCGGGGTCACGTGACCGCCAATTTCATCCCAACCTCGCCAACTTAGCACAACTTTCAAAATCTATATTTTCCCCCACCCCACTCTTCACAATTCAAAATAAATTACTCATTCATCGAATATAAGAAGACGTGCACTACTTAACGAAACAAAACTTATCAAAATCAGATTATCCGTTGCTGAGATATGGTGAAAAATATGTGACATGTGGACATGTTGGCGAATTGCCAACTACACTGAGAAAATTATCCATCAGTTTGTAAAAGCCGATTTCGATGATATTTTGTGAACGCCTGCTCCGATTCTCACCATTCTTGCTGCATTCGAATTGGGATGCGAGTCCCTATCGGATTTAGCGGGGTCACGTGACCGCCAATTTCATCCCAACCTCGCCAACTTAGCACAACTTTCAAAATCTATATTTTCCCCCACCCCACTCTTCACAATTCAAAATAAATTACTCATTCATCGAATATAAGAAGACGTGCACTACTTAACGAAACAAAACTTATCAAAATCAGATTATCCGTTGCTGAGATATGGTGAAAAATATGTGACATGTGGACATGTTGGCGAATTGCCAACTACACTGAGAAAATTATCCATCAGTTTGTAAAAGCCGATTTCGATGATATTTTGTGAACGCCTGCTCCGATTCTCACCATTCTTGCTGCATTCGAATTGGGATGCGAGTCCCTATGGATTTAGCGGGGTCACGTGACCGCCAATTTCATCCCAACCTCGCCAACTTAGCACAACTTTCAAAATCTATATTTTCCCCCCACCCCACTCTTCACAATTCAAAATAAATTACTCATTCATCGAATATAAGAAGACGTGCACTACTTAACGAAACAAAACTTATCAAAATCAGATTATCCGTTGCTGAGATATGGTGAAAAATATGTGACATGTGGACATGTTGGCGAATTGCCAACTACACTGAGAAAATTATCCATCAGTTTGTAAAAGCCGATTTCGATGATATTTTGTGAACGCCTGCTCCGATTCTCACCATTCTTGCTGCATTCGAATTGGGATGCGAGTCCCTATGGATTTAGCGGGGTCACGTGACCGCCAATTTCATCCCAACCTCGCCAACTTAGCACAACTTTCAAAATCTATATTTTCCCCCACCCCACTCTTCACAATTCAAAATAAATTACTCATTCATCGAATATAAGAAGACGTGCACTACTTAACGAAACAAAACTTATCAAAATCAGATTATCCGTTGCTGAGATATGGTGAAAAATATGTGACATGTGGACATGTTGGCGAATTGCCAACTACACTGAGAAAATTATCCATCAGTTTGTAAAAGCCGATTTCGATGATATTTTGTGAACGCCTGCTCCGATTCTCACCATTCTTGCTGCATTCGAATTGGGATGCGAGTCCCTATGGATTTAGCGGGGTCACGTGACCGCCAATTTCATCCCAACCTCGCCAACTTAGCACAACTTTCAAAATCTATATTTTACCCCACCCCACTCTTCACAATTCAAAATAAATTACTCATTCATCGAATATAAGAAGACGTGCACTACTTAACGAAACAAAACTTATCAAAATCAGATTATCCGTTGCTGAGATATGGTGAAAAATATGTGACATGTGGACATGTTGGCGAATTGCCAACTACACTGAGAAAATTATCCATCAGTTTGTAAAAGCCGATTTCGATGATATTTTGTGAACGCCTGCTCCGATTCTCACCATTCTTGCTGCATTCGAATTGGGATGCGAGTCCCTATCGGATTTAGCGGGGTCACGTGACCGCCAATTTCATCCCAACCTCGCCAACTTAGCACAACTTTCAAAATCTATATTTTACCCCACCCCACTCTTCACAATTCAAAATAAATTACTCATTCATCGAATATAAGAAGACGTGCACTACTTAACGAAACAAAACTTATCAAAATCAGATTATCCGTTGCTGAGATATGGTGAAAAATATGTGACATGTGGACATGTTGGCGAATTGCCAACTACACTGAGAAAATTATCCATCAGTTTGTAAAAGCCGATTTCGATGATATTTTGTGAACGCCTGCTCCGATTCTCACCATTCTTGCTGCATTCGAATTGGGATGCGAGTCCCTATGGATTTAGCGGGGTCACGTGACCGCCAATTTCATCCCAACCTCGCCAACTTAGCACAACTTTCAAAATCTATATTTTACCCCACCCCACTCTTCACAATTCAAAATAAATTACTCATTCATCGAATATAAGAAGACGTGCACTACTTAACGAAACAAAACTTATCAAAATCAGATTATCCGTTGCTGAGATATGGTGAAAAATATGTGACATGTGGACATGTTGGCGAATTGCCAACTACACTGAGAAAATTATCCATCAGTTTGTAAAAGCCGATTTCGATGATATTTTGTGAACGCCTGCTCCGATTCTCACCATTCTTGCTGCATTCGAATTGGGATGCGAGTCCCTATGGATTTAGCGGGGTCACGTGACCGCCAATTTCATCCCAACCTCGCCAACTTAGCACAACTTTCAAAATCTATATTTTACCCCACCCCACTCTTCACAATTCAAAATAAATTACTCATTCATCGAATATAAGAAGACGTGCACTACTTAACGAAACAAAACTTATCAAAATCAGATTATCCGTTGCTGAGATATGGTGAAAAATATGTGACATGTGGACATGTTGGCGAATTGCCAACTACACTGAGAAAATTATCCATCAGTTTGTAAAAGCCGATTTCGATGATATTTTGTGAACGCCTGCTCCGATTCTCACCATTCTTGCTGCATTCGAATTGGGATGCGAGTCCCTATGGATTTAGCGGGGTCACGTGACCGCCAATTTCATCCCAACCTCGCCAACTTAGCACAACTTTCAAAATCTATATTTTACCCCACCCCACTCTTCACAATTCAAAATAAATTACTCATTCATCGAATATAAGAAGACGTGCACTACTTAACGAAACAAAACTTATCAAAATCAGATTATCCGTTGCTGAGATATGGTGAAAAATATGTGACATGTGGACATGTTGGCGAATTGCCAACTACACTGAGAAAATTATCCATCAGTTTGTAAAAGCCGATTTCGATGATATTTTGTGAACGCCTGCTCCGATTCTCACCATTCTTGCTGCATTCGAATTGGGATGCGAGTCCCTATCGGATTTAGCGGGGTCACGTGACCGCCAATTTCATCCCAACCTCGCCAACTTAGCACAACTTTCAAAATCTATATTTTACCCCACCCCACTCTTCACAATTCAAAATAAATTACTCATTCATCGAATATAAGAAGACGTGCACTACTTAACGAAACAAAACTTATCAAAATCAGATTATCCGTTGCTGAGATATGGTGAAAAATATGTGACATGTGGACATGTTGGCGAATTGCCAACTACACTGAGAAAATTATCCATCAGTTTGTAAAAGCCGATTTCGATGATATTTTGTGAACGCCTGCTCCGATTCTCACCATTCTTGCTGCATTCGAATTGGGATGCGAGTCCCTATCGGATTTAGCGGGGTCACGTGACCGCCAATTTCATCCCAACCTCGCCAACTTAGCACAACTTTCAAAATCTATATTTTACCCCACCCCACTCTTCACAATTCAAAATAAATTACTCATTCATCGAATATAAGAAGACGTGCACTACTTAACGAAACAAAACTTATCAAAATCAGATTATCCGTTGCTGAGATATGGTGAAAAATATGTGACATGTGGACATGTTGGCGAATTGCCAACTACACTGAGAAAATTATCCATCAGTTTGTAAAAGCCGATTTCGATGATATTTTGTGAACGCCTGCTCCGATTCTCACCATTCTTGCTGCATTCGAATTGGGATGCGAGTCCCTATCGATTTAGCGGGGTCACGTGACCGCCAATTTCATCCCAACCTCGCCAACTTAGCACAACTTTCAAAATCTATATTTTACCCCACCCCACTCTTCACAATTCAAAATAAATTACTCATTCATCGAATATAAGAAGACGTGCACTACTTAACGAAACAAAACTTATCAAAATCAGATTATCCGTTGCTGAGATATGGTGAAAAATATGTGACATGTGGACATGTTGGCGAATTGCCAACTACACTGAGAAAATTATCCATCAGTTTGTAAAAGCCGATTTCGATGATATTTTGTGAACGCCTGCTCCGATTCTCACCATTCTTGCTGCATTCGAATTGGGATGCGAGTCCCTATCGATTTAGCGGGGTCACGTGACCGCCAATTTCATCCCAACCTCGCCAACTTAGCACAACTTTCAAAATCTATATTTTACCCCACCCCACTCTTCACAATTCAAAATAAATTACTCATTCATCGAATATAAGAAGACGTGCACTACTTAACGAAACAAAACTTATCAAAATCAGATTATCCGTTGCTGAGATATGGTGAAAAATATGTGACATGTGGACATGTTGGCGAATTGCCAACTACACTGAGAAAATTATCCATCAGTTTGTAAAAGCCGATTTCGATGATATTTTGTGAACGCCTGCTCCGATTCTCACCATTCTTGCTGCATTCGAATTGGGATGCGAGTCCCTATGGATTTAGCGGGGTCACGTGACCGCCAATTTCATCCCAACCTCGCCAACTTAGCACAACTTTCAAAATCTATATTTTACCCCACCCCACTCTTCACAATTCAAAATAAATTACTCATTCATCGAATATAAGAAGACGTGCACTACTTAACGAAACAAAACTTATCAAAATCAGATTATCCGTTGCTGAGATATGGTGAAAAATATGTGACATGTGGACATGTTGGCGAATTGCCAACTACACTGAGAAAATTATCCATCAGTTTGTAAAAGCCGATTTCGATGATATTTTGTGAACGCCTGCTCCGATTCTCACCATTCTTGCTGCATTCGAATTGGGATGCGAGTCCCTATCGATTTAGCGGGGTCACGTGACCGCCAATTTCATCCCAACCTCGCCAACTTAGCACAACTTTCAAAATCTATATTTTACCCCACCCCACTCTTCACAATTCAAAATAAATTACTCATTCATCGAATATAAGAAGACGTGCACTACTTAACGAAACAAAACTTATCAAAATCAGATTATCCGTTGCTGAGATATGGTGAAAAATATGTGACATGTGGACATGTTGGCGAATTGCCAACTACACTGAGAAAATTATCCATCAGTTTGTAAAAGCCGATTTCGATGATATTTTGTGAACGCCTGCTCCGATTCTCACCATTCTTGCTGCATTCGAATTGGGATGCGAGTCCCTATGGATTTAGCGGGGTCACGTGACCGCCAATTTCATCCCAACCTCGCCAACTTAGCACAACTTTCAAAATCTATATTTTCCCCCACCCCACTCTTCACAATTCAAAATAAATTACTCATTCATCGAATATAAGAAGACGTGCACTACTTAACGAAACAAAACTTATCAAAATCAGATTATCCGTTGCTGAGATATGGTGAAAAATATGTGACATGTGGACATGTTGGCGAATTGCCAACTACACTGAGAAAATTATCCATCAGTTTGTAAAAGCCGATTTCGATGATATTTTGTGAACGCCTGCTCCGATTCTCACCATTCTTGCTGCATTCGAATTGGGATGCGAGTCCCTATGGATTTAGCGGGGTCACGTGACCGCCAATTTCATCCCAACCTCGCCAACTTAGCACAACTTTCAAAATCTATATTTTACCCCACCCCACTCTTCACAATTCAAAATAAATTACTCATTCATCGAATATAAGAAGACGTGCACTACTTAACGAAACAAAACTTATCAAAATCAGATTATCCGTTGCTGAGATATGGTGAAAAATATGTGACATGTGGACATGTTGGCGAATTGCCAACTACACTGAGAAAATTATCCATCAGTTTGTAAAAGCCGATTTCGATGATATTTTGTGAACGCCTGCTCCGATTCTCACCATTCTTGCTGCATTCGAATTGGGATGCGAGTCCCTATGGATTTAGCGGGGTCACGTGACCGCCAATTTCATCCCAACCTCGCCAACTTAGCACAACTTTCAAAATCTATATTTTACCCCACCCCACTCTTCACAATTCAAAATAAATTACTCATTCATCGAATATAAGAAGACGTGCACTACTTAACGAAACAAAACTTATCAAAATCAGATTATCCGTTGCTGAGATATGGTGAAAAATATGTGACATGTGGACATGTTGGCGAATTGCCAACTACACTGAGAAAATTATCCATCAGTTTGTAAAAGCCGATTTCGATGATATTTTGTGAACGCCTGCTCCGATTCTCACCATTCTTGCTGCATTCGAATTGGGATGCGAGTCCCTATCGATTTAGCGGGGTCACGTGACCGCCAATTTCATCCCAACCTCGCCAACTTAGCACAACTTTCAAAATCTATATTTTACCCCACCCCACTCTTCACAATTCAAAATAAATTACTCATTCATCGAATATAAGAAGACGTGCACTACTTAACGAAACAAAACTTATCAAAATCAGATTATCCGTTGCTGAGATATGGTGAAAAATATGTGACATGTGGACATGTTGGCGAATTGCCAACTACACTGAGAAAATTATCCATCAGTTTGTAAAAGCCGATTTCGATGATATTTTGTGAACGCCTGCTCCGATTCTCACCATTCTTGCTGCATTCGAATTGGGATGCGAGTCCCTATCGATTTAGCGGGGTCACGTGACCGCCAATTTCATCCCAACCTCGCCAACTTAGCACAACTTTCAAAATCTATATTTTACCCCACCCCACTCTTCACAATTCAAAATAAATTACTCATTCATCGAATATAAGAAGACGTGCACTACTTAACGAAACAAAACTTATCAAAATCAGATTATCCGTTGCTGAGATATGGTGAAAAATATGTGACATGTGGACATGTTGGCGAATTGCCAACTACACTGAGAAAATTATCCATCAGTTTGTAAAAGCCGATTTCGATGATATTTTGTGAACGCCTGCTCCGATTCTCACCATTCTTGCTGCATTCGAATTGGGATGCGAGTCCCTATCGATTTAGCGGGGTCACGTGACCGCCAATTTCATCCCAACCTCGCCAACTTAGCACAACTTTCAAAATCTATATTTTACCCCACCCCACTCTTCACAATTCAAAATAAATTACTCATTCATCGAATATAAGAAGACGTGCACTACTTAACGAAACAAAACTTATCAAAATCAGATTATCCGTTGCTGAGATATGGTGAAAAATATGTGACATGTGGACATGTTGGCGAATTGCCAACTACACTGAGAAAATTATCCATCAGTTTGTAAAAGCCGATTTCGATGATATTTTGTGAACGCCTGCTCCGATTCTCACCATTCTTGCTGCATTCGAATTGGGATGCGAGTCCCTATGGATTTAGCGGGGTCACGTGACCGCCAATTTCATCCCAACCTCGCCAACTTAGCACAACTTTCAAAATCTATATTTTCCCCCACCCCACTCTTCACAATTCAAAATAAATTACTCATTCATCGAATATAAGAAGACGTGCACTACTTAACGAAACAAAACTTATCAAAATCAGATTATCCGTTGCTGAGATATGGTGAAAAATATGTGACATGTGGACATGTTGGCGAATTGCCAACTACACTGAGAAAATTATCCATCAGTTTGTAAAAGCCGATTTCGATGATATTTTGTGAACGCCTGCTCCGATTCTCACCATTCTTGCTGCATTCGAATTGGGATGCGAGTCCCTATCGATTTAGCGGGGTCACGTGACCGCCAATTTCATCCCAACCTCGCCAACTTAGCACAACTTTCAAAATCTATATTTTACCCCACCCCACTCTTCACAATTCAAAATAAATTACTCATTCATCGAATATAAGAAGACGTGCACTACTTAACGAAACAAAACTTATCAAAATCAGATTATCCGTTGCTGAGATATGGTGAAAAATATGTGACATGTGGACATGTTGGCGAATTGCCAACTACACTGAGAAAATTATCCATCAGTTTGTAAAAGCCGATTTCGATGATATTTTGTGAACGCCTGCTCCGATTCTCACCATTCTTGCTGCATTCGAATTGGGATGCGAGTCCCTATCGGATTTAGCGGGGTCACGTGACCGCCAATTTCATCCCAACCTCGCCAACTTAGCACAACTTTCAAAATCTATATTTTACCCCACCCCACTCTTCACAATTCAAAATAAATTACTCATTCATCGAATATAAGAAGACGTGCACTACTTAACGAAACAAAACTTATCAAAATCAGATTATCCGTTGCTGAGATATGGTGAAAAATATGTGACATGTGGACATGTTGGCGAATTGCCAACTACACTGAGAAAATTATCCATCAGTTTGTAAAAGCCGATTTCGATGATATTTTGTGAACGCCTGCTCCGATTCTCACCATTCTTGCTGCATTCGAATTGGGATGCGAGTCCCTATGGATTTAGCGGGGTCACGTGACCGCCAATTTCATCCCAACCTCGCCAACTTAGCACAACTTTCAAAATCTATATTTTACCCCACCCCACTCTTCACAATTCAAAATAAATTACTCATTCATCGAATATAAGAAGACGTGCACTACTTAACGAAACAAAACTTATCAAAATCAGATTATCCGTTGCTGAGATATGGTGAAAAATATGTGACATGTGGACATGTTGGCGAATTGCCAACTACACTGAGAAAATTATCCATCAGTTTGTAAAAGCCGATTTCGATGATATTTTGTGAACGCCTGCTCCGATTCTCACCATTCTTGCTGCATTCGAATTGGGATGCGAGTCCCTATGGATTTAGCGGGGTCACGTGACCGCCAATTTCATCCCAACCTCGCCAACTTAGCACAACTTTCAAAATCTATATTTTACCCCACCCCACTCTTCACAATTCAAAATAAATTACTCATTCATCGAATATAAGAAGACGTGCACTACTTAACGAAACAAAACTTATCAAAATCAGATTATCCGTTGCTGAGATATGGTGAAAAATATGTGACATGTGGACATGTTGGCGAATTGCCAACTACACTGAGAAAATTATCCATCAGTTTGTAAAAGCCGATTTCGATGATATTTTGTGAACGCCTGCTCCGATTCTCACCATTCTTGCTGCATTCGAATTGGGATGCGAGTCCCTATGGATTTAGCGGGGTCACGTGACCGCCAATTTCATCCCAACCTCGCCAACTTAGCACAACTTTCAAAATCTATATTTTACCCCACCCCACTCTTCACAATTCAAAATAAATTACTCATTCATCGAATATAAGAAGACGTGCACTACTTAACGAAACAAAACTTATCAAAATCAGATTATCCGTTGCTGAGATATGGTGAAAAATATGTGACATGTGGACATGTTGGCGAATTGCCAACTACACTGAGAAAATTATCCATCAGTTTGTAAAAGCCGATTTCGATGATATTTTGTGAACGCCTGCTCCGATTCTCACCATTCTTGCTGCATTCGAATTGGGATGCGAGTCCGTATGGATTTAGCGGGGTCACGTGACTGCCAATTTCATCCCAACCTCGCCAACTTAGCACAACTTTCAAAATCTATATTTTACCCCACCCCCACTATTCACAATTCAAAATAAATTACTCATTCATCGAATATAGGAAGACGTGCACTACTTCACGAAACAAAAATCATCAAAATCAGATTATCCGTTGCTGAGATATGGTGAAAAATATGTGACATGTGGACATGTTGGCGAATTGCCAACTACACTGAGAAAATTATCCATCAGTTTGTAAAAGCCGATTTCGATGATATTTTGTGAACGCCTGCTCCGATTCTCACCATTCTTGCTGCATTCGAATTGGGATGCGAGTCCCTATGGATTTAGCGGGGTCACGTGACCGCCAATTTCATCCCAACCTCGCCAACTTAGCACAACTTTCAAAATCTATATTTTACCCCACCCCCACTATTCACAATTCAAAATAAATTACTCATTCATCGAATATAGGAAGACGTGCACTACTTAACGAAACAAAAATTATCAAAATCAGATTATCCGTTGCTGAGATATGGTGAAAAATATGTGACATGTGGACATGTTGGCGAATTGCCAACTACACTGAGAAAATTATCCATCAGTTTGTAAAAGCCGATTTCGATGATATTTTGTGAACGCCTGCTCCGATTCTCACCATTCTTGCTGCATTCGAATTGGGATGCGAGTCCGTATGGATTTAGCGGGGTCACGTGACCGCCAATTTCATCCCAACCTCGCCAACTTAGCACAACTTTCAAAATCTATATTTTACCCCACCCCCCACTATTCACAATTCAAAATAAATTACTCATTCATCGAATATAGGAAGACGTGCACTACTTCACGAAACAAAAATCATCAAAATCAGATTATCCGTTGCTGAGATATGGTGAAAAATATGTGACATGTGGACATGTTGGCGAATTGCCAACTACACTGAGAAAATTATCCATCAGTTTGTAAAAGCCGATTTCGATGATATTTTGTGAACGCCTGCTCCGATTCTCACCATTCTTGCTGCATTCGAATTGGGATGCGAGTCCGTATGGATTTAGCGGGGTCACGTGACCGCCAATTTCATCCCAACCTCGCCAACTTAGCACAACTTTCAAAATCTATATTTACCCCACCCCCACTATTCACAATTCAAAATAAATTACTCATTCATCGAATATAGGAAGACGTGCACTACTTAACGAAACAAAAATTATCAAAATCAGATTATCCGTTGCTGAGATATGGTGAAAAATATGTGACATGTGGACATGTTGGCGAATTGCCAACTACACTGAGAAAATTATCCATCAGTTTGTAAAAGCCGATTTCGATGATATTTTGTGAACGCCTGCTCCGATTCTCACCATTCTTGCTGCATTCGAATTGGGATGCGAGTCCGTATGGATTTAGCGGGTCACGTGACCGTCAATTTCATCCCAACCTCGCCAACTTAGCACAACTTTCAAAATCTATATTTTACCCCACCCCCACTCTTCACAATTCAAAATAAATTACTCATTCATCGAATATAGGAAGACGTGCACTACTTAACGAAACAAAAATTATCAAAATCAGATTATCCGTTGCTGAGATATGGTGAAAAATATGTGACATGTGGACATGTTGGCGAATTGCCAACTACACTGAGAAAATTATCCATCAGTTTGTAAAAGCCGATTTCGATGATATTTTGTGAACGCCTGCTCCGATTCTCACCATTCTTGCTGCATTCGAATTGGGATGCGAGTCCCTATGGATTTAGCGGGTCACGTGACCGCCAATTTCATCCCAACCTCGCCAACTTAGCACAACTTTCAAAATCTATATTTACCCCACCCCCACTATTCACAATTCAAATAAATTACTCATTCATCGAATATAGGAAGACGTGCACTACTTCACGAAACAAAATCTATCAAAATCAGATTATCCGTTGCTGAGATATGGTGAAAAATATGTGACATGTGGACATGTTGGCGAATTGCCAACTACACTGAGAAAATTATCCATCAGTTTGTAAAAGCCGATTTCGATGATATTTTGTGAACGCCTGCTCCGATTCTCACCATTCTTGCTGCATTCGAATTGGGATGCGAGTCCGTATGGATTTAGCGGGGTCACGTGACCGCCAATTTCATCCCAACCTCGCCAACTTAGCACAACTTTCAAAATCTATATTTTACCCCACCCCCACTATTCACAATTCAAAATAAATTACTCATTCATCGAATATAGGAAGACGTGCACTACTTCACGAAACAAAATCATCAAAATCAGATTATCCGTTGCTGAGATATGGTGAAAAATATGTGACATGTGGACATGTTGGCGAATTGCCAACTACACTGAGAAAATTATCCATCAGTTTGTAAAAGCCGATTTCGATGATATTTTGTGAACGCCTGCTCCGATTCTCACCATTCTTGCTGCATTCGAATTGGGATGCGAGTCCCTATGGATTTAGCGGGGTCACGTGACCGCCAATTTCATCCCAACCTCGCCAACTTAGCACAACTTTCAAAATCTATATTTTACCCCACCCCCACTATTCACAATTCAAAATAAATTACTCATTCATCGAATATAGGAAGACGTGCACTACTTAACGAAACAAAAATCATCAAAATCAGATTATCCGTTGCTGAGATATGGTGAAAAATATGTGACATGTGGACATGTTGGCGAATTGCCAACTACACTGAGAAAATTATCCATCAGTTTGTAAAAGCCGATTTCGATGATATTTTGTGAACGCCTGCTCCGATTCTCACCATTCTTGCTGCATTCGAATTGGGATGCGAGTCCGTATGGATTTAGCGGGTCACGTGACCGCCAATTTCATCCCAACCTCGCCAACTTAGCACAACTTTCAAAATCTATATTTTACCCCACCCCCACTATTCACAATTCAAAATAAATTACTCATTCATCGAATATAGGAAGACGTGCACTACTTCACGAAACAAAAATCATCAAAATCAGATTATCCGTTGCTGAGATATGGTGAAAAATATGTGACATGTGGACATGTTGGCGAATTGCCAACTACACTGAGAAAATTATCCATCAGTTTGTAAAAGCCGATTTCGATGATATTTTGTGAACGCCTGCTCCGATTCTCACCATTCTTGCTGCATTCGAATTGGGATGCGAGTCCGTATGGATTTAGCGGGTCACGTGACCGTCAATTTCATCCCAACCTCGCCAACTTAGCACAACTTTCAAAATCTATATTTTACCCCACCCCCCACTATTCACAATTCAAAATAAATTACTCATTCATCGAATATAGGAAGACGTGCACTACTCACGAAACAAAAATCATCAAAATCAGATTATCCGTTGCTGAGATATGTGTGAAAAATATGTGACATGTGGACATGTTGGCGAATTGCCAACTACACTGAGAAATTATCCATCAGTTTGTAAAAGCCGATTTCGATGATATTTTGTGAACGCCTGCCTCCGATTCTCACCATTCTTGCTGCATTCGAATTGGGATGCGAGTCCGTATGGATTTAGCGGGTCACGTGACCGTCAATTTCATCCCAACCGCTGCCACTTAGCACAACTTCTCACAAATCTCTAATTTTACCCCACCCCCTACTATTACACAATTCAACATAATTACTCATTTCATCGAATATAGAAGAACGTGCATACTTCACGAAACCAAAATCATCACAAATCAGATTATCCGTTGGCTGAGATATGGTGAAAATATGTGAAATGTGGACCATGTTGGCGAATTGCCACACTACACTGAGCAAATTATCCATCAGTTTGTAAAAGCCGATTTCGATGATATTTTGTGAACGCCTGCTCCGATTCTCACCATTCTTGCTGCATTCGAATTGGGATGCGAGTCCGTATGGATTTAGCGGGTCACGTGACCGTCAATTTCATCCCAACCTCGCCAACTTAGCACAACTTTCAAAATCTATATTCTACCCCACCCCCCACTATTCACAATTCAAAATAAATTACTCATTCATCGAATATAGGAAGACGTGCACTACTTAACGAAACAAAAGTTATCAAAATCAGATTATCCGTTGCTGAGATATGGTGAAAAATATGTGACATGTGACATGTTGGCGAATTGCCAACTACACTGAGAAAATTATCCATCAGTTTGTAAAAGCCGTGCTAATGTAAATTGTGAGTGCAATCTATAGATTTCACTCTTCAAGCAGGGTCTTCGATTGACATTAAGCTTGTCAGTGAATTGCTATTTCGAAATTCCTAAATAATTTACACAGTTTTCGACTAATTTCTTCTGTACTCGCTGATTATTTTCTTAAACGGCCATAAGAATAGACACTTTCCATTGTACTTTTCTATGTTCAGGACACAGTAGCACCGAGGCCTTCAAGCATAACTTCAGAAATGTACCAGTCAGTGGCCTCACCTTAACTCTCGTGAGCTATGAAAAATGAGGGTTTTGACCAGAAAATGTTAATAGAGTTCTGGCAACCAAGCAGTTTAAAAGAAAAAAAAAAGACCAAACGACTACAAGGAATTATTATGTTCTATTTGTAAGTACTCATACAGGTTTGTTGTAGCAACTTGAGCCATAAATACGATGTTTGCAGTCGTGACATTTTTTATCTTGATATCGTGTTAAGGTAGGGTTAAAACAG